>OX578148.1:74325279-74740279 GCA_951213105.1 Amaurobius ferox
ACTTCCTATACATATTGAATGCTAGAAAATGTTCTTTCAAAAAGATTCAAGTAGCTTTTCAAAGCATGATTGGAATTTTTTATTTTGCGTAAATAACTAATAATTAAAAGATAAGAAAAACTGTGTGTGTAAATGTGATATGTTTATTTTAACTGATAACAACAGTCTATTAACGTTTAGTGATGTAGACTTATATAAAAGATCTACTTTATCTTCCTCATAATATCAAATTATGTTATTTACTGTAGAGAAAGTTCTTCGTTCCAAATAATATTTTATGTAGTACTTACTAAGCATACCGTATATTAAAAAGTGTTTAAAAAAGGACTGACAAGGAATGCCCTTTTACCCGTATTGTTAAATCGATTTGAAACAAGAATACAGATGATTTTTCTCATGTAGATATACATAATTATCATGTAGATATATAATATCATGTAACATAATTATCATGTATAATAATAGTAAAACAGAATGATATTTGGCGATTCAGCGCTCTTTGGCGACTTAGCGAAATTTCAAAAATCTGTTTCGTGACTCATCTAATAGTAAATGGTAGATTCTCAGAACGAAAATATAATAAATAAACTGATAAAAATCAAAAGATTTATGTTTTAATTATAGTTTTCATTAATTTTGTAAAGAAAATTCAAATGATCGAACATGAGGTAAAACTGAAAGGAATTCTGAAAATGATATTTTAGGAAAAATGTCTCTGCAGTCATATTCATCCGATAGAAACAGTGCATTTTCTACGTGACTATCAATATACTTATAAAAAAATCTGATGTGGGTAGCACATGACTTTCCTTATATAATACAATGAATTTACTTCTTTCATAGTGAAAAAATGATGTATAAGATTGCAAAGAACCTTGTCCCAACCAGAAATAGACGGACATACCTTCTAGTATCTGGATCGGATCTACGAACTGGCCAGGCGACTTTCTACCATTGAGCTACTGGGGATGGAATTGCAAGCTCTTATTGTCGAAGTGCATGTATAAGATCCATGACATACTGTATTTTACGTTGAATTGTACATTTGTGGCTTTTCCGGATGACAACATGCAAAACTTTTTCCTACGCAATTAACTTTATAATTAACTTTATAACTTATTTCGCGCAACTCTAAATTAATAATTATCAATATTTTTTCATACTCAATAATCAATATAGTCCATATATTAAAACATGTAAATAATAAATTCATCAATTAGGCGTTATTTTTATTAACTTGGCGTCATTTTTGCAATTTTAATGGTATCGATCTGGGGCTAAATATTGATAAGTTGGCGATATATCATTAGATTATTCATCGAGTTCGCTAAATGTGTCCCCAAGTGTTGCAGACAAATGGGGAGAAGAGCTGTCTGGAGTATACTAGAAGATATGCCCGTCACATGAAGAAATTAAAAATTTGCAAAACATTACCTCCCATTTAACGTCATTTTTATCAATTTTGCGGCATTTTCTTTTGCAATACCAAAAAAGTTGCGAAGTTGGCGAGATCCCGCTAAAGATATTGAATGTTCATCAATGAGTTGTCATTTTCATTGGTTTAGCGTCATTTTTATCAATTTGGCGAAATTTTCGTTAATTTGGTAACATTTAAAAAGTCGCCAAGTGGTGACATTCTGTCAAATTCGTCGCCAAAATACCGCCAAGCTTTATGGACGGAGAAATAGGTTGTTCTTATAGTCGATAAATAACTATTGGCATCCAAATACAAAACTATTACCCAAAGTATCTTTCCTCATGAATGGAACGCGGTAGATCCACGAGAATGATGTCAATAAATTTATCGCATTATATTCCATATGAAAAGTGAACATATTTCACAATAATTAAGAATATTTTTATGTGATTTTTTGATAAATTTATTTGGGAAATTTGCAATATCTCGAGAACGGTTCGCGTTAGCGTTATAAAATTTGTCAATCGTTTACCAATGAAAAAAACATATGAAATGATGATTTACGTAATTTTATTAATGGCTTTAATTTTTTGATGATTTTTTTCAAAATTTCACTCGAAAATTTTGGGTGGTGGGTGGGGTGGTGTCTGAACATTCGATTGCGTTTAAAAACAATAGGCTTCCAGTATTCACGGATTGCAATTTTTGTACCAAATTTCGTTCGAATTGCTCTATTCGTTCGTGAGATATCGTCTCCACAGACTCACTAACACGCACGCACACACAGGCATCACCTCAAAAACGTCAGATTAGTGTTCAGGGATGCTTAAAACATGCCCTCCCGTCGAAAACGCGAAGTCGAATTTTCGACCCCGTCTCAATACTTTCCTTATACATTATACTATGTAGGGGAGACCGGGGTGGTTGTAACACGGGTTGGTTGTAACACTTGCGATTACTCCTTCCTGGATTACGTGAAAATCTCGAAACATGGTAGAACGATTCCCAGCAGGTGCTGTCATTTACCAACAATTTTTGATTCTGTCACACGTGCAGTTCAGCAAAGAATTTTAAAAGCGTGGTAAGTAAAAATCATGATTGTTTAAAAGTTGTTGTAAGTGTATTTCAGTTGTTCAGGATTGTTTCTGTGTTGTAACCATATTATAATATACATTATAATGCTGCAAACAAGCCTATTATCACGGATGTCGGCCACGCCTAACTTCGGTGGTACAATCCAATCCAACATGGCGCAACATGGGACAGGTTGTAACAGAGCAACGAGTATGTTACAACCTGCCCCGTCTTATATTGCAATAATGAAAGTGCATCTGATACCACTTTTGGGTCAATAAATCGTAGTTTGTTCGGGGTTTTTTATTTTACTTATTATTTTTTTTTTATATAAAATGAAAAAATATTTCAAGCTGTTCTGAACAAAATGACGTTTTTGTTTTTCTTCTATATCCCCTAGATCCCAAAGATAGCAAAATCACTATGAGACTTGAATAGGAGTCGTTGAAAGCTTTGAATGCATTTATTCGACTTTAGTCTTTTGAAGATAACGTTTCTTTAATTGAAATACCTTCAAAACTGTTTGACAAAGCCATTAATATTTTCAGCACACGTCCCTAATATACTTTTCTTTAATTTGTCTTCCCAGAATTTTCGTATATGAATTGTAACCGAAATTGTAAATTTTAATGGCAATAGTTGTAGAGTTAAAATTCGGAAAATGTGAATTTTAAAATTATTTTATTTTTATATTTTTTCTAAAATCCCTATCAAAATCTGGGGAAAAAAGTTTATTCTTTATCTCTCTGTCTATGAGATAATATTTCTATTTTATCAAAAGTTGCATAATATCATAGTAATATCAGGTTATATAAAAAATGCTAGGTACCACTTTCTCGGTCTTTTTCACCATCAACATCACATGGCATTGATCCAGAACCATCAACATCATATGGCAATAATCCAGAACCATCAATATCTGATCAAAATGATCCGCAATTAACATCAGCAACAACATTGGCCTTTTCGCCGAAGATTGCCCAACCTTTTCCTAAGGCTAGTGCTAGAAAAGTTGTGACAAAGGGTAGAAAGAAAAGATATGCAGAAATATAAACAGATACGCCAGTAGAAAGAACCAGTGATGGAAGCAAACAAAACAGCAGACGCTAGGAAAGACAAGTCTAAGGCACCACTGAAGCCAAAATAAAGAGTGGTGAAGGAGCCATGTAAAAAAAGAATCAAGTTTCAGAAGTCTGATAAATCTGTCCCAGACTCAATCTCCTATTGTTGTTCAGATTCAGAAGAACGGTTTTACTGCTTGGTGTGTTTGGAAGACTACAACAACAGTCGCAGTGGCAAGAAATGCATTCAATGCACTGAATGTAAGAAAGAGAGCCACGAGAAATGCACAGATGAAAATGTTTTCTACATTTGCCATACCTGTAACTCTGGTGAGTCAGCTGACGAGTAAAGTAACCATTAGTAGGCAAATTCCGCGGAGACTTCAGGAAACGTAGCCTTGGCTCAAACTATGCCCTTTGTGAAGTTATTCACTGTTACAACCAACCCCGCAATGTGGCCAATAATAAGTAAAAAAACCACCGCAAAAAGGCCAATAATAAGTAGAAAAACCATTTACTTGACAGCGTGATTACAACACAGCCTGTGCTGTACAAAATAAAGTACAAAATAAGTACAAAACAGTGAAATTAATAAGTACAAAAACCATTTAATTGACAGAATGATTACAATACAGCTTGTACAGCACCGTTCAATATCAGAAAAGAGACGAAGAGATATCAGGAAAGAGCGGCCGCGAAGATCATTGCACAGCCGACAGAGACGGAGTAACGTTTGTCAGAGACGCTCTCAAAGATACCGGGTATTCTGGCGATGTCCGTCGCAGCGACGACGATCCGTGCTATGAGATCCTCCAGTGTCTACACAGGCGTCTGATACACGAGTAATTTAAAGTGTCCCCAAAAGGAGAAGTCCAAGGGATTGAGGTCCGGGGAGCGTGGAGGCCAAGCAACAGGTCTGGCGGGTTCAGTCCACCTCCTAGGATATGTAGCATGGAGGTGGTTACGTACCACAATGGGAAAATGTACTGGTGCACCATCATGCATGAACCACATGTTCTACCGTGCCACCACTTGAACCCATGCATGAACCACATGTGCCCGATACACCCTGTAGCAAATCCGGGAGGACATGCTGCAGGAAAACAAGGTACGTTGTGCCATTGAGGCTTTCAGGCAGAAGGTACGGTCCCAACAGATTATTTCCGAGGGTCCCTGCTCAGATGTTAACACTGAACTTGTGTTGAACTTTCGAGGGGACAGTGGTGTGGGGACAACGTCTATTTTTGCGATTTTCACCGACTAAACATGGTTTGCGATACCATGTTCTATGCAATTTTTGTTCTTCTTGATGTCTAATATCACCCTCTCTTAGTTTGTCGCCACTTCAAGGCAACACCCTGTATATACCTGAGATTGATCATTAATAGAAAATGTTCGTTCTGTATAGCAAAAGTGAAAGGAAGATGGACTGAAATGTAAATGTGACATTAAAAATACTATACGACAAGCCGTTGAATATTTTAAGAAACATGATAAGAAAGCATTATAAATAAAACAGGTACTAAGTTGGTATAAAATACCCCTTTTTCCCTGTTCCATATATAAGTTAAGAAATGGAATAAGAATTACATGTGGTAAAGATGGGTGAAAAAATTTTTTGTAACTACACATTAAGATGAAAGTATTTTTATATAAATCATAGATGTATATGACAACGATATATATATATATATATATATATATATATATATATATATATATATATATATATATATCGTTAAAAATTTGTATAGAGATTTTTTTTTACAAATTAAAGTCTTAATGCCTTAAGACTCTCCCATTTATTTTTATTATTTATATTTTTACTGATATAATTTATAGATGAAAACTCAATTCATCACTGGGGGACAGTGGCAAAAATGACAAATTTGCTTTTTTATGAGACCAAAACTTACATTTAATATTATTGAAAAATACTTTTATGTTGAAATATATACAGAACAGATTGTATTCTAAACAAGTACTGCAGGGGAATATATATATATATATATATATATATATATATATATATATATATATATATATTATATATATATGTGTGTGTATCTTGTTTAGTATTATTATTTTGAAAGCTTAAGAAATACAAAATTGGAAAGCTTAAGGGACACAAACTCTTTACAAAACACGAATTCCAACCCCCATTTCATTTACTAAGCACAAAACCATCATCAAATTTAACAAGCATTTCCACTTTAAACTATTTTTGCATGCTTGCTATCAGCACTCTGCTAATGAACGCATAGATTTAAACATAATGTTCATGAATTTGGCTCCCCTTTAGCGTATGTAATTGGGTCGCTTGTTTTCGCCTGCCAATAAGGTTTAACTCTTCTAAGTTCTCATTGTGATAAAGTATTGTACACTTAGCTATTACGTTAATTTTGTTCGTGCAACTGGGACGGGGCATTTATGTCGAGGTTATAAGTACGACTTTTTGGTCTGAAGTAATTACTGCAACTTTAAAATTTTCTTGTAGTGCTTTGTGTTTTACTTAAGTTTCTATAGAATCTATTAACTTGCTTTACGTTCCGTACAATACTTGATAATGTATAGGGAAAGTATTAGAATCGTTTCATAATTTGGAACTCAAATTTTCGACGAATCTCCACATTTCAGATAGAACACGGAAAACTTAATTTTAGCTTGGCTTGTGATGTGTGCGTGTTCTCGTTGTGTTAATTTTTGCAGGAGATTTATTTTTCTGTGCTGAAGCCACCTGTAATATTAGATCATAAAAGACAGGAAAGATCAATCATGCATAAAGCATTCATTATGAAACACTTTCCAACTGAAATGCAATTTTATTTACACATCTCTAAAATGCGAGGCATTCGGCGGTGATATTTTTAAAATTATCACAGTACTACAATAATTTATATACTTGGAAACTTAAAACTGGCAATGCTATCAAAAATGGCAATGCTATAAAATCGTCTGATTCTCTATGTAAAATCAATGAATAATTCATTCATATCACTTACATTCCGAACTCCTAAATAATTTTGCGTTAAAAAAATTTAGCAATTCTTATACAAGCCATTTGTTTACGCTTGATGTGTTTACTTTTTGCATACTTTAAAATTAGGCTTCGCTGTAGACATAATTTAGATACACAGATAATATGCAAACATAAAGCGGTTTTAGAACGGACGCAACACTAAATACAAATATAAGCGTTACTTGAAAATCACTATTTTCACTAAGCGAAAATAAAAGTGGATGCCATATTTTATTCACGTGATCTCATTATATAATATGGGCGTACTTATTTCAATTTTTATTAAAAAAACTATTAAACATATATTGTTGGAAATTTTTTTTACACAGTTTACGTGATAATTTGAATATTTCTTACGATTTTCAAAGCAATTTGTGAATTTTTACTTCGTTTAAAAAATGTTTGAAAAATTAGGTCCCATTGGGTTCAATGTATTTCATTTTTTTTTCTTCAACCGGGGTTCAATCCAAAACTAACTGAGTGATATTGTTCTTTTGCATTCCCATATGTCCGTCCCACAGACCGGCTCAAAGTCATTTTTACGGCAGTTATCGTGCGAACGGACAGACAGAATAAACGAAGTCATTAACACTTTTCAACTATGTTGGAAAATGTTAAAAACCGGATTTGTGAGATTTCGAAATGCATGTGTCTGAAAGTTAATCCGGGTTTAAAGAGAATATTAGTACATCGCTTTGCAAGTGGGTAATAGACTTCTCTGCATGGAGAGTTTTGCAGTCGTGGAAACACATATACAGGCATTCAAAAACGCAGTTTCACTGCTTTTGTTTAATGTGGGTGTCTTAAATTGGCGGACCTAACATGATGTCGTAAATAATCATTAAGTATGTGCAAAGATGGCGAATATCGAAATTGAATAATAATCTATAACTTTTATGAAACGGCATAGATTTTTAAGCAAAAATTTTTATAAGCAATGTTAGTAAAATTTTTAGGAAAGGCAAATAAAAATTAAATTATATCGTGAAAAATAAAGTATGGAAAACAGAGCCTATATTGTTATTATATACTGTATATAACAGTTTACAACAGAGGTTCCCAAACTTTTACATTCTATAGAAATTAAAAAAAAAAAATTCCGGACCCCTTGTCATTATAAATTTAAATAGGATTATACAGGGTTGATAAAATAAAACTGGCCCGCAAAAGTCTTCTAATGATCTCCTTGCTGTTTAGATTACGTTTCCACGAAATTCCGGGGTTGCCAAAATAAAACTGGCCCGGAAAAGTTCGGAATTTTGTGGAAACGTAATCTAAACAGCAAGGAGATCATTAGAAGACTTTTGCGGGCCAGTTTTATTTTATCAACCCTGTATATGGTGACAAAGTGTGAAAAGCAGACATTGTATAGAACACCTAGGCATTCTATAAGATGCGTGACGTTTTAAGGCAAAGTATGAAATGTCTGTTTTATTTTAATATTTTACATACTTTCCCTAGACATTGTATAGAATACCTAGGCATTATATAGAATGACAAATACTATTTCGGTAAAGTGTGGAAAAAGCTTTTATTGAAAAGATGCATGTGAAAATGAAAGACGTACAAAATGTAAGATACGGGATTTTTCTATAGAAAAAGAAACAGACCAATGAGTAAAGAACTGCTTGTTGCTACAAGGTTGACTGGAATGACATTTTAAATTCTTACCGCCGAACAAAGCCAGCAGTACAAATGGCGGAAGTGCTCTGGCTCTCTATTTGAGGCGAGCGTCGAAAGTCACGTGACTCGCTTTGCGACCGTAAACGTCAATACCTGGAGTAAGGCTCCTCTATATACGAGCTGACTCATCAAGCATATTGAAGCCCACCATAGTTGGAAGCGAAATCCATTAGCATTAGCTCTATTTGTATTTTCACTTTAGGAAGTATAATTGAAATAATTATGGGTAGTTGATCTACACCGAACTGCTCTAATCATTCTAGAAATGGTGAATAGGCGATTTCGCTATCCTAAAAACGAAGAAAACAATGGCTAATAAATAATTGGATACCCGATACTGGAGCATACTTGTTTGAGCTAAGTTCTACAATATTCTAATTGAAACTTCTTTTTCTATATAAAGTATTTTTTTTAAGCACTTATTTTATAATTTCTGTAACTGTAGTATGCAACCCTATGGGCTTCAATATGCTTGATAAGTCAGCCTGTAGTAGAGGAGCTCTAGCCTGGAGTATTTTATCCTTCTCCTATTTGCCTTTTGGCATTCTATGGAATGCCTAGGAAATGTATGAAAATATATGAGATGAATTACTGAGATGTTTTTATACTTTGACATCCCACTTTCGGCATTGTATAGAATGCTTCTGCATTCTTACAATGCTTAATTTCACATTGCCGGTAACATATGTTTATATATATATATATATATATATATATATATATATATATATATATATATATATATATATATATATATATATATATATATATTAGATGAATGTAATAATAAAAAATTCAAGTAATATTAACATTACCATAGAAGCAAAACCACATATACGTATATATATATATATATATATATATATATATATATATAAGTACTTTAATGTACTAATAGTAATTAAACTATAGTAACTAAAGTATTTTAAGGTATTAATTATAAGTAAAAGTTAGATGTAATAAAATAAACATTTAGTTTGTGGAAGGAAACCCCATTTATTAAGATCAGAAATTAAAAATTATCAGTTCAGGAAATTTACATAAGATGCATCTAAATGTGAACGTCAAACAACTTTAAGCAGGCAATATTAATCTCAATCTACTAATAACGATAAATGCCGTTTAAAGTGAGCAGTAATGCTGCTTTTGAGAAATTTGAATAGTAATGTTTATAGTTCAATTTATGATAATTTCATTCTCAAGTCATTCTTGACTTCGAATTTATTGGACATCATAGATTTCATGTGAGCTGGAGCTGGGAGAAAGCCATTTCAAATACATAACTGACGGAGAAAATGGCGTTAAGCACTGCAACGTTTCCCTTGATTTCTCAATAGATCTGCAGCTTAACTGAATAATATCGTATTAATTTGAAAAACTTTTAATTAACAAAAACCAGAAGTTAACAAAAATGTAATTAGTTTTAAGTGTTTATTACTAAGTTATAAGTGTTATTAGTTATAAGTGTTTATTACTAAGTTATAAGTGTTATTAGTTATAAGTGTTTATAACTTTTGTCATACACGGGCATCCATAGACTTAATGAACCCCACTTCGTGAACCTCTGATATCTCTAACCCTGATTGGAGGAGAGAGGAACTATTTTACCGTGGCGTAGAGGTACATGTGACGCGAGGTGTGAAAAGGAAGAAGCAGGTGTTTTTCCAAACAATGGATGTCAATGAACTGTAGTCGTTCGCGCTCGCCGAAAACAGAAATGGTGTTTGATATTCGCACGTTATTCTTCAAACGCCATTTCCGTTTTCGGCGAACGCGAACGACTATAGTTCACTGACACGTATTGTCTGCAAAAACCCTGCACTGCCGACCTGCTTCTTCCTTTTCACACCTTACGTCACATGTGCCTCTACGCCACGGTTAAATAGTTCCCCTCTCCTCCAATCAGGGTGGCGATATCAACACAGTCTCCGAACTTTTGGATCCTACCGTGTATAATAGTTTTCATGTGATTATCAGATAGAGTGATTATTGGTATGAATATCTAAAATGCCTTGCCTTTCTCCGGAGAAAAACCATATTTAAAGGCAACCATTATTAGTATTTAAAGGTCCGGGTTGCTTTACCCTGGCGATAAATTTGGCGAGTTATGGCAAATGCTCGAAATTTTTACTTTTGGTTAAAAATTTCGAGTTGTACCATCATTTTTGGAGTTCTATCTACAGAGGGTATATATGCAGGTCATCGATCGAGTTGACGTGTATCAGTAAAAATTAATAATCAGGGCAAGCTGAGAATCCGGAGTTATTAAAACCATACTTTTTTTTTGCATCATTAGTTTGTTTATAAAGATATCCGTCTGTGTGTGAATTCTGAACTCAAGAACGAATACCCTGGCCGTTATAGAATATTATGTGTAGATGCATTATATGAAAAAATAGAACTAGATAGAAATTTTAATGAAAACAATAATTATTTCCGAATTCTTTTTCTAGTATATAGTTTAAAGTATATGCTGGGATTGATAATTCGAATTACGTTATCGATGAATTAATCATTATATAACAATATTTTCTTATTTACACAGATAAGATAAATACATTAACGGGTGCCACCGAACTGTTGCCAAATCGAAAAAAATATTTTAAATAATTTATATAAATAACTTGGGTACTAAATCTGGGAAAAAAAAAAAAAAAGATTCAACCAACTTCTTTCCATTTTGATGCTGTGGAAGATGAATAGACGAATCACGCTTTAAATATATTTTTAATGAATGCTATTTTTTTTTTTTAAATATATTCTTATGAACATGTGTCGCCAAGCTTTACATTTGCAAATTATAACATCAACATTTTCTTGTTTTGTGGCTTGTTTAGTATATAAAATTCTAATTATAATTACTATAAATGTGTTCCAGAACGCCACAGCGTATTTTGCGGTTAAAATTTTCTGCATTCGTTTTATGTCCCTTGTTTAATGATATTATTCTACAAAACGTTCGTTTTCATAAATGACAAAAATGAATTACCCGGCGTTCCTAGGGCCTAAGTAAGCGCCCGCTACGTAAATAATACATATATAGATAACACCATTCAATTTTTAAATCGCCAATTTTGAATCAAAATCGTTCCCGCGCTCCTGTTTTTCATGTACAACCATGTCAATAGTACAGCAGAGCATAATATGGCTTACATACCTTTCTTTGATACGTTAGTGCGCTAAAAGTACTTGAAATCGATAAAAAAAAAGTTCCCCATAGTTAGCAGAGTTATATTTAGTTTAGTTTTAGTTTTTAGAAAGTTTTAGTTTAAAAGTTAGAGTTTGATATTTTATCATCTAGTTCGTGTTCCGCCATATTTTTTTATTGGAATTTATGGTTCGGAGCTGATCAAAAGAGAAATAAAAAAGTTCCTTTTGCCTGATGGAATAAATTGATTTCAAGGCCAAAAGTAAAAATCAAATTTTATATGTGATTTCCAAGATTTTACGTTCGATTTAAGTCAAATTTTCAGATTTTGAAATTATCACTAGAAAATCTGAAAATCCAAATTCATCCGAACAGTAAAGATATTCTGACTCTTTCTATAATCTCACTTTTATATAGTACGCACTGCTGCTTCTGTGTACAATAGTTAATAAATTTGTTTCTATTGAAAAGTGGGTGTAAAACGTAATGATGCACAAGATGTTTTGCTCCCTGCCATGCCCATTTGCTGAGAATGAGTTACGTAATACCGCCCACGACATTTCTGGTACCGGATGTTCTTTTCAGCACGGATAGGTTTTCGCTGCTTCTGCAGAATTGATTTTCGTGATCCACATTTATCTTCTCATTTCTGTTCTATTTTTTTTCTGGCTTCGAAATTACGTTAGAGAACCTCTTGGATTCAGTGTTTTATTTAGTTTCCAATTATTTAGGAAATTAGGTGTTGTTTTAATTATTAGCAAGGGGATATGTATTTTTAGTTTTTAAGTTTCCAACGGATGGTAAAGTTGAGAATTATCTTCAGTATTCTGTTCCAACCAAATCTTGTAGTAAATAATACGTTATGGATAGTCGCTATAAAAGTATGTATTATTTTCAGCTACGATATTTTTAAAGGAAATGTTTTTTAAATATCATATTTTTCAATTAAAAAAATTACCATGTGGGGCTCCTTGGGACGATGCCTTTAATAGTTAGCATTATTAATTCTAAACATTGAGACAATTTTTCGGTCATAGGGCAAAATTTAAATTACTAACAACACTGACTCTGAATTTAAGCACAAACAATTTTATGTAATGCACATGTATTGAACTTACAGTGAAAAGTCCGAAAAAAAAAATCTATATTTTAACTGAAAAATTCAGCGACTTCTTGATTAGCAAAGTCTTAAATCTAACGTCTAAAGCAAAATTAAAATTATTACATACAGCATTCACTGCAAAATCAAATTCCTCAACTGGCCAATCGTGCTTTCAGGCTCAACCATACAATGACCATTTTAAATCTAATTTCACGATAAATATGCCTGTTTTCTTGACATGTAGCTTTATTGAAATTAATTAAATTCTAATATCAGTGTTATTGCCTACAAAATTTGCATAAGCGTTTTTTGACTGTTATAGAAACTACAAAAGTTTGAAAAATTATTACTTACTTGTAGCATAGCTTTCGAAATACAGAACAGCAAATGCACTGAGGGGGGGAGGGGGGGCGTGGTACAAAAAATAACGAGATTTTAATATCAAATCTGAATTTAAAATTTAAGGTGTTCCAAAGTGTCAGACCCTCCTCTATTGACCCTCTTTTCTGAATGTTAATTTAAATAAAGAATATCAGGAGTATGAGTGGTATTTAGGTGAGCATCGAGGACATGAACTTTCAGGGACGTCCTGCAGCCCATTTTGCCGGAGTTCTGCACCAAACTGTTAAGGGGACTGTGGACGTTGAAATGGGCAGAAATTGATTAAAAATTATTTTTAATATATAACATTATTTTACACATTTAACATTTGCTTACGGGTAGGACAGCGTCCGTCCTAAACGAAGAACCTCCCAAAAAGACAGATATTTGGCATACCCTATCCCAAACTGTTCGATCCCCCCTTTGCAGGCATTGGCGAGATATTTTATGGACATTAGTTTCCACCCAATTCTAGCTGAAACTAGCCGGAACAAAGGTTGAGGTTCCCTTGTGAGTTTATTTATTTGTAATTAGAAAAAACGTATACTGGAAAAGGGTAAATCTCAAAATAGCATTGTTCCGCTTACAAAACCAAAGTTTATGAGGAATAATAGCCATTTTCTATACTTTTGGAACAGAAAAAATTAGGAAATAACATTTATTACCCAAGACCTGAATTTTTTTTTCATATTTCTCAAAGCGTTCGAAATGCCTTTAGAAGGTCTTAAAATAGGTTTATCCTTCAAAATCTCGAATTTAAAAATTTTGAGAAAAACAATATTTTCTCTCTATAAATATTATGAGAAAGTAAAAATATAAATCCATAACTTCGATGTTTTTCCGCTACTCAGGAATGACGGTTAAAAGTCCTATTCTTACCGATGACTGAACTTCACGATCATGAGAAAGAAATTAGTTATATTCTGTTATGGGGGAAAATCAGGTAGTTCCAGATTAAAAGTAAAACTCTGATAAATTCCATAATTAGGGTGAAACTCGGATAACTCCGATATAGCAAAGAGTAATCACCTAATCACCTCAAGAGATGAATCACCTAAGATGGTGAAGATTCACTACCTGGGAATCCTGGTTACATGGTTTTGCCGTTCATCCGCACGAAGAATGGGGCAAAAGTAAGGAGATTTACATAAAATATTACGCTGATTTCAAACCTGAGCAAAATTTGCATAAAGCGCTGTCTTTGCAATCCAACTAAAATTCGGTTTATATATGAGGCTATCATATCACATGCTCTCTTTTGTGCTGAAAATCGATTTTAAAAATCTAAACAGCTAAAATTATATTTTCTGTAAAAGGGATAATTTCATTTCAAAGTAAAATTCAGCCTCCGATAGCTTATTTTATTCCGAAATCTCTTATCTATTTTCTCGCTGAATTATCTTCTGATGTAAAGTATATATTTTGCTCTTCTGAATCAGCTGACAAAACACAGATTTCATGTGGATCGTAAAGAGCCGGAATAAAATCTAATTTATATTTTCAAGATCCGACGGAGGATTTTGTTTTCGTTTTACTGGAAGTTTGATTTAGATATTAAAGACAAACATTCTCATTTCTTCCAAAATTCATTTTCTAGGCTTTGGTTTATTTTATTTTTATTTAAGTGTTTATATTGAAGTTATTAATATTCATAGTAGTTAAATATGATTTTGTTATGCTAAGATTTAATTTTAATTAAAAAAATGGAACATTTTAACTGTTAGATGGATTGTTTAATTCGTCATTTTTAAAAGTTATTATTTATTTTTAAATAGTCAGCCATTTTTGATAACTATTTTGAATGAAAATCTGTCACTTTATTATTAACAAGTAGCGTGGCCGTAAATAGTATTAATGATCAAGGTATTATTACTTTCCTTATATACAATAATGTATAAGAAAAGTATTGTGACGGGGTCGAAAATTCGAATTCGAGTTTTCGACGGGAGAGCACGTTTCAAGCATCCCTGATCACGATTCGAACATATTTAAAGTTATGTCTGTCTGTGTGTGTGTGTGTGTGTGTGCGTGTGAAAGTATGTGTATGTGTGTCAGTGTGTCTGTGGAGACGATAACAGACGAACGAATGGACCGATTTGAACGACATTTGGTACAAAAATTACAATCCGTAAACACTGGAAGCCTATTGTTTTTATACGCAATCGAATGTTCAGAACCCCCCTAAATTTTCGAGTGAAATTTTGAGAAAATCGCCAAAAAATCAAAACCTCTAATAAAGTTACGCAAATAGACATTTCTTATGCAAGTTTTCTTTAGAAAACGATTGACATAAATTTTAGAACGCTAACATGAACCGTTCTCGAGATATTGCACATTTTTAAAAAAAATCATCAAAAAGTCATACAAAATAAAAAAAAAAATTTCCTATTGAGAAACATGTTCACTTTTCATATGTAATACCATGCGATAAATTGAGTGACATCCTTCTCATGGATCTAGCTCATTCTATTCATCAAAAAAGGTACTTTGAGTAATACTTTTGTATTTGAACGCCAATAGTCATTTTGCTGTAAGAATATCTTATTTCTCCGTCTATAACGCTTGGCGAGATTTTGGCGACGAATTTGGTGAAATGTTGCTAAGTTGGCGACTTTTTAAATGTTGCTAAATTAACGAAAAACTCGCCAAATGGATAAAAATAACGCTAAATGAATGAAAATGACGACTCATTGAAGAAAATTCAATATCTTGGAAAGAATATAAGTATCTACTACAAGAATAAATTTTTTTTAACTGTAAAATTAGTAAATTCATTGCATTATATAAGGAAAGTCATGTGCTGCCCACATCAGATTTTTTTTTAAATTATAAAATAATGATTTTCTTTGCAATACATATTATAGTTTTTAGGAACGTATTGTAATTGGGAGACACATTTTCAATATCGCATTTTTTGTAGATTTAAATATTTTCGAAATCTAATAACAAATCAATAATTTTTACAATGACAACTGTGTGTTTACGTCTGCTCCACGCTCTTAATCGCACTAATTTATTGATTTTGACTAAAATTAACCTATAAATGTGTTACTGAAATAATTCAAGTTAGTTGACATCAGATTGATAATGAAAATGTGTTTTTCTTATTGGCTTACAAAAATTAAAACTAAGTATACAAAAGTATACACAAAAGAATACACTTAAGTAGTTAGTTAGTATACAAAAGTATATACATAAGTACTTAATATACCAAAGTATATGCTTAAGTACTTAGTGTACAAAAGTATATACTTAAGTACTTAGTATACAAATGTATATACTTAAGTACTTATACAAAAGTATGTACTTAAGTAGGCAGAACTAACTAGGTTGCTTTTTGCGAGCCGAAACTGAAGCAAATAAGGATATCTAGCTACATGTTTAATAACTGAAACGTTTATTTAATAAAAAGTAGTAAAAAACACGTAGTATTAAATGATTAATATACGAAACAGGCTAGTAACTTGTACAATTGCACAAATTATTTCAAGCAAATAGAAAATTCTGTCAGATGTGCAAATTTTTTGAAATTAATTTTTCTTCATAGACTTAACATTATCCGACATTTGACATCAGATATTATAAAAAAAAAATTAATTCGGGCTTTGTCATGACCTAAAACGTGGTTAGATCAAGGTATGTTGTTGTTGATGACACCCAGACCGTCCGACCTACCAGAAAGGTGTAAGGTAACAGTTTGGACGGTCGGGAAGTGCCACCCAATTTAGACCGGAACCCAGTGGGGGAGGCATCCACAGGGACCGTACCCTCCTTCCCCTACCACCAACCTCTCGGAAGGACTTTCGGACCCACATGTTTAACGTGATCGTACTCCGCATGAACACGGCGGCAGTTTTGGCATTGGCTGGAATCGAACCCGGGCCTACCGAGTGCAACTCCAGCGCGCTAACCAATGGGCTACCGCGCCCCGAGAGAGATCAAGGTATGTGTAACATTTTATTCGAAACGGCTGAGTTTTACTACGTCAACGAAACTTTCATGCACAATCGGATCGGAATCGGTTTTAAGGAAACTACTCTCGGAGCTCGCTTCGCAGGAACGATTGAACCACCAATGTTTTTACTTTCCTTATATACATAATGTATAAGGAAAGTATTGTGACGGGGTCGAAAATGCGAATTCGAGTTCTCGACGGGGGAGCACGTTTCAAGCATCCCTGATCACGAATCAAACATTTTTGAGGTGATGTCTGTGTGTGTGTGTGTGTCAGTGAGTCTGTGGAGACAATATCTCACTAACAAATAGAGCGATTCGAATGAAATTTGGTACAAAAATCACAATCCGTGAATACTGAAAGCCTATTGTTTTTAAACGTAATCGAATTTTCAGAACCTCCCTAAATTTTCGAGTGAAATTTTGTAAAAATCATCAAAAAATCAAAACCTTTAATAAAGTTACGAAATAGCCATTTCTTATGTAATTTTTCCTTAGAAAACGATTGACATAAACTTTAGAACGCTAGCATGAACCGTTCTTGAGATATTGCATATTTCTTAAATAAGTTTATCAAACAATCACATAAAAAAATTATTAAGTATCGTGAAATATGTTCACTTTTCATATGTAATATCATGCGATAAATTGGGTGACATCATTCTCGTGGATCTAGCTCGTTCCATTCATGAGAAAAGATACTTTGAGTAATACTTTTGTATTTGAGCGCCAATAGTTATTTATCTGATATAAGAATAACTTATTTCTCCGTCCATAACACTTGGCGAGATTTTGGCGAAATGTCGCCAACTTGGCGACTTTTTTAATGTTGCCAAATTAACAAAAATCTCGCCAAATGGATAAAAATAACACTAAATCAACGAAAATGACGACTAATTGACGAAAATTCAATATCTTGGAAAGAATATAAATATCTACTATAAGGAAAACCTATTTTTTTATTGTAAAAGTATTAAATTCATTGCATTATATAAGGAAAGTCATGTGTTGCCCACATCAGATTTTTTTTTTATATACTATATAATATAGCATACAGATAATATTGTATTCACTAACATTTTCGAATACAAGAGTTTTATGCCAATATACGTTATTGTCTGTCTGTCTGTATGTATGTCTGTGGTCGATTTCTTATGTACACTATAGCAGCCACAAATATTAATAGACTTTCACTAAACTTTATATCCGGTTTTGAATTTTTTTAATTCGAGCGAAAACTTCAAAGTTTGCATGTTTAACATAGCAACATAAAACAAATTTTGACATAATCATAAAAGGATTTATTTATGGCTCAATAATCGCGAGGCTAATTTCAATCCTTGTGAAAAATAGAAGCGACATAATTTTCTTAATTTCTGTGAATTTGAAAAGAAAAAGGGATTCTGGTATCATAAAGTCGAGTTCAGCTACACTCCATCTAATTATATATGAGGAATTCAGATAAATTAGTCCAAGTGACTTTTTAATGCATAACTTTGCATTATGAATACATAAACTTAGAAGCTCATTTTTTGAAAATGAGCTTCAAAGTTTATGCATTCATATAAAATCAGGTTTCTGCAAAAACAATGTTGCAATTGAAAAAATATGATGTGGGTAACACATGACTTTCCTTATATAATGCAATGAATTTACTAATTTTACAGTAAAAAAATAGATTATTTTTTATATAGTAGATATTTATATTCTTTCCAAGATATTGAATTTTCGTCAATGAGTCGTCATTTTCATTGATGTAGCGTCATTTTTATCCATTTGGCGAGTTTTTCGTTAATTTAGCAACATTTAAGAAAGTCGCCAAGTTGGCGACATTCCATTCAATTCGTCGCCAAAATCTCGCCAAGCGTTATAGACGAAGAAATAAGTTATTCGTACAGCAAATAAATGACTATTGGCGTTCAAATACAAAAGCATTACTCAAAGTATCTTTTTTCATGAATGGAACGAGCTAGATCCACGAGAATGATGTCATTCAATTTATCGCATGGTATTACATAGGAAAAGTGAACATGTTTCTCTATTAGAAATTTTTTTTATTTTTATTTTATATGCCTTTTTCATAATTTTTTTTTTAAAATGTGCAATATCTCGAGAACGGTTCATGTTAGCGTTCTAAAATTTATGTCAATCGTTTTTTAATGAAAAATAACATAAGAAATGTCTTGTTGCTTATCTTTATTAGCGGTTTTGATTTTTTGACGATTTTTTCAAAATTTCACTCGAAAATTTAGGGGGGTTCTGAACATTCGATTGCGTATAAAAACAATAGGCTTCCAGTGTTTATGGATTGTGATTTTTGTACCAAATTTCGTTCGAATCGGTCCATTCGTTCGTCAGTTATCGTCTCCACAGACTCACTGACACACACACACACACACACAGACATCACTTCAAAAATGTTCGATTCGTGATCAGGGATGCTTGAAACGTGCTGTCCCGTCGAAAACTCAAATTCGAATTTTCGACCCCGTCACAATACTTTCCTTATACATTATGTATATAAGGAAAGTAAACAAAATGAGTGGCGGGGATCAAATCACTTGGTCTACTTCATATCTCTACTACTGTTTGATTCTTTGTGAATCGGTTTTCCTTTTTACACACACACACACACACACAAAAAAAAAAGAGTTAAGTTATTATGTTAATTTTATTTATTATCACAAATTTCTGTTAAAAATATACACCCTTTGCATTATATTGTCGAGACACATAAAATGATTGATTGAACTTTTAAAAAGTTTTAGAAGTAGCCTTCTTATTAGAAAACTCACAATGAGAACGCCAAATTTTTTGAAAAGCCTCTAACTATAATTTAGTTTTAAAAATGTACACTTCTTTAGAAATGTACGTGTTTATCGTCAATATATAAGAAATGTCACATTTATTTAAAAGTTCTTTTACTCTTTTCCCCTTTTGCTACTTTTTTGACTTCTAGATTCTCTGTAAAATAAGGATGAGTATGTAGGATTGGGCTCTATTCGAAGAAGCTTTAAAAGCGTTGACAGCGTCTTCAAGTTCAAGGCATACAAGTTTATACTTAATCCTCTTTAATCATTTTAGCCAGTTAAGGTTTGGCATAGTGTTCTTGGATTATCTTTCCACTTATAACTTGACCGATGTATTTCGCTACCAGATATTAAAATCTACTTTCAAAATATGTACTTAATTCATTATTAATTCAAGTTTGTCATTTGGCCTAGTCTATCTCTGAGCCACTTTTTCTTCTTTTATCCATAGACCTTCGACCTCTTTAAGTAGAAATCGAATTCAAATTATGGAGCGTGATGGAATTGATCAGAGACTACTCCTAGGGTGATACCCCTCTCTCCACATGATAAAATTCATGTAATCTAGTACGCTTATCTAGGCATAGTTACTTAATCACCTCCATCATGTTTCAAAGCTCGAATACTGTCTACCTAAGGCGGCAGCAGGTCTATGTTCTCTCCTGTGAAAGAAAGAAGCCAGATACTTGCACTTTTTTCATCACAGGCGTCTACCGCATCTATTGTATATTGGAAGATCTATGACTTTACGAATAAAAATCATCACGACATCTCTCTCTGACAGTATTATGAACTATTATCAAGGCTAGAGCCAGAGACGAAATTTAAGAGGGGCTGGTGGGAAATTCAAGGGGTCTCAGCAGTCTTATAGAAGGGGCTCACCAAAAACACAATTAATCATTAGCATTTATAAACCATAATACTTATTATATATTTCATTTCATATAAATTATTAACAAATAATTACATATTTATATTTGCAAGTTAAGAGCTGATTATAATTATTCACATATAACTACTATACATTAATATTAATATATAGTAATTACAAATGATTTTAATGTAAGCATTAACTAGTAATAAAGCTGTTAATAATTTGTAGAAAAATTCTGAAAGTTAATACCAGTTAATGCTTAATATTAATTCTTACCTATTTATCAGTTGATTTTAACTGTATAATGTTGAAGACCCAGACCGTCCGACTCATCCAAAGGACTCGAGTAACTGCTTGGACGACCGGGAAAGTAACTGTATAATGTGTAACAGCGAACCCCACAATAATACAGAAGTATCCTAAATACTATTGTCATATTTTTTTTAAATATTTTTAAACTAAATATGTAAATAAATTGACCATTAATATAATTCCAAATTCAGCTGCATTAAAAATTTTTTAAAACGAAGTAATTTATAAAAAAAAAAACCTTGAAGAATTTTTTTATGCAAAATTTGAATGACATTTTATACGAAATTTCATATCACTACTAAAAATTTAATATTTTTATCAGGAGGGCTGAGTATACCTTTTGAGGGGGGCTTGACCCCCTCTGGCCCCTGCCTGACTAGGGCCCTGACTATTATACTGTTATTGATGATGTCCTTCATGCACTTAGGAGTCAATGCACATTACACCTGATGAACTATCACACGCATTTAATCCTTTAAAACGTTGAGCATGCTAGTCTAATTCCTTCGTAAAATTCTTGTATTACTTTCCCTGCAATACATGGTAATGTATAGGGAAAGTATTGGAATCATACCGAAAATCACAACTCGAGTTTTCGACGGATCTACACGTTTCGAGACCTCTAGAATACGAAAAAACCATTTTTAGCGTGACGTCTGTGCGTGTGTCTGTCTGTCTGTCTGTCTGTGTGTCTGTCTGTCTGTCTGTGTGTCTGTCTGTCTGTGCAGATTTTGTATCCACTGTAAATAAAAAACAAATGGACCGAATTTCACAAAATTTGGTAGGTAAGTCACTTGTGGGCGGGGCTGGTGCTGATTAGTTTTGGGTACGACTCGGAATAAAAGAACCCGCCTTTTTTTGCGAAATGGCCCGCAAAAGCTTGTATCCACTCTAGCTGAAAAACTAATGGACCGAATTTCACAAAACTCGGTAGATGAGTCACGTATAGGTCACTCTGGTGCTGATTAGATTTTGGTACGATTCGGAAAAAAATAACCTGCCTTTTTTTTGCAAAACGGCCCGCAAAAATCTTCAAAATCTAAACTAAAGAACTAGGTATACTCAGATATATCCATTAAATGCCCGTTTAATACGTAATGTTTAACGACGAAAAGAATAAGACCAACCCCATTACACTAGGACTAGCCGTTCTCGAGATATTTTAGTTTTTCTTATTTTTCCTACACCATTTTTGAAAATAAGTCCAGTTTTCAAATGAGAACGAAAATTGAATTAAAAATTAATTAAATTTAATTTAAATAAATAGAACGTGAATATAAGTATGCAGGGAAAGTCATGTGCTGCCCACATCAGATTTTTTTTATGTTCTATACGTTTTGTGTTTTGTGGTTATTGTAATTGGATATTATCTGTAGTTGTCACATAAGTTGAATAAATAAATAAATAGAATTTCCTTTTAATAAAATTGTAATTATTTTCCAAAATTCGATCGTGTAAGAAGATATTTAAAGCCTGGGGCGCCACTGGACTTTCTAATACATTCGTATCATATATTTTTGTAGGTCAACCCGATGATCTATATTGTATCAGAATAAAAAAAAGTCATATCTTTTAATAAATTTTTGGTTTTCAGTTATTTAAAGAGTTTTCTTATTCAAGATTGCAACAGCAAGTCAGTCCCACCAATGAGTTGGATATTTTTGGCTGAATTGGGTTAATACATAATATTTTTTATACCATTTACATCTATAATGTTATTCAAACTATCGTTTTTCTGCATAGACTAACACTTTCATTATTAGAAGAATCAATATAACACAGTAGGAAATGATGTTATAAAATTATTGCATTTCAAATGATTCATTTTCTAATTATCCGAAAAAAGTTCATTCGAAATTAATAATAATTATTAATCATTTGATCTTTTAAGAATAAATAATTATTCAAAAATTTTAATAATTATAATTATGCGAATCAAAGCACTCGAAATTATTAATTATTAATTATTATGAATAATAATTAATAATTTTAAATTATTAATACTTCTAATTATGTAAATTAACTCATTCGAAATTATTAATCGAAAACATTAAGAATTATTAATCGCTAGAAATTGTTAATAATTTCAATTATGAGAATCAAATCATTATTAATAACTATTAATTATTATGAATAATCATTAATCATTCAAAATTGTTACATTTCGAATAATTCATGTTTTAATCATTCGAATTTATAAAAATTCTAATTCTAATTCTTTGCATGTTGTATATATACATAAAATTTCATTGCGGTGCGGGAATTCGTTTTGACATCGTATCCATACCTAACACACAGGGAGGGATAGACACGTTGTAAAATTGTTCGAAATGTGTTTAGATCTTAAAATATGCTTTTTCCTGAAGATATCGATTTCGAAAATTTTCGAGATAACAAGACTTTTGAGGAAATAAGAGCTTTATACAAATATATGTCTTCATGATTCAAGATGAAGAAATCTTAATGCAAAACCTTACGTTTTTATAAAAGTATATTACGTACTTTGCTGCAATTATAGGCTCTTTACAAAATCATAGGTCTTTTACATAACTCCTTTTTGCAATATTTTTGCATCATATAAATCAAAATATGTCCGAACTTCGCAGTTTTTAACGATGCTGTTAAACGTACCAAAATTTTTTTTTTTCTCTCGGTTGTTTTCAAACTATCGCTTTAATTTTTTCTTTTTCTTTTATAAATGCTTTTCAAATTTATTCCCTCAAGCATTTTTACGCAGACTTGAAATGCAATTTTTATTCCGCTAATGAGACAGCAAACTTCGAGAGAAAAATAATCACAAAGAGAGAAATCAAATTTGTTGCAGAAACATCTGTTTCTTCTTTTTATCTAATTCCCACCCACTTCAGCTAAAAAGGCAAATTCGTTCGATTCTTAGAAATGGAAGAGAAGAATTTATTTTTTATTTATTTTTTTTTCCGTTAGAAGGTGTATTTTTATCTCGAAGTTTTAGTAATTGCGATTGAAAAATGTTCTCCGCTTTCCGAAAAACGTTTGATTATATCTCCTGTATGTTTTGCCAAATTGAATTTAGTGTTAATCGTATTTGCATTAAGTTACGGCGTTTGTTTTTCTGTGCCATTATGCATACCGTGATACTTTTGTTATCGTGATACTTTTGTTATACCTTGATACTTTTGTTATCAGATTGTTATATTTTCTTTAATGTAGCAAGTTGTATCTCAGTTAAGCACAAAATCTCTAATCATTTAGCGATATATTTTCAAACTCGCTGTAAAAAGAAATCACACTTGTAAAATATTAGAGATGTATATATTAGAAAAAAAATAATACAAAAAAACTTAAGTACTTACCCTTACTCTGTACTCTTTCCCGGCCGTCCAAATGGTTGCTCGAGTCCTTATGATGAGTCGGACGGTCTGGGCCTTCAACTTACTCTGTACTGATACAGGGTGGACAAAAAATGACCTACCAAGTTTGGTGCATAATTGCAGTATCAACAAAGATTTATGAAAAAGCCTTCATACGGTAAACATATGATGTGTGCACATAATTTTTGATAAAACTATTAAGCATTTTTATTTTATTTTCCATACTTATTTCGCACAGTCATTACAAATTTTCGGAAAAACCGGAAGGGACATCTCCTGAACCGGAAATGGAAACTTTAATGAACTCCCCCCCTTTGGAGTTCAATGCTGAATCCATATCAGTAATCACCTGAGCTCTATCTATAGCCAATCCTGAGAAATATATGTTTCAAGAAATTATTTTGAACCTGAAATGGATATCCTTAGTAAATTACTGTACCTTCTCCAAAGTATGATGCTGAATTCTTATCAGTTGTCATCTTACCCATGTTTATATCATACCTGCCAGCTTTTACGCATATATTGGATCGTAACAAATCCATAATAAAATGCAGGGTAATGCCAATCAAATTAACGGAGATTTACGGCCGCGTGTAATGTAAATTAAGATCTCGATCGCTTATTTTATGAAAGTAATAAATATACTTCTTCACATTCAGCATTAATCGCTAAAATGTTTTTTTGTTCATTAATTTCGCATAAGCACTGCGATTGCGCAACTCAGTTTGTTCTCATGAATCGACGAGAGTACAATAGTATCTTTTTCCATCCATCTCAATCTTCTAAATATTGCATTTTTGATTGACTAAACTAGCTTATTTTTATATTCTAATTAATTATTACAGTTAATTTCTTAATTATTTTCGCATAAACAGTGCGATTACGCAATTCAGTTACTTCGTGTGAATTGCCGAGAGTACGTTAGTATCTTTTTCCATCCATCGCCATCATTTAAATGTTGCATATTAGATCGACTATTAACTAGCTTATTTTTATATTCTGATTAATTATTACGGTTAATTTCATAATTATTTTCGCATAAACAGTGCGATTGCGCAATTCAGTTACTTCGCGTGAATTGCCAAGAGTACGTTAGTATCTTTTTCCATCCATCTCCAGCATTTAAATGTTGCATATTAGATCGACTAAACTAGCTTATTTTTATATTCTGATTAATTATTACGGTTAATTTCATAATTATTTTCGCATAAACAGTGCGATTGCGCAATTCAGTTACTTCGCGTGAATTGCCAAGAGTACGTTAGTATCTTTTTCTATCCATCTCCAGCATTTAAATGTTGCATATTAGATCGACTAAACTAGCTTATTTTTATATTCTGATTAATTATTACGGTTAATTTCATAATTATTTTCGCATAAACAGTGCGATTGCGCAATTCAGTTACTTCGCGTGAATTGCCAAGAGTACGTTAGTATCTTTTTCTATCCATCTCCAGCATTTAAATGTTGCATATTAAATCGACTAAACTAGCTTATTTTTATATTCTGATTAATTATTACGGTTAATTTCATAATTATTTTCGCATAAACAGTGCGATTGCGCAATTCAGTTACTTCGCGTGAATTGCCAAGAGTACGTTAGTATCTTTTTCTATCCATCTCCAGCATTTAAATGTTGCATATTAGATCGACTAAACTAGCTTATTTTTATATTCTGATTAATTATTACGGTTAATTTCATAATTATTTTCGCATAAACAGTGCGATTGCGCAATTCAGTTACTTCGCGTGAATTGCCAAGAGTACGTTAGTATCTTTTTCTATCCATCTCCAGCATTTAAATGTTGCATATTAGATCGACTAAACTAGCTTATTTTTATATTCTGATTAATTATTACGGTTAATTTCATAATTATTTTCGCATAAACAGTGCGATTGCGCAATTCAGTTACTTCGCGTGAATTGCCAAGAGTACGTTAGTATCTTTTTCTATCCATCTCCAGCATTTAAATGTTGCATATTAAATCGACTAAACTAGCTTATTTTTATATTCTGATTAATTATTACGGTTAATTTCATAATTATTTTCGCATAAACAGTGCGATTGCGCAATTCAGTTACTTCGCGTGAATTGCCAAGAGTACGTTAGTATCTTTTTCTATCCATCTCCAGCATTTAAATGTTGCATATTAGATCGACTAAACTAGCTTATTTTTATATTCTGATTAATTATTACGGTTAATTTCATAATTATTTTCGCATAAACAGTGCGATTGCGCAATTCAGTTACTTCGCGTGAATTGCCAAGAGTACGTTAGTATCTTTTTCTATCCATCTCCAGCATTTAAATGTTGCATATTAGATCGACTAAACTAGCTTATTTTTATATTCTGATTAATTATTACGGTTAATTTCATAATTATTTTCGCATAAACAGTGCGATTGCGCAATTCAGTTACTTCGCGTGAATTGCCAAGAGTACGTTAGTATCTTTTTCTATCCATCTCCAGCATTTAAATGTTGCATATTAGATCGACTAAACTAGCTTATTTTTATATTCTGATTAATTATTACGGTTAATTTCATAATTATTTTCGCATAAACAGTGCGATTGCGCAATTCAGTTACTTCGCGTGAATTGCCAAGAGTACGTTAGTATCTTTTTCTATCCATCTCCAGCATTTAAATGTTGCATATTAGATCGACTAAACTAGCTTATTTTTATATTCTGATTAATTATTACGGTTAATTTCATAATTATTTTCGCATAAACAGTGCGATTGCGCAATTCAGTTACTTCGCGTGAATTGCCAAGAGTACGTTAGTATCTTTTTCTATCCATCTCCAGCATTTAAATGTTGCATATTAGATCGACTAAACTAGCTTATTTTTATATTCTGATTAATTATTACGGTTAATTTCATAATTATTTTCGCATAAACAGTGCGATTGCGCAATTCAGTTACTTCGCGTGAATTGCCAAGAGTACGTTAGTATCTTTTTCTATCCATCTCCAGCATTTAAATGTTGCATATTAAATCGACTAAACTAGCTTATTTTTATATTCTGATTAATTATTACGGTTAATTTCATAATTATTTTCGCATAAACAGTGCGATTGCGCAATTCAGTTACTTCGCGTGAATTGCCAAGAGTACGTTAGTATCTTTTTCTATCCATCTCCAGCATTTAAATGTTGCATATTAGATCGACTAAACTAGCTTATTTTTATATTCTGATTAATTATTACGGTTAATTTCATAATTATTTTCGCATAAACAGTGCGATTGCGCAATTCAGTTACTTCGCGTGAATTGCCAAGAGTACGTTAGTATCTTTTTCTATCCATCTCCAGCATTTAAATGTTGCATATTAGATCGACTAAACTAGCTTATTTTTATATTCTGATTAATTATTACGGTTAATTTCATAATTATTTTCGCATAAACAGTGCGATT
The DNA here is from genome assembly GCA_951213105.1 of Amaurobius ferox. Taxonomy (NCBI): domain Eukaryota; kingdom Metazoa; phylum Arthropoda; class Arachnida; order Araneae; family Amaurobiidae; genus Amaurobius; species Amaurobius ferox. Next base: position 74,352,884 of record OX578148.1, read on the forward strand.
GCGCAATTCAGTTACTTCGCGTGAATTGCCAAGAGTACGTTAGTATCTTTTTCTATCCATCTCCAGCATTTAAATGTTGCATATTAGATCGACTAAACTAGCTTATTTTTATATTCTGATTAATTATTACGGTTAATTTCATAATTATTTTCGCATAAACAGTGCGATTGCGCAATTCAGTTACTTCGCGTGAATTGCCAAGAGTACGTTAGTATCTTTTTCTATCCATCTCCAGCATTTAAATGTTGCATATTAGATCGACTAAACTAGCTTATTTTTATATTCTGATTAATTATTACGGTTAATTTCATAATTATTTTCGCATAAACAGTGCGATTGCGCAATTCAGTTACTTCGCGTGAATTGCCAAGAGTACGTTAGTATCTTTTTCTATCCATCTCCAGCATTTAAATGTTGCATATTAGATCGACTAAACTAGCTTATTTTCATATTATGGCTAATTAAGGTTAATTTTTTAATTATGTTTACATAATATAAATTTTTCTATTTAAAAAATGGGTATGAACTCTGTGAAGGAATATTTTCCCAAAAAGTGGTATTAAAGCAATGATTTAGGCAAATAAAAAGGAAACCATCTTGGCAGGAATATAATTCAATGCAATATATTTTTTTTTATTTATTTATTTTTTTTTAAATTAAAGATCAATATTTGTTATTCTCTTTAGTGAAAACCTGTGTTTTGCCAAACATAAATATTTGTTTTCATTATAAAGTAATTCTCACCGGATAAGACCTTTATATATTTTTGTTTTATAATTTATTGTCCTGAAATTTTATAAAATTGGTGTCCTGAATTTTCATATTCTACCAGTACTATGCCTGATATTTAATGCAGTATTTTTTTAATGCAGGTACTTGTACATAGTTAAATTCATTAGAAATGTCGTTTGAACATGTAGTTTAAAAAAAATCATTATCAATGTCATTCGCGCAAAATTTTACACATTCCAATTTTCCCAGGTTGGCAGGTATGTTATATAGCTAATCTTGAGAAATAGATGTTTCAAGTGAAATGAATTTTTTTTACCGAAAATGGAAAAATAATTGGAAGTGAAAATATTTAATGAACCTCCAACCTCCTCTAGAATTTGATGCTAAATCTATATCATTCATTATCTAATCTCTATCTATAGTAAATCCTTAGAAGATGTTTCAAGGAGAGTTTTTTAGTTAAAACAATAACATGTCAAAAATGTTGCTACCAAAGTCGATTTAAATTAACATTTGTCATTTATAGTGCACTAGCTTTATTTTTGCTTCCAGCCACTGTGCGGATTGCTTTCAGTCTTACTGAACAATTTTATACTTCGTTTTTCGAAGCAATTCTGCATGAATTTCATTTTGATTTGTAACCTTAGTTTCCTCCAAGGTTGCAGGGTTGTATCTCTACATCTTATACTTTAAATAACTCCAAAGGAAAAAATTTAATGTGGTCAGAACATGAATTTTTCTACAGACCCAAATTCATTTTCTCTTTTTCTGTCAATTCATTTCTGTTTTTATTTGGTAACTGAACATTTTTCCAAAGGCGGCGTAACAAAAATGCGAAAAAATTCAAATATCTCGAGAACGGTTAGTCTTAGAATAATGGGGTTGGTCTTATTCTTTGCCTCGTCAAGAAGTACGTGTAAAACAAGCATTTAATGGATACATTTGAGCATATGTATTCTTTTATTTTAGGTTTTGGCGATGTTTTCGGACCATTTTGTAAAAAAGGCAGGTTTTCCTTTTCCGAATCTTACAAAAATTTAATCAGCACCAAGGAGTCAAACAAGTGACTTATCTACCGAATTTTGTAACATTTGGTCAATTAGTTTTTAGCTAGAATGTATATGCGAGATTTTGAAAAAAATGACCGATTCATTTATTCTGAATCGTGTTAAAATCTAATCAGCACCATAATCACACTTAAGTGTCGTACCTATAAAATTTTATAAAATGTAGTTTAGTTTAGAGTTGGAATGGATACATACATTGCACAGTCAAATACACACACACAGACGTTTCCATTAAGTTGCTCTATGTCTTAGGATGAGTCGGATGGTCTGGGCTTTCGACACACACAGTCGTCATTCTAAAAATCGTTTTTCGAGTTCTAGAAGTCCCAAAACGTGTAGATCCGTCGAAAATTCGAGTTGCGATTTTCGACACGATTCCTATACTTTCCTTATACTATCATCATGTATTACAGGGAAAATAAAAGTAGACAAGATAGTCAACGCCGCTTCCATAATGCCTGGTATAAGCCAAAGGCATTAAAATGCAATGACTATCACAATGCTCTTTTTAGGCTGACCGTACATCGGAGACGACAAGATGGTTTGTGATGACTTGTTCCGCGATTTTTCCGAGTTTTAGAATGCTTCAAAATTGTAAATCAATGCCAAACTCCATTTCGAATTTTCAGTCCTGGTTACAGTGTTTTATTATACATTATACATATAGGGAAATTATGATTTGTATTCAAATAATGCATCCTACAATAATGAAATCAAAATTATATTGACACAAATTTTCAGTCAAAAGCAAAATTCGTTTTCAAAATATCGGGAATAAAATAATGCAGAGTCGCAAAGGAATGTGAATCATTTTCCCCTCGAGCTAAAACGAAAAACACGGGGAAACACAAATAAATTTGCATAATTTTTCCACTCTCCCGCCGTTTCCCTCGAAATTAAAATAGGTGGGCGGAGAAAGAGATTTTAGACGGTATAAAATGGATTTTTTTTTATAAAGGAATATATAAGTAGGTTCTGTTTTGTAGTGTCTATTAACGTTTATCGTTTCATTAAAGGAGCGTATATTTGCATTTCGGTAAAAGGTTTTAAAAGGAAATAATTCGTATCGAAATACTTCGAAATATAGTTTCATGGGAAAGAAGCAAAGTATAAATAGGAAATGATTAATGAATGCACTTACCAATAAATAGAAACTCCTCTATTAAATGCACTTATCTATAAATGAATAGGAACTTTTCTATTGAATGCACTCAGGATTAAATAAATAGGAATTCCTCTATTGAATGTTCTCACCAATAAATCAGTAGGAACTTCTATTTAATGCACTCACCAATAAATAAATATGAACCAATCTATGGAACGCACTCACCAATCAATAAATAGGAACTCCTGTTGAATGCAATCACCAACTAATAAATAGGAACTTTTCTGTTGAATGCATTCAGCAGTAAATAAATAGAGACTCCTCTGTTGAATGTGCTCGCCAATAAGTCGGCAGGAACTCCTGTATTGAATGTACTCACCAATAAATTAATAGAAACTTCTCTTGAATGTATCAGGATGTAAAGGCCGTATCTATCTTGACACAATTTAAAGAAGTATATAGATCACGAAAAACTCTTAGTAATTAAGTCACTAAATGCATACTTCATTAAAATATAATTAATTTTGGTCTATTACTTAATTTATAGGATCACAAGTGGCTAGCATTTTAAAATCAGACTTACCCTCCAAGGTAGCTGAAAATCTAACATAATTATAAATAATTAATTCCAAAAGGCTTGGAGTCAAAAGAAGAGGCAGATGTGGATCCAAAATAACATTTATTATTATTATATATATATATATATATATATATATATTATTATTATTATATATAAGCATGAGAAGTGAATCTATTCGTCTATTATCAATTTTTGAACAATTTCTTATCAACCAATTAAGTCATAAGCACATCACAATATCTAATTATATTGTTAATACTTTTGCATTTCTTAATATATTTTTTAAAAATTTTCATCATTACAAATTTACCTTTTAATATTCATTACACTCATATTATATTCTTTCATGATTACAAATTTACATTTTAATATTCATCATACTAGTATTATATTCTTTCGTCTATGTCTCTATGGGGGGGGGGGGGGGGTTCATTTAACATTATTAAATCAGTATTAGATTTGAGCATTGTCAATCAATGCTATGTAATTCAAATGTCAATCAATGCTATGTAATTCAAATGCCATTAAAAATTGTTTAAAGTGCTGCTGCGTTTCATTATCTCAATCAATGGTTACAAATAACACTGTTTTAGTTACTATCTCAATTTCTTCATTATCTAATTCTAATTAATTAGAGTCATTGGTCAATGAAAATACAATATTAGGAAGGGAGTAACTTACGGGCATGATATGCTGAGGCTTGTGAGTTGATGTACCTGCTGCTGTCATCAGTGACATAAAAGTAGTCTTTTCTTTATTGCTCGGAATGGTTCTGTTTTCACTACTTGTGAGTCCACAGACTTACTGCATAACATTAGTGATGATGTAAAGTTTCTCGACCATATATCAGCCTTTGTCAACAGTAGGTCAGATATAGCAAGACGTGTCATCTTAGCAGGTCCCCGTTCCATCGCTATCGGTTGTTATAAATTTTCTCAGCATTCTGGACATAAAAAACATCACCATCGTTAATTGGGATTCCACCCATCTTAGAATTATTATAAGTAAATATTAGTACTTTTGCTGCTGTATCTCATACGATGTAATATGTGGTGAACAATACTTTGAGAAGGTATTTCGTTTGATTCCTGATTCAAATTCTCTATAATTAGACGTACTGTTGTTCTTGTGTGAGGAGCTGAACAAGTCTGCTCAGAACCGTTTTTAACACTTTACAACAAAGTTGAAAAGTGTTTATGACTTTGTTCATTCTGTCTGTCTGTCTGTCCGTTAGCACGATAACTGCCGTAAAAATGACTTAATCAAAATGAAATTTTAGTATGTTGTTCAGACGGTCTGTAGGACCTATGGGAATATAAATGAATAATATCACACAATTAGTTTTGGATTGAACCCGGGTTGAAAAAATGAAATACATTGAGCCCTATGGGACCTAATTTTTCTAACATTTTTTAAGCGGATTTAAAATTCACAAATTGCTTCGAAAATTTTAGGTAATAGTCAAATTGTTCCATAAAATATATAAAAAAAAATTCAGCTAAATATATTCAGTAGTTTTTTAAATAAAAATTAAAATAATAATTGCACATCTTATATGAAACGATCACGTGACCATGATATGAAACGATCACATGACCCACTTCAAAATGAGATATGGCATCCATCTTGTTTCAAATTCGTGATTTTTTAAAGTTCTTTTTAATTCATATTGAGTGTTATATCCATCCTAAAACTACTTTATTTCTGCTTAAATTCTGTGCATCTACATACTAAAACAACACAATGACAATATATTTGAGTTTAAATTCTCATTCAAATTTGATTATTTCTACAATTAAGCCTATTTTTCACCTATGTAAAATGTAAACAGCAAAATATGTAGAATGAGTTGTATTAGAATTACTGTATTTCTTTAACACAAAATAATTCAGTCCATGGAGTCTGCATGGCTGATAAATGAATGAAATATTAATTGATTTTATAAACAGAAGGACGATATTTTTCGATGAAGTTTTAAGCATAAAGTTTATGCATTGCAGCTCCATGGTCTTCATTTTTAAATAAAATAAATTATTATAGTATTGTGATGAATGAAATGGAGAAAGTTATGAATGAAATCCTGCTTTTATAGAGAGATCCAGGCGTGTTATTTTTTCTATGACGTCATTTGAATTAATTTCAGTTGTTTTCGATGAAGTTTTCAAATATAATAAATTATCGTAGTATTATGATAGATTTAAAAATATTACCGTGGAATGTATTGCATTTTAGAGATATTTAAACCACGCAATTTATATTTCAATGCCGTCTTTTGAATGAAGTTCATTTTTTTCAATGAAGGTTTAAGTTTTCAAATATAATAAATCAATGTAGTATCGTGATAAGTTTTAAAATATTACCGAGGAATGTATTGCATTTTCGACTTTTTTAAATAAAATTGCATTGAAGTTGGAAAGTGTTTCATAATCAATGCTTTAAGCATGATTGATCTTTCTTGTTTTTTCTTCTTTTGTTTGGTGGTCCAGTTTGGACCAGCAGACAAAAAATTCTACATTCTAAATCATCCAACAAACTCCGATATTAAAATTTTTACAGACATACTTCCTATTACTTTGTATTATGCTGCGATCAATACAAAATATTCAATTCTTTAGCACATAGCTGCTTGTTTTCTTTGTCAACGTTTTAATCAGCTTCCCCAAGCAACAAAAAGGAATCAGACATCATGCATATCTCTAATAAGTAGAAGAAACAGGTAAAACTGTTTACTGCCCAGAAAACAACGAGAGCGTTTTTGAAGATATGAGAGATGTAGTTTAAATTTTGAGACAGTGAGAGAAAGTTTAATTTTAAGAAGTGGTTAAGAAGTAGATTTTGTACTGGCAACGATGCGATCTGCTCCTCCGATATCGCTGTAGGACGCCGACCACTTGAGAATTCCTCGACGAATCGACGATGTCTCAATGAGTTAGCTCTTTGGAATCTTTTCTTAAAATGCTTTACTCTCTGCTCATTTATAGAAGATTAATTATAAATCTATTCATAAAAGATTAGTTCTAAATTATATTTATGAAATATTAATTCTAATTCTATACAAATTCTTTTGAAGAATGGGTTACCATCCCTCCAACAATGAGCATTTTAGTCTTTTGGACTCATTTTAAATAATTTGCAACCCCATAAAAGATATGACGTTTAATTGTTATTACGATATTAGTTGTAAATAGTTTTATGTGTTTTTTGTAAATTAATATGTATTTGTTCAATGTATTAACGGTATTTTTCTTTTCGTGCTCTTGCTGGGCGTGTCCTGAAATAGGTGGTTACAATCACTTTAATTCCTGGAGTGATGGGTATGCGCTGTTTCTGGTGAAAGTGTGGACCAAATTTTGTAATCTGTGTCCAAAACCGTCGGCCATGGGGTTACTACTTGACAGGAAGTCTGTGTACCCTGCACAGTGGTTCGGTTGGTCTCCTTCCTTGACTTGAGCATCGCTGGAATAGACATTTTGATTCAAGGTTCCTTTTTAAACCGTGTAAAACTTGCAGGTCACAGTGGGGATGTCCTCTCCTAATGTGTTAGCCGTTATTTCATGATTCACACCCTCCACCAAGAAGAAAAGTTTACAGTTAACATTGATTGGTGACTTCTTAATGGTCTTTTAGTGCATAAACCCCCTTTAAGTCTAACAAATATTTTGTTTTAAAGCACAAAATTGTCTAGTTAATTCGACAATTAGCAAAGTCCTATTTTAATCCGAAAGAAGCTAAAACGTTTGCAAATGCAAAACCAACCCCGATCTTTATGAAATGGGTTATTTTAACAAGTTACTGAGTTTAGTAGTTGTCTAAAAGATGGCTGCGAGTCGAAAATTCTGTTGATAATTAATTGTCTCAACAAGATCTCCATCCCTGATGAGAAATGTCTTTCTTTAAAGAATGGCAGATTATATATATATATATATATATATATATATATATATATATATATATATATATATATATATATATATATATATATATATATATATAATAGTTTGAAAATCCAATGATAGAATAGAGAAAAAGTATCAAGCAGAGAATCATCAACCAAGTGGAATATAAAAGGCAAACCACTAGTCATCAACCTGAAGACAAACATCAATCGAAGGGAATCGATAATAGAAAATTAAATAAAATCCAAGCATTAAAGCTTTACACTTGGACAAGCCCTAGACCTAAACAAATGAATTGTTCATTTCGATTAAATTCTTTATCAAGTCCAAGTATTTCATCAAAATGAACCCAAAATGCATGTTTCTGATATCAGTGAATAAGTGTTTATAAACACTTATAACTTGGACGACATGCATAAAGATTGAAAAATTATAGGAAACAAGAATACCTAAAAAGCATTGCATATGTTTGAACCACTGGAGCCTTGAATAAAGAGACCAATGTTGCTAATCGCAAAAAATAAAAGTTGAGAACTGCTGTTACCAATCGTGAGAAATAAATAACAGTAATGCGAAAAGACTATAAAAGTTGATATTCAATATTAAGAGCTACAAAATAAAGGGCCAGGTGATAAAAGAAAACATAGAGGCTAAATTATAAGGAGATGTAAATACATGGTAATGCTTATACAAGAGAAAGTGGATGTCTGGCTAATATAAGATTCTAAGGAGAGAGTTTAAGTATTGTTACATGGCAAATATGTAACATTGTAAGTCGTGGAGGGATTGCAATCGATAAAGATGGTCCCTGAGTTACTTTCACAATGAGTATATGATTCCCCAGAAGAACACCTTCAAAATGGTGTAAACAAGAAAGATCAATCATGCTTAAAGCATTGATTATGAAACACTTTCCAACTTCAATGCAATTTTATTTAAAAAAGTCGAAAATGCAATACATTCCTCGGTAATATTTTAAAACTTATCACAATACTACATTGATTTATTATATTTGAAAACTTAAACCTTCATTGAAAAAAATGAACTTCATTCAAATGACGGCATTGAAATATAAATTGCCTGGTTTAAATATCTCTAAAATGCAATACATTCCACGGTAATATTTTTAAAACTATCATAATACTATGATAATTTATTATATTTGAAAACTTCATCGAAAACAACTGAAATAAATTCAAATGACGTCATAGAAAAAATAACACGCCTGGATCTCTCTATAAAAGCAATATTTCATTCATCACAATACTATAATAATTTATTTTATATAAAAATTAAGACCATGGAGCTACAATTCATAAACTCTATGCTTAAAACTTCATCGAAAAAAATCGTCCTTCTGTTTATAAAATCAATTAATATTTCATTCATATCAGCCATGCAGACTCCATGGACTGAATTATTTTGTGTTAAAGAAATACAGTAATTCTAATATATAACTCATTCTACATATTTTGCTGTTTACATTTTACATAGGTGAAAAATAGGCTTAGTTGTAGAAATAATCAAATTGAATGAGAATTTAAACTCAAATATATTGTCATCGTGTTGTTTTAGTATGTAGATGCACAGAATTTAAGCAAAAATAAAGTAGTTTTAGGACGGATACAGCACTCAATATGAATTAAAAAGAACTTTAAAAAATCACGATTTTGAAACAAGATGGATGCCATATATCATTTTGAAGTGGGTCATGTGATCGTTTCATATCATGGTCACGTGATCATTTCATATAAGATGTGTAATTATTATTTTAATTTTTATTTAAAAAACTACTGAATATATTTCGCTGAATTTTTTTTTATATATTTTATGGAACAATTTGACTATTACCTAAAATTTTCGAAGCAATTTGTGAATTTTAAATCCGCTTAAAAAATGTTTGAAGAATTAGGTCCCATAGGGCTCAATGTATTTCATTTTTTCAACCCGGGTTCAATCCGAAACTAATTGGGTGATATTATTCATTTATATTCCCATAGGTCCTACAGACCGTCTGAACAACATACTAAAATTTCATTTTGATTAAGTCATTTTTACGGCAGTTATTGTGCTAACGGACAGACAGACAGACAGAATGAACAAAGTCATAAACACTTTTCAACTTTGTTGTAAAGTGTTAACAACGCTTCTTCGACTTGGTGGACAGAGAAGTCTCAGTTACAGAGGTGTCACAGTGGGGCGCCCTGGGAAAAAGGTGACCTCTTGACCGCCACTGGTCGCACGTGCACCCGGAAGCGTGGGAGTTTTGAGCCAGCTGATACATATCAATTCTCGGGTGTTAACCAACCCTCCGAGATGACAGCACCCAATAACTGAGATGTAATGAGATACCGTCCAATGAAAATATACAGGGGCTTCAGTGTCAGGCCAATGACAGTCAGGGGCGTAGTCCTTGTAGGAGGTGACAGTTCTCGGATGCCGAGAGAAAGCAAGTTTTTGAGAGAAGTTTTTACGACTCTTGATATTTTAGAGCCGAGGAGTAAGGTCCTTAATCCACGGAGCAGATGACGGACACCCGTCGCCTTCCGACTCGCTGACGAGCTATCCTTCGAATTACTGAGGTATGCCATGCATGTATTTTTACATACTGTGTCAATGACACGATTCCCCCCCCCTCTCTCGCTGCAATTGATTAGCCTTCATATTCAAGATAATTGGTTTTTGTGTAAAGTAACGTAATTGTATTTTAAGGTAACATATGTTTAGATACAAGTTGCTTTCAATCTTAATGCAATTTTACCACGGAGAAACTTACTTATATGTTTTAAATGTGTAATTTTTTAAAGCCGTTCTTTTATAACGGGGCTAATATTTTGCAAGGAAATTTGATGTAACCTACCATTAGAGTGGTGCAAATTAGAATAACTGTAATGATATGATATTTGAGGATAATCATGTTAATATTAGAATGTCAGTGGAATATTTCATTATTATTATAATCATTGTGTAAATAAATTTATTATTGTTTTATATTATGTTCGCTGTCCTCATTTTCCATTAACAATTTTATTAATTAATTATATGTATTTATGTTCGACACGGCCAATGTCGGAGATTACTTTAATGGAGAGAAATAATAATATTTGCGTTCTGACCGAACGTGTGGTGGAAATCCACGCATCAAGTATATTCAACCATTCCAAACTTTTTAACTATGCTATTTACTTAATATGCTGGATATTTATATAATTTGCTGGTAATTTTTAGCTTATTAATATGCATAGCATGAAATTTTCTATCTGATAATCTATAAATTCTAAAAAGTTGATTAAATATAATATTTCTAAGCAATTGAATCGAGTTACAGGAATTAAATGGTAAGTGGTATATCTATAATTTCTAAGAAGTTTATATATATATATATATATATACTATATATATATATATTGCCCTGCGTCATTGGGTAAATTTATTTGACGGCAAATATTTTCAATCAGAAATCAAACGTAGTTCCTAAATTTCGGTAATAAAATAACATTGGGTAGCAAAGGAAAGAGAAAAAAACAACAACCCTACTGTGGAGCTGGAAAGAAAAACACAAAGAGGCAAAAATAAATTTGCATAATATTTCCATTCTCGTTTCTTTTCTTCCGAATGAAAATGGAGGTTGGAGAACTAAACTTCAAGAAAGAATAAAATCGATTTTTGAAGCAGAACATGCAAGTAGGCCCAGTTTTATAAGATTTAAGTAACGGTTTATCGATTCATTAAAGAAACGGATTTGCATTCCAGTGAAAGGTTTTGAAGGAGAAGCCCTCCTTACCCAACTATTTTGAAATCTACTTTGATTAAGACAGCAGTAAAGTATGAATAAGATTTGGGTTTGAATATTTAATGCATTGAAACAGTTATTTTAAGATATAATAACTAAGGGACTCGCAATAGCAGTCATTTCTAACACTTTCCAACATAGTTGTAAGGTGTTTATGACTTTGTTCATTCTGTCTGTCTGTCTGTCCGTTCGCACGATAACTGCCGTAAAAATGACTTTATCAAAATGAAATGTTAGTATGTTGTTGAGACGGTCTGTGGGACATACGGGAATGTTAAAGAATAATATCACCCAATTAATTAAGGATTTAATCCGAGTTGCAAAATGAAGTATTGAACCCAATGGCACCTAATTTTTTCAACATTTTTAAGCGGAGTTAAAATTCACAAATTGCTTCGAAAATTTCATTAAAAAACATTTTATCAAAATATGTTAAGTAGTTTTTTAAATAAAAATTGAAATAATAATTACACTCATATAAGAAGAGATCACGTGACTCATTGCAAAATAAAATATGACATCCATTTTTTTTTTAGCTTAGTTAATATCGGGATTTTTAAGGAACGCTTATATTTATATTTAGCGTTGCCTCCGTCCTAAAACCGCTTTATTTTTGCATATTATCTCTGTATCTAAATTCTGTGTCTGCGCAATTACAAAATTTTTAATTTTAAATGATCACTAAACTTTGATTATTTCTATTTTAACGCCTATTTCTATTTTATCAATTCGCCTAATTTTAACGTATGCAGAAAGTAAACACATCAAGTCATTGTAAGTTGAATTGTATAAGAATTGCTGAATCTCTTTAACGTAAAATTATTTAGCTCTGGAGTCTGGAATATAAATGATCTGAATGAAATATTCATTGATTTTACATAGAGAAGCAGACGATTTTATAGTATTGCCTTTTTTGACAATTTTATATTAAAGTTTTAAGTTTCCAAGTAAAATAAATATTGTAGTACTGTGATAATTTTTAAAATATCACCGCTGAAGGTATCGCATTTTAGAGATGCGTAAATAAAATTGCATTTCCGTTGGAAAGTATTTCATAATCAATGCTCTATGCACAATTGATCTTTCTTGTTATTTTCTATATTGCATAGAGAAAGTGTTGTTTTCGCAAAAATTTTTGATTTCGGTATTTTAATTCTGTTATATGTTTTAGGATCTCCTGAACTCGTTCTTACTATTTCTGGAAGGACGTCCGTCTTTCTGTATGTCCGTGGTCGATTTCTTGTGTACACGATAGTTGCCAAAAATGTGAATAAATTTTCTCGAAACTTTATAATCTGGCTTTGCTATCGAAAAATCTGACATTAGATAGATTTTTTTTTTAATTTGAGCGAAAGGATCGAAATTTATTCGAAATTGTATATTTTGTTAACATGGCTGAAAGATTTTTTCAAGTCCTTTGAAGTGAAAGGTAACACTCCATAATTGTAATCACAATTTGGACCAGCTATACTGATTTCTCAAAATTTTTCTTGCGAAATTTGAAAAAAGAAAGGGGAAAAAAAAACACAAGCTATTTAAAAATGGATTATGGTGTGAGAGAGTGGAATTGAGCCACACTCTAGTTAATTTTTAACAGACACGGACAGGACCGAAAATCATACTATATATGCGGTCCGGTAATATCCACACGCTACGCGGGCAGGTCGCGTCTAGTGAAAAACACCACATTTGCTCAAATCGAAGCTATGCAGGTGATTAGGACTCGCATATATATATATATATATATATATATATATATATGCATATATATATATATGTGCATATATATATGCATATATATATATATATGTGCATATATATATGCATATATATATATATGTGCATATATATATATATGCATATATATATATATATATATATATGCATATATATATATGTATATATATATATATATGCATATATATAAGCATATATATATATATATGCATATATATATGCATATATGCATATATATATATATATATATATATATATATATATATATATATATATATATATATATATATATATATATATATATATATAATCCAAGAAAAAGAAGAATTGAAGGAATAAGGGATAACCAAGTGCTTTGCATTTAATGGTTGGGGAGGATTATCTGCTTCGGAATATAGAGCGGCTCGGCGCCTTTTCCTGAGTAGTGCCTTAGATTCTAGTGGATATGCATAGGAAATAAATTCAACTATGAATTTAATTACTGGCTTTTATATGATATATATACATACATATATATGCATATATATATATACATATATATATATATATATATATATATACATATATATATGCATATATATATATATAATATGCATATATATATGCATATATATATACATATATATATGCATATATATATATATATATATATATATATATATATAAATATCGAAAAAAGGAATACCAAAATAATCAAGCATTAAAGCTTGCATGTGGAAGAGTTCTAGGCTTAAGAATAGTTCATTTCGAAATAATTCTTTATCAAGTCCCAATATTTTAAACGAAATGAATACAAAAATGCTTGTTTCTGAAACACAAGATAGATTTTATCTATAAACATGTGTTATTAGGACGACAAGCATAAAATTGAAAGAATTGAAAAAATAGAAAGGAAACAAAGAATACCTTAAAATACACATCAAATGTACAATCGTGACGAGCATAAAATGACTAAACCAATGTTGCCATTCGATAAAGAGTAAAGAGGTGATTTACTGTTGACAAAGTGAGTAATAAAAACCGTACTGCGTAATGGCAGTAAAATGTGATATTCCACAGTAAAAGCTGCAAAATAGAAAGATCAAAATATATTGTAATGTAAAAACAAGAGAATGTAGAAGTAAGGCTAAAATAAGATACTAAGGAGAGAATATTAAGAATTTTAGGCTAATCGAAATTTATTAACTATACCATTTACTAAATATGCTGGATATTCATATAATTTACTGGTATTTAAGAGGTTATTTATGTGTAAAGCATGAAATTTTTTATATGATAATCTATAAATTCTAAAAAGTTGATTAAGTATAATATTTCTAAACAATTGAATCGAGTTGCAGGAATTGAAAAGTAATATTTTATTAATATTGAATTTAAAAAAATCTTTTTTATCATATAAATTAGTAACTATCCCATTAGTAGGTTCTATAATTAGATTTAAATCCAAATAATTAATATTTTTACTAATAGTAGTTTCATTAAGTATTAATTCCAAATTATCTGGGTAGAAATCTATATCTATAACATAATTATCAGTAAATATTAAAATCATATCATCTACATATCTATAAATTTTATAATCTGTATAAGTAAAGAATATATATATATATATTATAATTCTTTACAGAACTTTAGAAAGAAGCATGAATATTACAATTACAATTATAGTATCGACCACGGGGCAAAAGTTAACTGAGCTAATTTGCGATTAAGACTATTATTTTCGTCTCCAAGCCATATATTGTTGAACAAAATAAGAGTTATTAAAAAGTGTGCAATTTAAATGCAGAATAAAATATAATTTTAGCAGTTAAAATTAGACAAATATAAATATCTTACATATTTCCAAATTGTAGACATTCTGCTGAAATCTCCTTTGCACACAGTAAGCTTTATCTGGGAACTATTTTAATTATCGCTTTAAACGTGCGCGTCCTCGGTCAGAGACCCTTGAGTCTCGTGATGCTGTACAATGATGTACTTCTACGCTGGATCCGATGTCGTATTACGTTTAGACGTTTCAGTAATTTTTTTTTAACGACACAATGTATTAATAAATCTTATTTCTTTTAACTTATGCTAAAATTTACTTCAGTGAAATTATTCTACCTTATGCATCCTTACCACATTTCACACCCTTGCTTATTTTCGTATACGAGCAAGATATCGGTAGCAAGATGGTAACTCTGGGGAACAAAGGATTTACATATTCTTTTGGCTTAGTTGGGACGATTATTTTAATAAATATCAATGCAGCTGCAGTACTAATAAGTATTGTAGTATTGAATCTATATACAGGGTGTCCAGTGCTATCGGTGCCCAATGGCTATTTCCTCTACCGTTAGTCACAAAGATACACTTCCAATTGCAAAAATGTTTTAAATTTTAAAATCTATTATCTTAGAAACAGTTTAAATCAATAAATGCATTTCTGAAAGAAATACGAAATATAAATTTTTATACAGTCCCCCGGTCTTACCAATTATATTTAGGAAAATCATCCTCATAAAATTTTATGCAAAATAAAAAAAAAAAGAATCATCCTTTTACGACCAAAATTGACCGACTTATGGCAGTTTGAAGTTGGAGCACTTTTTGTGCTGAGAAATGGTCAATACGGTCCCTGAATGGTTGGTTACCTGAAGAAATGGTCAATACGGTCCCTGATTGGTTGGTTACCTGGAGAAATGGTCAATACGGTCCCTGATTAGTTGGTTGCCTGAAACTGGGCATTTTTATGCGTGGAAAAGCGTCTTAAGCCATAAAGTTTAATGCTTCATAACGGTGAATTTTGGTCGTAAAAGGAAGATTTTTTTTTATTTTGCATGAAATTGTGTGAGGATGATTTTCCTAAATATTGATTTAAGAGAAAGATTTTCCTAAATTGGTAGGACCTGGGGAACGTATAAAAATTTATATTTCCTATTTCTTTCAGAAATGTATTTATTGATTTAAACTGTTTAAGATAATAGATTTTAAAATTTAAAATATTTTTGCAATTGGAAGTATATCTCTGTAACTAACGGTCGAGGATATAGCCATTGGGTACCGATAGCACTGGACAGTCTGTATATATATATATATATATATAAAACACGGCCAGCATGCCGAAAAAAAAAGTATAGCACTAGACTTAATTAGGAGGTTAATTCAGATTAGATTCCTCTTCAGGTCTCAGCATCCAACCTAAATTCAACCCAAACAAATGCAAATTTTAGAATTGACAATAGTTCGTTAAACCTAGATTACAAGCATAAATAGATGATAAAAATAGAAAAATTATTAAGAAATCAAGTATTACCACGAAGTATGATTCCTGAATCCACGTGTAAAGCAGGTGAGCAGCTCAGATTGAATGACAGTGAGTTGAGTAGTGTCCAGGAAAATGAGAAAAATAAACATAATAGATTAAAAGGGGAACGAAAAGTTGAAGGGACTTTCACTTAAATTCGACCCAACGAGTAAGTGTGGGATACGGACACAACAGCCATAATTAAGACAGGGTAAATAGAATTAATAGGAATTATATATAATACAATCTCAATAATACGGCACTATTCGGAACGAGATATTGGATTATTGGAAATTTGAGATAGTAGGTAAATAAAGTATTTATTACTTAAAGTTGTAATAATATGTATGTAATTCAAATTACTGTAGTGTGAATTGCGACATGTCTAAAACAAATGTAGCTTTATGTATTATAATCTTAAACATGTTGTATTTTTGTAGGTTACTATTTGGTTTAAAAGATTATTGTTTAGAGAAATAGTTTTTAATATATGTTTGTCTTTTTGCAACTATCCCTGCCGTTCTCACGTAATCTTCGCAAAATCTCTGTACATACTCCATTTTTCTCCCACACACATTAGCTCTTTTTAAGGCAACATATAGCGTAATAGTTACGAAACTTGATGTATCAATTACAGAATGTTCTTCTGTCAAAACTTCTTCAGATATTGCATCATCAGTCATGATCTGGTTATTCTCCTCAGTGCTCCCTGTCAGCAGTCTCTAACCTCCTGTTCATTTATTTCAAGGTCCTTATTTTTTACTACCGCTTCCAGCAAATCATCATGCTTCTGTTTGACGAACATTTTGTTCGGAAATGGAAATAAACATTACGCGAATGAAAATAAATATTACGCGACATGAAAAATTTGCCCGCTACCTCATATATATATATATATATGTGTGTGTGTGTGTGTTAAAAGAATGTATTAATAATTAATACCAAGAAATTACTGATATATATATATATATATATATATATATATATATATATATATATATATATATATATATATATATATATATATATATATATATATATAATAATAATAATAATAATAGTTTGAAAATTCAATGATACAATAGAGAAAAGTTGTAACTCAAAAAACTCTAACTTTAAAATATGCCTGAAATCATTTTAGTTATAAGCTACATTTGCGCAATAAATTAAATGTATTTTGCATCGTCATTCTTTATTACTTAATAACTTTAGTATTTTAGCTATTCATATTTGCAAAATATCCTTAATTCTTTTAGCATGCTTCGGTATATATGAAACTATTATATATATATAGTCAGCTTTATATTACAGATAATTTCTCTTGAACTTATCTTATATGTAGAACAGGGAACGGAGGGTTAGTACCTGCTTTATATATAACCAGCTTTTTCTCATACAATTCATTGGTTAACACAATTTTACATGTGCTTTATATGTGCTTTTACATGTCCTTCATTTTGCAGCTCTTAATATTGAATATCAACTTTTATAGCCTTTTCGCATTACTGTTATTTATTTCTCACGATTGGCGACAGTAGTTCTGAACTTTTATTTTTAGCGATTGACAACATTGGTCTTTTTATTCAAGGCTCCAATGGTTCAAACATATGTAGTGCTTTGTCAGGTATTCTTGTTTTCTGTAATTTTTCAATTTTTATGCATGTCGTCCAAGTAATAAATGTTTATAGATATAATCTATCACTGATATCAGAAATATGCGTTTTGTGTTCATTTTGATGAAATACTTGGACTTGATGAAGAGTTTTATCGAAATGAGCAATGCATTTGCTTAGGCCTAGGGCTTGTCCAAGTGTAAAGCTTTAATGTTTGTATTTTATTTAATTTTCTATTATCGATTCCTTTCCATTGATGTTTGTCATCAGGTTGATGACTAGTGGTTTGTATTTTATATTCCACTTGGTTGATGATTCTCTGTTA
The DNA here is from genome assembly GCA_951213105.1 of Amaurobius ferox. Lineage (NCBI taxonomy): Eukaryota > Metazoa > Arthropoda > Arachnida > Araneae > Amaurobiidae > Amaurobius > Amaurobius ferox. The sequence goes on from OX578148.1 coordinate 74,371,024, forward strand.
GATACTTTTTTATTTGTTGGGTATTTTTTAATATTGGGGTTTTTTGAGTTGCATCTTCTCTCTATTCTATCAATAGATTTTCAAAATATTACTACTATTATTTCATATATATATATATAATAGAAGTTTGAAAATCCAATGAACGAAAAGTAAGAAGATGTAACACGATAAACCTAACTTTTTAAAACACCCACAGAATAAAATATAATACAGCAAATCATCAATCAAATGGATAAAAAATACGAAACACAAGCTATCAAGTTACAGAAAATCAACCAAATTAAAAGGTATGGAAACAAAAAAAGAAAAACTTAAACTAAATTCATATATATATATTACAAAAATGTCATACCGAAAAGATAAAAACACCTGAAATCTCATTTATATGACGCAATGCTACTCAACAAAGAAGATTAAAATATCTAACCACAAAGGAATGAAAAGGAAAAGAAAACAAGGTACCAAAAGATTGCCGGGGGGGGGGGGGGGTGACCCCCGCTGCCCTGACGAAATTAATTTCGAATACGAAATACGAATTTCGAATTACGAAAATATATCAAAATACTAATAAAACTTAAAATAGTTTATAGACATGGGACTCGCTTTCACTGAAGGTTTTTATTATTGTTTATTCAATGAAAAGCAATTTGCAAAGAAAATTTTGTCTACCGTTTTAGATGAAACTCTTTTTCACATACATCTCAATTATTTCATCAAAGACTCGCCGGTTCAACCACTTTCGTAAACCTATTTCGTGCAGAGGGTTTCTCGATAAACCATCGATCGGCTGAAATGCACTTTCATGAATCAGCCGGATGATTCAAAGAGAATTCGGAACATCGATCTTCTTTTGCGTTTTCAGGCCTCGGAACTTTTTACTCATTCCCGAGGGCGGGTCTCGAAAATGTGTGCCCGTGCCCTTCGCTGCCACTCGTGCTGAGAAAAGGAAAACTTTACATTTCTGGGAAATGAGTTTCTTCTACTTCCTCTCCTCTGATCTCGTCATCCCGTCTTCTGTGAATTTAGGAATGCAAAATCTCGAACTCCTGGAGATTTGACGAGAAGTGTTTTGGGTTTGTTTTAATATTTTGGGTGCATGTGTATGTGTCTCCGGGGTATTGCAAAGAGTTATAGGAGTATGGAAATAATATTTTCAGTCTCTAATTTCAAAAGAAAAAAAAAGGATTTTACTCATATATTACATAAATGTTATTGGGAATGTATGAAATCGCGTGATTGTACACAATCGCCAACGTTGTTGATGAATGTTTGATGTTCCTATTTCTTTTTTATGTTATTTGCTTTCATTGACAATTGTGAATAATCACCAATTGTCTCTGTATTGGTGTATACTTATAAAAGTACTCATATATGTTTTTCCTTTAAAATCTTCTCTTGCAAATAAAGACAAATATATCTGATATATATATATATATTATACGTCTTACATTGCATTAAACCTAAATCTTTTACTTCTTGTATGTGTCACCTTTTTAATACTTTCTATTTATATATATATATATATATATATATATATATATATATATATATACAGGGTGTCCAGTGTTATAGGTGCCCAATGGCTATTTCGTCAACCTTCAGTCACAGAGATACACTTCAAATTGTAAAAATGTTTGAAATTTTAAAATCTATTATCTTAGAAACAGTTTAAATGAATAAATGCATTTCTGAAAGAAATACGAAGTATATTTAGGAAAATCATCCTAATACAATTTTATGCAAAATAAAAAAAAATCATCCTTTTACGACCAAAATTGACTGACTTATAGCTGTTTAAATTTGGAGCACTTTTTGTGCTGAGAAATGGTCAATACTGTCCCTGATTGGTTGGTTGCCTGGAGAAATGGTCTGTACAGTCCCTGATTGGTTGGTTGCCTGGAGAAATGGTCTGTACAGTCCCTGATTGGTTGGTTGCCTGGAGAAATGGTCTGTACAGTCCCTGATTGGTTGGTTGCCTGAAACGGGCCATTTTTATGCGTGGAAAAGCGACTTAGTCATACAGTTCAGTGCTTCATAACTCTGTGAATTTTGGTCGTGAAAGGAATATTTTTTTTTATTTTGCATGAAATTGTATGAGGATGATTTTCCTAAACATAATTGGTGGGACCGTATAAAAATTTATATTTTGTATTTCTTTCCGAAATGTATTTATTGATTAAAACTGTTTCTAAGATAATAGATTTTAAAATTTAAAACATTTTTGCAATTGGAAGTATATCTCTGTGACTGACGGTTGAGGAAATAGCCATTGGGCACCAATAGCACGGGACACCCTGTATTATATGTATATAATATGATGAAAAGCGAGATATTTTGGTACGGATTCCGTTCAAAACTTGTTAAAAAGAGCGTTTTCCGATCTTCCCAATGAGGTTAAGTTTGAAAGTCTGCAATAGCATTTGAAATCAATTAGAAACTGACGTGAAAATCACTAAAAGTTCTGTTTCGAGAGACCGAGAATAGAACGAGAAAGTAACCTTCTTTCCGCTATGTACAACCATCCCTTCAACTGGGAGTCAAATTGGCCGCCGTTGCGCCAGCCTATATTTTTAGAAGCCTTAGCTTGACGGAATTAATGTTAAAATTTCAACAGGGCGAAATTCACTGACAATCCGCTCTTCACAATTTAAGAAGAGCAGAATTGATTATTTCACCCCCGTTTAAAAACAAAGATTACGTTGCTGCGGTAATCCGTTATATAATTCCGATTTCTATAAGATATCCACATATCGCAAAGATGCTGAATGAGAAATCCTTGCTGCCTGCCGAAAACTTCTGCGCATGCGTGTGAATGAAGTTCGTTGTTATTAGAAATCGAGTAAAATATTCTTTGATTTGAATTTATATTTTGTTTCAATCCCAAGTCTGACGGGTGCGGTATCTAGGGAAACCGACTAACTCAGTTGAAGAATGAAAGTTTACAGAATGTGTCTTTTCTTCCAATTGGTCTTTTCTATTTACCCCCGGACGGCATTCAAAACACACCATTTATGTAAACATGAAATTTAGCAAGGTAAAAAAAGACGTTTCCCAGCATATGTCAATTGGTGGATCTAACAAAAATCCTAGTTTTCACACTAAAACAATAAGGAATATTCTTACTTATTCAAAATTATTTTACTTTTTAGTTTATTTTTATCTCCCTATATTCTGAACTCTAACCTAAAACTGTGAAAAAAACACTGATTGATTAATTAAGGAATATTAATTTAACAAGAAAGATTAATCATGCATAAAGCATTGATTATAAAACACTTTCCATCTGAAATATAATTTTATTTAAGCATCTCTAAAATGCGATGCATTCAGCGGTGATATTATAAAAATTATCATAGTACAATAATTGGAAACTTAAAAAAAGTTAATACTATAAAAATCGCTTGCTTCTCTATCTAAGTAAAATCAATGAATATTCTATTCATATCAATTATATTCCAGACTCCAGAACTGAATATTTTTGATTTAAAAAATTCAGCAATTCTTATACAACTAACTGATCTTACAATCGGTTGTTTTGTTTAAATTTGGCTTCGTTGTAACAATAATCAAAGTTTAGTTACCATTTAAAATAAAAAATATTGTAATTGCGTTGGCACAGAATTTAGATACACAGATAATATGCAAAAATAAAACGGTTTTAGGACGGATGCAACGCTAAATATAAATACAAGAAAGATCAATCATGCATAAAGCATTGATTATAAAATACTATCCAACTGTAATTTTATTTTACGATACATTCAGCGGCGATAGTATTTTAATTATCACAGAACTACAATAATTTATTTTACTTGGAAAATTAAAACTATGGAGGTAATAGTACTTTCTAACTCCATGCTTAAAACTTCATTCAAACTTTTTTCAAATGACTGCATCGAAATATAAATCGTCTGGCTCTCTGTTTAAAAGCAGTGAGTATTTCATTCATACAATTTTATTCCAGACTCCAGAGTTAAATAATTTTAATTGAAAAAAATTCATCAATTCTTATACAACTCATCTTACAATCACTTGTTGTTTATATTTTATATTCATTAAAGTTAGGCTTCGTTGTAGAAATAATCAAAGTTTGATGATCATTTAAACTAAAAAATATTGTAACTGTGTTGGCGCAGAATATGGATGCACAGAAAAAACGCAAAAATAAAGCGGTTTTAGGACGGATACAACACTAAATATAAATTAAAAAGAACTTTAAAAATCACGATTTTGACACAAGATGGATGCCATATTTCATTTTGAAGTGGGTCACGTGACCTCTTCATATTATATGGTTGCCATTATTATTTTAATTTTTATTTAAAAACTACCGAACATATTTTGCTAGAATTTGTTTTATATATTTTACTAGCAGCGATTATTCGGCGTTGCTAGGGATTTACAATGCAAAACTCTGATAAAAATTACACCGGAAAATATAGAACCGTGAATCTTATACATTGTTTTTTCACTGTGAAAGAAGTCATTGCATTATGTAATAAAATAATAGAATCATTGCATTATGTAATAAAATAAAATAATTGTATTATATAAGTCATAGCTACTTCCGGCGTGCTTACGGCACGCCCTTCGCAGCTAAGTTCTCCGGGCGGGTGGCCCTGGCGGGCAGCTTCTCGGAATGTGATTATTAGGTGTCCACAATTGATGTACAGTTAACATGTACGGTTTGAAAGGAAAATATGTGCAGTTTGAAAGGAAAACTAAAATTACATTTAAACGCTAGGCAACAATGCAAATGTTAACAAATTAAATGGCATTATTCTAATTTGTTAGGTTTTACCGCAATCATTTATTTATTATGGAAATTAATAAAATTTATTGAGTAAGCCTCTGAAAAATAAATCATGGTGATTGAGTTTCCATTTAAATTCATATTTCAAACCTGCGATTTCCAAAAGTGACTAATACATTCAATAAACTCCCACAAAACTCAGAGATTTAATTGACTTTCACTTATTAAACCAACGATTTCCAACCTTTTTCGTTGGGAATCATGGAGTTAGAGAATAGAACTCCTAGTAAAAAGTTTCGTTTTACATGAATATCTCGACAACCCCTGGTCTTAGAAACTCGAAACTTGGGCTAAATTTATGGGGGCTATTTCAAAGCGAAACCACAAAATTTCATTAAATTCGGTGCAGCTGTTCTCCCGTGATGATGAGACAAACGAAAGTTTCGCTTTTCATTAATATCGCGACAAACCCTGGTGTTAGAAATTCGAGACATAGAATAAATTTTAAGTGGGGCTATTTCAAGATTACCCACCAAATTTCATCAAATTCGGTTCAGCCGTTCTCCCGTGATGTTGGATTATACATAGATACACACTTTTCTACTTTATATATATAGATGGTATAATTTGAATATTTTTAAAAATTTTCGAAACAATTTGGGAATTTTAAAATCGCTTAAGAAATGTTTGAAAAATTAGGTCCCATAGGGTTCAATGTGTTTCATTTTTTCAACCCGGGTTCAATCCAAAACTAATTGGATGATATTATTGAATAACATTCCCCTATGTCCCACAGACCGTCTCAACAACATACTAAAATTTCATTTTGATAAAATCATTTTTACTGCAGTTATCGGTCGAACGGACAGACAGACAGACAGAATGAACAAAGTCATAAATACTTTTCAATTATGTTGTAAAGTGTTAAAAATAATCAAATATACATATACTCAATACTATGCCTCTCTATAGTGTCAAATTGAAACACATGGCGTTTGCTAACATTAGTGACATTTAGATATAATTCACAAAGCTTTATGCCATTTTCATGAATTTCACTCATAGGAGTTTTATATCCTTCCCTCTAACGCCATGGCACATACTATACTGCCATTATTTTAATAAAATAAATTATAATTATTACGATATAGTAATTTGAAAGTGGCCTTAAACGAAAATAATTGTTTTGGTAGTGGATGACAATTTGCTTAAGCATACAGTGGTGTAGGCAATGGGTGGCTAAGATTCCTTCCCCCTCCCCGTGCAGTAAAATGTTGAACAAAAATCATCTGCATGGATCAGCACAAATTGAAAATACCTCCCTGCTCAGCCTTTGTTTTTTTTTAATAAGTATGGAGCAGCACATTTCTTTAGGAAAAAAAAACAAACAAAGGAACATTTTTGGTCCTTACCCCCCTCCCATTGCTATTGTCATCTTCTGAAAAGTTTTTATCCCCCTTTACTGGTGGAAAGGACGGGGGAATCTTTATCTTATGTTCAGTTTTTTCCTTTTATTGTTTCTCACCTGGACACTGCAAAAGAAAGATGTTTTTATTAAAACTTCGTATGAAAGCTTTGTATTTTATTTCACGTTCGGTGGAGTTTCTTGAATTGAATCAAAACTTTGAATAAGGGTCTAAAACAAATTTACTTCAAGTTTGATTTTTCCGTATATTATTAATCTTTGGTCACTCCTAAAATAGGGGATAAATTTAATTTGACATAAATCGTCCAGATGAGTAATCTTCAATCTTTTATAAACCAGGAGCCACATTTGAACCAGCTAGAGGTTCGCTTGTTGCCCATACAGACATAAGCTCATATGAATATACTTCTATATAATGAATTCTATCGAAAGATGTAGAATATATTTATGTAATAAACTGTATCGGAAGATAATATTCATTATTTTCCGATAAAATTCAGTATATTGCTTTCATTAGCTTTCGAAGCTGTTTGTTTTCTTTTTTAGTAACACTTTCTTTCATAGTTGAAAAGTGTTTATGACTTTAGTCATTGTGTCTGTCTGTCTGTCTGTCTGTTCGTTCGCACGATAACTGCCATAAAAATGACTTTATCAAAATGAAATTTTAGTATGTTGTTGACACGGTCTATGGGTCATATGGGAATAAAAATGAATAATATGACCTAATTAGCTTCGGATTGAACCCGGGTGGAAAAAATTAAATACATTGAATCCTATGGCTATTTCTACAACGAAGCCTGATTTTAACGCATGCAGAATGAATACAAATCAAACGATTGTAAGGTGAGTTGTATAAGAATTGTTGATTTTTTTTTCACTTAAAATTATTTAGCTCTGGAGTCTGGAATATGGGTGATATGGAAGGAATATTTATTGATTTTGCATTGAGATGCTGGCGATTTATATTTCAATGACGACATTTGAATAATGTTCATTTTGCGTAACTAGAATTGTCTTTTTCGATGAAGTTTGAAGTTTTCAAGTATAATAAATTGCTGTAGTACTGTGATAATTTTAAAAATATTAACGCTGAATGTATCACATTTTAGAGATGTTTAAATAAAATTGCATTTCAATTGGAACGTGTTTCATAATCAGTGCTTTATGCATGATTGATCTTTCTTGTTTGTTTTTGAAACCGTTTAATATTTTTAATCAATGTTTCATTTTTCCCCTCGCTATTAACGGAGCAATTGCAGATTTCCCTTTTATCTTGATAAAACGGATATATAAAGCATTCTATTGAATATACAAGGTAGGATCAAAAAGTTCGGAGAGTGTGCTGATATCTCCAACCCTGATTGAAGGAGAGGGGAACTATTTTGCCGTGACGTAGAGGCACATGTGACGCGAGATGTGAAAAGGAAGAAGCAGGCCCGCAGTGCAGGATTTTTTCAGACAATGCGTTGCAGTGAACCGTAGTCGTTCGCGTTCGTCGAAAACGGTTTTCGATGAACTCGAACGCTTACAGTTAGTTCACTGGCACGCATTGTCTGGAAAAATACCTGCTTCTTCCTTTTACATCTCGCGTCACGTGTGCCTCTACGCCACGGTAAAATAGTTCCCCTCTCCTCCAATCAGGGTTGGCGATATCAGCATAGTCTCCGAACTTTTTGATCCTACCTTGTATATAGCAAAATAAAGGCCAGTGTGCAGTGAAAATCATAAGTTGGTATGGCAAAATAGAGTTCAATGTGCAGTGGAAGTCATAAGTTGATCACATCAGTTTCTGTGTATTTGAAAGTGCCATAAAACGCTGAACGTGAGTCAGCTGTATGATTCAGCAGAAATTGAAGATATTGATTTTCGGAGCTTTCCAGTAACTGCTGCGTCGCACGTTTCTCACATCGGAAGAGAATTAAGAAAATATCCTAGTACCCCCCCCCCCCCCCTCTCTATCTTTTGTCCGTTTCTTCTGAAAAAATTTCATTCTTCTGATGTAAAATGAATTTCTTATAACTTTAGATACCTTCGATTCAGCTGTTTTAATCTTATTGTTTCTAGCATGGATTCTGCATTTGAAAGATATTTTGAGAGATAACAAAGAACGCTCTGTTTTTTTTTTTATTCACGGTTTGATAGAGGTTCTTAAGTTCAAAAACAGTGTCTTCGACGCCGACGGTAATTTGATCTGGTACATTTAAATTAGAATTAAATTCCCTTACGTGTAACGTACGGAAAGCGTTGTAGTCGTGCTAGTAGGCGGGTTGTGCTTGTGCTACTCGAGTGGCATTGCAAAGAATCAGCCGAGATCTGAACGTCAGACCTCTGCCTGTCCATTTCACGTTTGATCCATTAAGTTAAGAAAATGATAGTTTTTTCTTCCTGTAATTAAATTGAATCCTACATTTATATTTTACTTTCCTTATATACATAATGTATAAGGAAAGTATTGTGACGGGGTCGAAAATTCTAGATCGAGTTTTCGACGGGAGAGCACATTTCAAGCATCCCTGATCACGAATCAAACATTTTTGAAGTGATGTCTGTGTGTGTGTGTGTGTGTCAGTGAGTCTGTGGAGACGATAACTGATGAACGAATGGACCGATTCGAATCAAATTTGGTACAAAAATCACAATCCGTAAACACTGGAAGCCTATTGTTTTTATACGCAATCGAATGTTCAGAACCCCCCTAAATTTTCGAATGAAATTTTGAAAAAATCGTTAAAAAATCAAAACCACTAATAAAGTTACGCAAATAGACATTTCTTATGTAATTTTCGATTAGAAAACGATTGACATAAATTTTAGAACGCTAACATGAACCGTTCTCGAGATATTGTACATTTTTCAAAAAAATTATCAAAAAGTCATATAAAATAAAAAAAAAATATTTCCTATTGAGAAACATGTTCACTTTTCATATGTAATACCATGCGATAAATTGAGTGACATCATTCTCGTGGATCTAGCTCGTTCCATTCATGAAAAAAGATACTTTAAATAATACTTTTGTATTTGAATGCCAATAGTCATTTATCTGCTGTAAGAATAACTCATTTCTTAGTGCATAACGCTTGGCGAGATTTTGGCGACGAATTTGTCGGAATGTCGCCAACTTGGCGACTTTTTTGAAATGTTGCCAAATTAACGAAAATCTTTCCAAATGGATAAATATGACGCTAAATCAATGAAAATGACGACTAATTGTCGAAAATTCAATATCTGGGAAAGAATATTAGTATCTACTATAAGAAAAATCTATTTTTTTACTGTAAAAGTATAAAATTCATTACATTATATAAGGAAAGTCATGTGTTGCCCACATCAGATTTTTTAACTAGTATTTAAGCCTCCTACATACAGGAAACTAACACTCTTATTTTGTTTAACTTTGCATGGTGTTAAGCGTCAAAAACAGTTTTCTCAATTGAAAATTGGCCGAGATTGGTTCTGCTCCGTGGTCATACTTCATCTTTTTATGTACCGGATGAGGCTTCAGTAGGGTTCTGAAAGACTTTGTCCATTCCGAGAGAAAAATCGAATATTCTGTCCGTACTATAAGCGTGCAATATTTATTCAGCCTTCTAATCCACCGAAGGGCAGCCTGAGTTTCTGAAAGACATTTAAAAAGAGGAGAAGTGGGGAGGGGGCGAAAATCCGATTACGTTAGGTTCTGTCCGATGATCAATACTGTAAAGTGTAAGTGTGCAAAGATTCAGCTTTCTGGGTTATCGGGGGTTTCAGGAGGGTCTCAAACACTTTTCGAATAAAAAAAAATTTTCTGTTCCCCAGGAGGGTAAATCGAAATCGGATCGTTCAGTTTTGTCCGATGATCGATATTACAGCATTTAGTGATGTAGGTCACCAGGAAGACTTCTGGAGAATCTGAAAATACTTTTTGACACCCCCCTTTCCTCCTTCCATTTTCTCCGTCCTTAGGGAAGTCTCCCTTCATTCTGAATCGCAGTTGATACTATAAGTGGGCAAAAATTCGGTTTTTTAGGTCGATACTGCTTCAGCTTTTTAGATCGACGTCTGTAAAGAACTTTGATGCCCCAACCGCGAATCGAACTCTGGATCTCCAAACTGGCCAGCCGACAATCTACTGTTGAGCTATTGGGACTTAATTGCAAGCTCTTATTATCGAAGTGGACTCTGCATTCTCCGCCCTCTAATACCAGATTGGCGTATAACTAACAATCTGACTGGCCACCTCCTGCTATTTTTATCTCAGGATAGCCTCCTGATACTCCTGTTTTTACCCAGGTTAGTATCCTACGTGGTCGTTATCCTTCCGATTTGAAATCGGCGCTCAATATTCCAGAGTTCACTGAATCCGTGCTAATCGTACGTTAGGGTCACTTTCAGACCTCCGACATCTTTACATTAACGTACAGGGTTGATTTATTCGGGCGCCATTGTAAAGACCCTTGCTGTCCAAACCGGGAATCGAACCCTAGATCTTCAAACTGGCTAGCCGACGCTCTACCGTTGAGCTGTTGGGACTTAATTACAAGCTCTTATTGTTGAGGTGGACTCTGCAAGAATTTTTAGGTTAGATTCAGCTTTTTAGGCCGAAGTGTGCAAAGATTCAGCTTTTTAAAACTTTAATTTTATTTCTAACTTGCACTACTGTTACCTAAATTGTCGTCTAGAATTATGCACAGTTCAGAAATTATTTGAAGAAAATTCTTTTCAGAACTTTCAAAATGAAAGATTAACATTAATGAAAGAATGTTCTCGACCATCTGTGTTATAAAATCAATATTTTCTTTTCTCCCTTTCAGTTTGTCAAACCTCCGTTCCATCTTTATTAGGAAGGAAAGTAACAAGAAAAAAATGTATATGCAAATTTCTGTCATGTCTAATTTTTTTTTATATAGCTACAGGGGAAACACATTTTCCGTTCGAATTTCCGTAATTACGATTTCGTTCGAATTTCTTCGAATAATAATTTTTCGATGCGTTAGATTTTCGTGTAGTATAATACTACTTTATTCCGCCGTGTTTGATAAATAGCGTTTTCTCTCTATTACACAATGTTATTGTTTAGCTTCATTCAATTACCATGTCAACCTAATTAAAGATGACTTCAGAATGCGCCCTATTTATGCCAAGAAAATTAAATTATTTTCTAAATACGGCGGACTTGTAGTTAATTACTGAACTGAAAAACGTCTTCGACGGCGAATTCAATTAGTCTGTATATAAGGAGGAGGAAAGTTTATTGTAGCTCTCAAATGTATATGTATATATTGGTTTTGATATGTAAAGTGTTTCATCTCAACTAATTAATATCAGTAATCTCTTTGGATAATTCTGCAAAATGTCAGTATAGAGTTTTTTCTTGTGCATTCGTGATGTTGTACTTTAATTATTAAAATATTTAGTTTTGCTTTTAAAATAATATCGAATATAATGTTTTAACTTGTGTATTAGTCATTAATATCGCAATTATGTATATTAATAGGAATAGCTTTACGTAGTCCTACTTACTTGGTTTCAGTAAAACTCCTCGAATTTGTTTTACAGGTATTGGGCATCGGAAATAAAATTATTAAGTATAAACTACTAAGTAATCACTCGCCTTTTTCATCTAAAAATTCTCTTTGTTACACGTTTTTACGGTTTTTAACACTGTTTTTAATATGGTTTTCATTTTATTTTTTTTTCAAATTTGAATTTTATTTGGTTGCTATCTACTTTACTTCGAGTAACCCCGTCCATGTTCTGAGTTTCTAGATTCAGAAGTTGTCGCGAAAAGAATAAAAAACGCTTCCATAGAAATAGCATAATGCAGACGATTTTTTTTTCCGAAACTTTATTTGAAGAAATTTATGTCATGTCTTTTAGCAAGGAGTTAATTCAAATGTGTTTATGTGGCAGACGATGTTCATTCAAGCTATCTAATTTAAATTATTGAAGAAAGTGATATAAAAATAATTTTTTTAAATGAATGCTGTTGTATTTTTGATTGAGCCTGCCCGTAGCCGAGAGGTCTAAGGTAAGTGTTTCCTCGTGTTCTTTGGACTGCCGGGTTGTGGGTTCGAATCCTACCTATGAGCATAGATGCTGTGGTGTCCTTAAAAGGTGTAAACTGTTTCGACCCCTGTGGTGTGCGGGGCAACGCCATGTGTGGGAACGTTTTTATCATGTATGGTTCAAGTTCCCTGCGCAAACATTCACTCACCCGGTCCATGTTTGAGCGAATGCTCAGTTAGTCAATTGTTTGGCCATTAATAACAAACAAACAAACATATTTTTGATATGATTATATCAGCTACGGCGTTGATATAAGATTACGAGAGTTATTGATATTTTCCGTTTTTTTAGTCATCTGTTTTATTTAAGCAAAGATTTTTCAAATTGATATATTCTCCATTGTCTTTAATTGATTGTTGCAACAGTAAAAATCTGATGTGGACAGCACATGATTTTCCCTGCAGACTTATATTAACGTTCTCTTTATTTTAATTAAATTTATTTCACTTTTAATTCAATTTCCGTTCTCATTCGGTAACCGGGCTTATTTTCAAAGGTGGCGTAGGGAAAGTACGAAAAACTAAAATATCTCGAGAACGGCTAGTCCTAGTGTAATGGGGTTGGTCTTATTCTTTTCGTCGTTAAAAATTACGTATTAAATCATTATTTAATGGATATATTTGAGTATACCTAGTTCTTTAGTTTAGATTTTGACGATTTTTGCGTGCCATTTTGCTAAAAAAGGCAGGTTATTTTTTTCAGAATCGTACCAAAATCTAATCAGCACCAGGGTGACTTATACGTGGCTTATCTACCGAATTTTGTGAAATTCGGTCCATTAGTTTTTCAGCTAGAGTGGATACAAGCTTTTGCGGGCCATTTCGCAAAAAAAGGCGGGTTCTTTTATTCCGAATCGTACCCAAAACTAATCAGCACCATCCCCGCCCACAAGTGACCTACCTACAAAATTTTGTGAAATTCGGTCCATAAGTTTTTTAGTTAGAGTGGATACAAAATCTGCATAGACAGACACACAGACACACACACAGACGTCACGCTAAAAATGGTTTTTTCGTATTCTAGAGGTCTCGAAACGTGTAGATCCGTTGAAAACTCGAGTTGCGATTTTCGGCATGATTCCAATACTTTCCCTATACATTACCATGTATTGCAGGGAAAGTAAAAATTGGCACTTGTATAACTTTTGCTACCATTTTAACGTTTTCAGTCTATCGTATGTTGACCGTATCTCCCCCCCCCCCTCTTTTATTTTGTAAATTGGTTTACAAACAGAACCAGAGGATGCTTTTATTCTTCAGATTTGGCTGTACAAATGATTTTGTATAGCAAGAACAGAGATTGTTATTCATCTTTTTTTGCAGGTTAATTTAAATAATTTTATATAATTTTATAAATCAGGAGTAACTGCGGGTAAATCTGATAGTATATTCATATTGCAGACTATTTAGGTCCACTGGCGTCTAACTATCAGAAAAAGTACTATCTTTTAAATATACTTTTATTTGCAAAAAAATTCCTTTAAATGCGTGAAGATTAAAAAAAATTCGAAGTGTCAACCGGTCTGTTTCGGCTTATTTGTGTTAATAGATACAGTTTAAAAGCATGGTTGAAACTATAATTTTCCTGCATAGGTAAATATTACCATTATTCCGAAAACTATCATTTTTCTAATATGAAATAATCTTAAACTGGATTAACCCCCTTTTAACTTCTAATTTTTAATTTCTTTATGTATCCCAAGCATAAAATTGTATAAGGGTATGTAATATAATTGTATAAGGGTTCAAAATACATAAGCGCGCGCACACACACAGACAGATGGACATCTTACCGAAAGCGATCGAAATGTGGAAAGGGACCTGCTCCAAACACATATTTTCACCACAAGTTAATTTTTGTTACATTTTGTTGAAATATAGCGATATATTTATAGACTTGCATCATATTTATTTTTAATTTTTCTTTGAACATTGAATTTAACGTTTCGTGAGTGGCTTTAAGATTTATTTACATTTTTTACTTTCCCTGCTTTACATGGTAATGTATAGGGAAAGTATTGGAATCATGCCGAAAATCGCAACTCGAGTTTTCGACGGATCTACACGTTTCGAGACCTCTAGAATACGAAAAAACCATTTTTAGCGTGACGTCTGTGTGTGTGTCTGTCTGTGCAGATTTTGTATCCACTCTAATTAAAAAACTAATGGACCGAATTTCATAAAATTTGGTAGGTAGGTCACTTGTGGGCGAGTCTGGTGCTGATTCATTTTGGGTACGATTCCGGATAAAAGAACCCGCCTTTTTTTGCGAAATGGCCCGCAAAAGCTTGTATCCACTCTAGCGGAAAAACTAATGGACCGAATTTCACAAAATTCGGTAGATAAGTTACCTGTGGGATAATCTGGTGCTGATTAGATTTTGGTAGGATTCGGAAAAAATAACCTGCCTTTTTTTGAAAAATGGCCCGCAAAAATCGCAATAAAACACTAAAATAAAACACTACGTATGCTCAAATATATCCATTAAATACTTGTTTAATACGTAATATTTGACGAAGAAAAGAATAAGACCAACCCCATTACACTAGGACTAACCGTTCTCGAGATATTTGAGATATTTTAGTTTTTCGTATTTTCTCTACGCCACCTTTGAAAGGAAGTCCAGTTATCAAATGAGAACGAAAATTGAATTAAAAGTGAATTAAATGTAATTAAAATAAAGAGAACGTGAATATAAGTCTGCAGGGAAAGTCATGTGCTGCCCACATCAGATTTTTACTTCATATGAAATGTATTGTTGCTTCAACTGTCAAAAAAGCCTCTTCAAATCGACAATTTGCGCCAATGGCGCTTCAAAATGGGATTCGGGCTCTTTCAATCCTGCCTTTCCCGAGTTGCATTTATGTCAAAAAAGTTTTTTATAATATATTTTCGCATGATGCATTTTTTTTTATTATTACTTTATTTAGATAATAACATATAATTCAGTATCATTTAGTTCCTAGCATTACATGTTTTAAAATATAAAATGAATTTTGAAGTAAGAAATATAATTTATCTCACAGATTAGCTAAAAATAATTATTACAACTTTAGTGTTCTGTCGCGAAATATATATCGCTTCAGTCAAGTCCTAATAATTTTATCTTTTTCAATACTGAAAGAGAAAAAATTGTTCGTTATTGGATATAACAAAAAATAATGGTATTTTTTCCCGTAACTATTTTTTCACTTCACCAGAGTTTTGCGTGACTAAAAGTCACGCGTTGTTGAAGATGTCTGTTGAAGACGTTGAAAATTGATGTTGCATTCATATTATTCTTTCCAGAATTTGATAGAAATTTCCAAGATTGTTTCCCTTTGAAACTTTTAACGGACCATTTAAATGTTTATGAACTTAAAAATATGGCTGTCATGCGTTTGGTTACACTAGTGCCTTTGTTTACACTAGTTCTTATTCTTATGTGTGTGTGTATGCTTGCGAGGGTTATTTTAAACATGATCTATTTGAAAAGGTAGAAAATTAAAAATAAATATCAAACACCAATAAATTTTCTGTCACCCTATAAATTTGAAAGAAATTTCTCTGAAAAGCCACCAGGCGGAGCGTTTTCGGTTGCTAAAAAATCGTTTCCCAAATATTTTTTTCCAGATCATGGTCTTGCGTTTTAAATATTTTATTTAAAAATTATTTTGTTGTCCGTAAACAATTCTTACGGATGCAACAGTTACGAAACTATTTGCTTAGGTGTTCCACAAGACTCAATTCATGATCCGATTATATTTGTGATGTATATAAAGGATGTACTTTACTCTTCCTCTTGTGTCAAAATAATTTTTGCTGGTGATACTAGTTTATTAATTGATGGCTATATCTACACTCTTGTGATAGTTCTGAAGCTGATGATACTAGTTTATTAATCGTTGATGACTATGCTACACTCTTGTGACAGTTCTCCTCAAGCTGGTGATACTAGTTTATTAATTGATGACTATATCTGCACTCTTGTGACAGTTGTACAGACAGTTCTCAACCAGTGGTATGCGAAAAGATGACTGGTGGTATTCGGATAGTTTGTGTAACAAGAAAAGGTGACTGTAACAAGGAAAGATGAATTAATATCAAATATAAGACGTCATTGTTTCCACTTGATTAAAAAAATGAAATTGTACTTCCCAGAATATTATGAATAAAAAAACTGGATCAGGAATTTCTTTTCTTCAGATTAAGTAACATTAGTCGAATAATCTTCTTCTGAAGAAAAAGAGCAACTCATTGATATTTCGTATGACAGAAGTTTAATGGAGAATGTTGAGTAGAAATAACAATTATATTTATTGTCATTTCATTCTACGTACTTATGCGATGCAGGATTTTTTACAATGCTTTACGTAAAAAACAAATATAGAACGAAACTCGATTAGGAGTAAAATTTTCCTTTAAAATTAAATAAAATAGAACCAGATATAGAGAAACTAATTTCTGTCAATTAAGCATAACTGCCACATTAAAAAAATATGTATTAATCATATTATTAATCATATTTGCTAATACGCATTATTTTTGTTCAATTTTTTTATTAGAAATTAAATAAAAAATATATGACAATAACTTAATTAAGTGCATAGTTTTGACTTCCTATTTGTATGCTGGGCACATGTTTTAGTTAGTGACATTGAAATTTTTGGATTTGGCGGTACGCATTCATGTTCTAAAATCAATAATTTTACCGATTGGTTTGATCACAATTTTAGAAACCTGGTCCTTGGATACTGCAAATAACGTTTGTCGGTTTGTGGATGTCACATCGTTGGCCTTTCTTAGTCTAGAAAGTGATTTGGTTCAAATTTAAGCAGCAAGTTTAATATATTATGTAAATGTGAACGAAAAATAAAAAACCCATTTCGAAAAATGCTATAAAACAGGATTTTATCAAAATCTTCGGCCCTTCGTAGTGTCGAAAACAGCAGAAGTAATTTGGATTCAATTTAGGTGGTATACTGCGAATTCTATGTAAATGTGATTGCAGAAAATGCATTTTTTTTAAAATTTTATATATAGTTTTGCTCAGAGGTCGAAAGCCCACTTATAGATGTTTATGTGGTCAGGGGTTGAATGTCTTATCTTACATAGATGTCGTCAGTGTGGTTCAGAGATTGAATGCCCACTTATCTTATTTGGCATAGATGTCATGTATGTGGTTCGGAGATTGAATATCCACTTATCTTATCTTGCATATATGTCATCTATGTGGTTCAGAGGGTGAATGCCCACTTATCTTGCATAGATGAAGTCCATTCAGTTCAGAGGTTAAATTGCCTCTTACATTATCTTGCATAGATGAAGCCCATGTGGTTCAGAGGTTGAATGCCCACTTTTCTTATCCTGCATAGATGTCGTTTATGTGGTTCCGAGGTTGAATGCCCACTTGCCATGGGTGGAAATCTCAATTGTCCCGATCCTGTAATTTTAAGATACAGCGAGTATAGTTTAGTAACTTTTGACATTTGCACCATATGAAGAAAATGTTGGTCTTATTAAAATGCGAGTTCGTGTGACTGTCACGTAATGGTAACGAAGTGTAGGAATAATAAAGCCTTTTCTTTGAAATGTTTTAGATATACGCGCTCTATGTATACATATTCGTAATAATTTCTCTATCTCTATAATGACTTTCACCGATTCGCAGTACATGGAGGCTGTTTGGTGCCACGAGATGGCGCTTCTCAAAATGAGCCGCGCTACATCGGTTTTTTTTTTTTTATTCTTGAGGATCTGAGTTCGAGAGTAGCGTCTTTTTCAGTGTGTGTATACATGAGTGTATTATCTTTGTGCTTTTGTTTTCCATTTGTGTATTATTACTACAGTTCATTAATAAATCGACACTTGAGTGAGTGAAATATATTTTTGAGTTGTGCATGCTTCTACTTTCATTCATTCAACAGAGGCATTTTAAAAGTCCGTGCAACTTTCCTTTGAGAATCCTGCCAAAATAAATTTTAAAGAAATTTCAAATAAAGTATTTTTTATATCTGTCAATTACCTTGGGCGTTATCACCTGCCGTGACCTTGATGGATATACATCAGGACGTATAGACCATCGCATCGTTCTTTTCAATATTTTTTCATCTTGTTTAGCTTGTATTTCCTCCCCACCCCCCAGCTAATGGTATTAAAATCCGACAAAAATGTATCCGCCCACATCATGTCCTACACAAAAGATGCCACCCGCCAATCTTTTTATTCCCGCTGAAGCAACTCGTTTAATGTCAAGAACAACGTCCATTGAGGTGCCATTTTTTCCTATCATGTCTTTGCGACAGGACATCCTATCGATCAAGCATAATAGAGGAACGTCAATTGCAAACAACCCTTCACTGAAAGCCCCCCTTTTTTTTACAGTCTTTCGAACGGTTCAATCGTGACAAAAGTTCGTTAAACAGCGCCCTGCTTTTCGGATGGAATACATCCAGTAAAGAGAAAAAATGGCGTCGTCCATATATCTCTCTTTTCTCCGGAATTGGGGATAATGGAACACATTCAATCGATGGTCGAGATTTTGTCTCGGTGCTGACACGATAAGTAATTTTTCGAGATTCTTTTAAATCTTTCAATCATAATTTTTGAAACACTGTGCGTGATAGGATTTCGAAGCAGATTGTTTTAGATTTCGGCGTAGAACGTATCCGGTTTGACGCCGGTATTAGTTTGTCTTATTCTGTAGAAATAATTCAATGTGTTTTTGGTTCTTTTTTTAGAAGTTTCGTTTTTGTTGTAAAAGTGTTTAGTTATAATTTTTTTTTAGAAAAGTGTATTGTATAACATGTTTTTTTCTGATGCTTCTCATCCACTTTGGACACATCGAAGATACATTTATGGCGTAAGCAAGAAAATTAGTCATTCCTTCATCAACCTTGAACTGATTTAGTTCTTCAGCAAGAAGTAGATGATGCAAATGGCAAATGCATACAAAATCATAAAAAAACACATGTTTGATCTTCTTTTTTCCTACTCCTTCCTGGTGAGCGGGAATAACTGTGAAACTTGTTCAAGGGTGGTGATGGAGTAGGATGGGTTATGAATATTTCAGAAGTGCCGTCCCAAAATTTAGCAGTTCCTGCTTTAAAACAGCTATGTTCGCCTTGATCATGTCATCACTAGAGCCCGGATTTTACACTTTTTACCTATTTTTCTTCTGACTATAGAACCGTAAGATTCTAACATATGCATTCTTTTCCGGCTCTAAGGTTCCCACCATCCAAATCTTATAGTGCTCATAAATACGTATTTTAAGGGTTAGCGCCTATAAATGCCTATTTTAAGAGTGTATGCTTATATATTCCTATTTTAAGGGTTTAACCTATTTTTTATTCATTTTATCGGGACAAAAAAGTTGCCATACTATTGTTTTTACTGAATTGTTTAAGCATCTATTTATCATGATCTGTTATAGAGCTTAGATAATGATTGATATGGATTCAGCATCTAATTCGCAAGGTGGTTCACCTGATATTTTCACTTCAGTTTCTTTTTCCATTTCCAGTTTCAAATTTTTCATTTTACTTGAAACTTCTATTTCTCGAGATTGGCCCTAGATAGAGCTTAGATGGTAATTGATAAGAATTCAACATCGAATTTTAGAGGGGGGTGAGTGGTTCACTAAGGAATTTAATTTTCAGTTCTGAAGATCATTGGACTGTTTCAGTATTCTATTTCACTTTATAGTGCCTATTTTAAGTGCCCATGTTACTTCATTTAGCGCCTATTTTGCCTGTCTATTTTGAAATTTTTAGCTCATATAAATCCAGCTCTAGTTATCACGTACATTTTGTTGATGAACGTCAAAATTACCGAAACAGGTCCTGCTGTGGTGTATCGATGAACAAGGGAGCACTTGCTTACATAGTTTTATTATAGGTCTGAAGTCGCTTCACTATTGCATTAATGAAGGGACACAATAATAACAGTAATAAATAATTTGTTTACTTGAAAATAGTAGCATTCTTCAAAACAATTACCATTGCGTATGCAAGCGGAGGATTTACAAGAAGGCCAAGTATCTTTAAATAACCTATTTAGACTTGCATCTTAATCACGATTTAAATTTGTTTTTGATGAAAGCTTTGAATCGGGCACTGACAAAGTACTAACTGCTTTCCTGACAAAGTACTAACTGCTTTGATGTTACAATTTATTACTTCCTATTATTTAGTTTAAGAATTGAGGGGCATCTTACTCACGTTTTTTTATTCCAGAAATTAATGAAATCATATAAGTTCTATTTTGAAACTCATGCTGAATAATTATGTAATTACATACCAGATTTGAACATACACCATCACATGTCAGTTCCTTGCTGAAGCTTTATCGAAAATAAATGAATACTTATAGTACACATCTGGTAAATATAAAATTACCTCTTTCCAAAGAACAAAAAAATTGCTGTATGTTCACTTCCATTCGCAGACGTTCTGTAAGCACTTCTGCATTAGAGATTCACTTAGGCATCCGAAGTTCTGTTTTAAGCAGTTTCAATATTCGGAAATCTGTTTCTTCACTCCGCTATCTTCCATACCCTAAACTGTTCGCCACGATTTAAAATTCCATTGTGTTGCAGGTATGGGCCTGCGTTAGTCAGGCCCATATTCGCAGGGCCTGACTAACGCAAGGGTTAGCGCAAGGCCTGCGTCACAGAGACCCCAAATTAAACAATTGCAACATCTAAATTTACCGATTGCTTCCTGTAAAACAAGAGCTATCCCATCGGAATTGGTTTACCCAGCGAAAAGATTCATTTTGGGGGTATTTAGAAATCACATTTGGGATTATATAGAGAGATCTAGAGCATGTTAACTTTTTGGCCATGATGAAAAAGTTGCCTACAATTTAAATTCCTTTAAAAAATGAACTTAACGTTGTATATTTTTTTTTCTAGAATGCAATTATGTTTTTAAAACTATGTTTTGTTCATTTCACATATGTCGAGAGATGAAGGTGGGAATGTCTGCTCCGGGCCCTAGTTAGGCTAAGTCTGGCCCTGCCTATTCGTCATGAAATGGCAAGTTGATATTTCCACTAGGTGAACATTATAAATTAGGCATCAAATTAATCTCCTAAGTGGTAAACTATGGAAATATAGAGCAGAATTGTCTTTAAACAGCATAACATTTTGTATAAAATATGATGTTGCGCTTTAGGTCTCACTTGATAAATTTGTGTTCTTTCAAAACATTTTTCACCAAAATTGTTTAAATCTCCGACCTATTTTACTTTTCACTTATAATTATAAGTAGCACTATATTTATAAACTCTATTAAATTTGCAGAGTTTAACAGTATGTACTAACACATATCCGCTTTAAACTCTTGTTAGCTAATGCGTTATCAAATACTTATCGGGTGTTGAAGTTATTAATACCTCTAAAAATATCATAACTTCATTTTTGGCGAGATTCCACAGTATACTTTGACCTTTATGAATTATTTCGTGCTAGTTTATCAGCACTTCCACTCTGCGGATACCATTTTAAGGCCGACAGCCTCTCAGTAAAGCCATTCTTTGCCAAATCTGGAGAAATAGCGTCTATTGGAGAATTCTAACGATCATTAAAAGTTACCACAATAGGTTGACTGGCTTCTGTCCAGAAATCTTCAACTCGTACCGTAATTAATTCTCCGTATGACGAACCGGAACGTACAGATCCAAATAGTACAGGAAGATTTGGAAGAGGATCTTTTGTTGTTAGGCTTTTGTCTTATTTTCTTTGTAGCTGTAATGAAGAGTCATTTGCCGAAATGTAGGATATATTTGTGCTTTTGGTGTTCCGGGATGAGAATTCTGAAAGCTGCTTTTAGAAGATAGTAACCTATTTTGTTTTGGTTGGTAAAAGAATGTATTGTATATATAGTTTTTATCAATCCTTGTGTATAAAATATTATGTTTTCGATATTTAGCGTATAAGAAAGTTAAAAATGGTTTCTCTTTTGTTAAACTTGTTTCCATTTTTACATAATCGGTATTTTTGTCTGTCATACTTGGTTGTAAATTTGGCGCAATTTTGCCAACTTGACAAATTTGGGGAAAATGTCACCAAGTTGAAAAAAGAAGTGCTGGAAAGATGTGTGTGTGTCTGGAAATTTTATTAACTCCTTAATGCTTTTAACTATTGTCTTAAGTTATTGTGAAATTTTTATTATTTTGTGTACTTTAGTTGAATATATTTAAACAAACTTTTAGTTTAAAGAATACATCTTTTAAATAAACTGGAATTCACACAAATAAAATTGTTACTTAATTTTTTGCATATTTCGGAATGTTATGAGACCTCGTTTTCTTTCTGTTATATTCATTGAGCATTGTCGCCTCAAGACTTACACGCTATATGCAAAAACAAATTTTCTAGTGCATATTTACTTGATCCGTTGTTTATCAATAAAAAAATACTGGATATTTGGACCAATTGCATAAATTAATTGAAATGTAACATTTACATCTATACAACGAATTTAACCTCCTGATTAGTTTGCATTCAGTTATAATAAGATATAGAAAACCAAAATTTTCGAAAATCTTTTAAAATTGTTTTAAAATACTATTTATGAAATCAATATCCTGTTTTGGGGTCGATATGGATAATCAAAAACTTTAAATAAAATTGTCGTTCTTGTCCTTTTAGTACTCTGTAGAATAGACCTTGTAATTAAATGGGCAACTTTTCGATACCGCGGTATAGTATTTGAAACTTTGTTTCACCGAAGTAATCCGATTCGAATGAGAATATCTTCTAATAATTAATAATGTAGGACTTACCGCTATGTAACATGATGTTCTACTCATTGCAAGTCTTTAGTGTGACCACTTTGACTGTAAGGTCAGCTGATACAAATAGATCTTCATATCCTAAAATATCTAATATACATGATTTGAATATTTCTTAATGTTAGGTTTGATAAACTGTCAAATTTTAAATCAACGATTGCTGAAAACTTGTACTTGAATCAAAATACTCTTTCTTATAAAAAGCTGCTTGCCGAATAATTTCAATATTCACAACAACATATTCATTACAGCATGCAGATTAGCCAGTACCTCCGGGCGACCGGTTTAAGTTTGCGCCGACTGAGGGTGGAGGACCAAAGGGTTTGTATTCAAAACCAAGCGAGATCGCGACCCGGGAGCAAAGTCAGCTGAACCATTCACCGGTCGGGATCCGGAAGGTGGTCCCGAAGAGTCTGGATTCCAGTCACCTACGGATCTGGAGCTATGGTCATAAAAGCCTATACCTCCCAAAGAGCTAGTATTACTCCTCGATTACTACCCTTAGATTACTCCTCGAAGGTCCCTCCACGCAACCTGGAAAGAGCTTCATGAGCCCGTGGGAACTTAGGAGAACAGTCCACAGATTTTATAGACCCTAGGAAAGGAACACCAGAACTATAGAGCTAAGATTTGTACACTACCCTTTTGGAGTGGGCCCCTCGGGCGAAGATCATAACATACATGTGAAGATCTGTATTAGTTGATAAAATTTTAAAATTCATAAAATCTAAACATTAAGCACAAGTCATGAATGATTACCTTGTGCAGCTGCTTCATACTGTCTTGATAACTTGCACCGACAACTTACAGATGAATATCATCATAAATAATTTAAATGCATGTATAATATAGCAGATAATTGTAATTTATAATAAACAATTTTTTTTAATTTTGAAATGGATATGATTGTGCCAGACAAAATATTGCAACTCTCGAGTCTTAGAGTTTTTTACATGTGGCTTTTAATAACATTAAGTTTGGTCATTCCTGGTCTAGAACTTTCAGTAAGATGTATAGAATGTTTCTATATCTTATGAAGTATTTTCCAGAGACGAAATCAAACTTCTAACTTCTTCATCTGAGACAAGCACTCTATCCTGGCCTTGATTATTATCCACATTACCTTCGTCTTTCTAATATGTTTGCTTAACCACAACGAATTCACCTATATTTTCCTTTATACTCTCATCTTTTGCATGTTGAAGTGTTGAAAACCCAGACCACACGACAGACCCGAAGGTTTACTGTAGCTAAGTGTGTGGCCGGGAACTTTATTTTAGATTCAAAACATTACAAAACAGGTTAAAATTGAATCACAACACAGTTACAACAAGACAAATAAAAGAATGGCAACGACAAAACAAAACATAAAAACTATACAATACAATACAATATAAACAGCACAACAAAACAAACCACATAAACAAAACCAACTACAAAAACAAAGCAAAAACCTCCACCAAAAAAGCGACACCTCAGGGGGGTCCATAGAGCAGAGAAAATGTTAAAAGCAGAAGAGGCTCCCAGGCTGATTATGTAATTTTATTAGAAATTTCTCTCGCTATGAGAACACAGTTTTTGATCTTGTTAATAGAAGTTTTGTTGGAGCAGACACTCGAGAACCAGGCCGCGGAGTTTCCAGCAGAAGGTTTAGAAAGGTGGAAAGATTTTGTCAGGGGACAAGTGAAAACATAGTAGTCTGCGTCACCATAGGATCCGCAAGTACAGCATGAGGTTGTTTTGTGTTTAAAAAAGTATAAGTAATCGAGGAATGGGCCGTGGCCCGTAATAAAGTAAACAAGATATTTATTTGTTATGTGGGTATTAAAGTTAACATTCGGGAGAAATTTTAATATTCTAGCTGGATCGTGGTTTCTGGGGGAAATATAATCATTTAAATAGTTTTGCCAAGAATTTAGGATGTCGAGTTTACAGTGTTTCTTTAATAAGGAATATGGAAAAGGTATAGAGGTGGGGGTGCCGGAAGAGGTAGCAAGTTTAGCATTTGTATCGGCGGCCTCGTTACCCGAGATGTCTGAGTGGGCCTTGACCCAACAAAGGTTGATTAAATGTTTATTAATATTAGCTTCAAGTTTAATTTTGGACAGAAAGTCAGATTTGTTTCTAATAGATTTAAGGGCCGAAATAGAGGATTGACTATCTGAAAAGATGTTAATTTTGAAATTATTAGAAGATGCCCATTTGATAGCAAAGTGGATAGCGGCGATTTCCGCCTGAAAAACTGTGTTCCCAAGGTTGAGTTTGAAAGTAAAGGTGTTTTCTAATGTGTCTTTATTAAAAATGCAAATAGCATAACCAATTTTGTCGTCAATGGCAGAGCCATCGGTGTAAACATTGATATCAGAAAAGGTGGAGGGAACAATAAGTAAAAGGTTAGCAATACGAAGATGGGGGGGGGGGGGATAAGTGAAGAGGGAGAATTAAAATCGAAGTTTGAAGGGGAGGGGAGGGACGGATCAGTAAAAAGGTTATTCCGGAGTTTCCAAAAATTATATTTTTTATATTGAGTATTTATAACAAAATGTATGGGAGGGATACCAGTTAAAGAATATAGAGAAATGTTGGAAGTAGTCCGAAAACCAGAAGAAATTTTTAGAAGAAAAATCCTTTGGAGAGATAAAAGTTTTTTGACCTGAGCCCCAGTCAAAGCTTGTCCCCAAATTCCCGCGCCGAAAATGATAATCTTTTGCATGTATCATCTTTTGCATGTGTATAAATCGTAATTTTAAAACAATGGGTAAATAATATCCTCCTATATTTTGATTTTTTTTTTCTTATTTACGTAATTTTTGCCAGAAGAATATTTTTTAAGACTTCCGACCTTTTGATCCCGAGTTCAGCGCTCTATCGACTGATTCTATTAAAACTGTGAGTAACACTTATATCTATAGAAATATATTAAGAATTTTACAAAAAATATCCGATATTTTATATTTTACAGTTTATGCATGTTTATTTATAGCAGTTATTGCCAACCTTATGTGTTGGATGGAACCCGTGAAATGTTTTATAAAGTAACGTGTAAACCCTATACATTGATGACACATAAGGTTTAACTGCAGTAAATTGAAAATATAGACGTATAAATCAGTAGGGTTAATAAATAATATTTCGCTCATACTTTTGGAACAAAATAATATAGAAGTATTTAATGTCTTAAATGCTATTCATAACTAACAATTTAATTTTACGCCTGGCTTACTGGCATGCGTGGCTGCAGTTGATGCTGTTTAATAATTTTAACAGCTGTTTTAAATCTTCTCCAATCAGAAACAAGATGCTTCATTGTTGTTTCATTCAATTACAAAGAAGGTGGCCAATTAACCTTTTTTTTTTCAGCCAGTTTTTGCAAATCTTCGTAGAACCCTGATCGGAAATCATTGCTGCAATCTAAAAGTATAAAAATGTATCTGACCCACTTCCTGACAGCGAATATTAAACGCTGTCTGCGTAATATATCATTTCATTTCGAAAGAATCCATCTTAGTTTGCCGGAATCCACAAAAATAACGCCTCACTGCGGATTTGCAACAATCATTTAAAGTTCCGTAACTTTTTGGTAGTGCTAGGCGCTAGCCTGGCTCTTTTCCAGAGAATTCGAAAACCGATAATAATTAGACTCCATCGTTTCTAGCTCGGTCTAATGTTTTACTGGGAATTTTTGGTATTGTTATTAAAGTTTTCGGGTTTCTTTGCTACGTGGTTTTGATTAAATTGCTTGCGAATGAGTGGTCTTTGCAATCTAAAAGCGCGTCGGAGATGATGGGATGCATTTGTTTGAATATTGATTTTTAGGATTTTATCTCTGTTGGTTGGCTTTTGATTGTTTAAGTTGTGATGATAAAATTTAGTATTTATTGCTCATTTGTATTAAATGCAGATTGGCGAATATTCGAATCAAATACTAGAAAGGCTTCGAGATACGAGATATAAAATATAGCAAAAGAAATGTGTATACCTCTCATATTGCGCCATGATTAATAGCAGGTTCTGGAATAAAAATCAGGGTATTACAAAGAACCAAGAAAGTATCTAGAAGAAAGTATGCTTCCACTAAATGAAAACATTTTCGACTACTGGAAGAATAATAGTCTGTACCCTCACTAAACACGATTCTGCCAGTCTCAGTCATGTTCCTCGAGGTCGACTGATCAGATTCTACAGTATGTCTATGATAAAAATGTTTAAAAGTAGGGATGGACGAATACTATCTTCAAATACTAGAAAGTGTATGTGATTTTAGATCACAAATGAAATGTCACTAAAAGAAATTCGAAAATCGCGCCCTAATCAGCAGTAGATTCTGGAATAAAAAGTCAGGATACTACATAAGGAGAACTAAGAAAATTACCTAGAAGAAAGTTTGCTTCCACTAAATGAGAACATTTTCGACTACTGGAAAAAGAACAGTTTGTATCCTCACTTGAAGGAATTATTTTTCAAGTATTTAATCACGCCGACGCCATCAGTTTTTTTAGAAGCGACTCTTCAGCACCTCTGCTTTAATTTGCGACAAAGAAAGAAGAAGACTAGATTCTGAACGTGCTGTGTTAAGGCTTATTTTGTTAAATGAAAATGTGTAGGCGAGAAACATTTACAATTATTTAATTATCGAAGTTAAGAGTATCGAAAATAGAAAACTACTATGAAATAATTAAACTTTAAAAAAAAAGTTTCGTTTTTAAATTATTGTGGTTTTTATTACACTTTTTACTTTTTATTTTACTTTATTGATTTACTTACTAATCATTAATAGTATTTAATAAATTTAAATATTATTTATTGATAATTTGAAATCATTAATCGGGGTATTCGGATATTCGCACATCTTTAGTATTAGAACATTCAGTGCTATTATGATATTTGAGGTATTCGAATATTCGAGATTCGAATGTTATTCGCCCATCTCTAATGATAAAGCATACAGTGCCGAGACAAAAGTTAAAACCGGTAATATCGATATTTTTAATTTTCAATTTGGTATTGATACTGATATTTCCGAATTTAAAAGAAATTAACAATTTACCACAGGATAAATTTAAGGAAAAACGAAGATTACACTATAACATTTTAAAGAAAAACCGTTTTTATCTTTTTAAACACAAACGTACGAAAAACACCAATAAAATGAAAATGTTTAAACAATAAGGCAAAATAATAACGTTAGTATCCGCGTATATGAAGCAAAGAATTACTGAAGAAAAATAATTAAATAAAAATGAAGAAAAAAAAAGCAAATGCTGCATACAAAGGAAAATAACTTCCATAACCATAGTTCCTTTACATAAAGTTATGTTAAAAAGCTAAAGTATTAGATGAAAAAACTGATAAGATTTAAAATTTTGACGGTATAACTAAGTTACGACTGAATTGAATTTCAAACATTTTTTTTTTGTTTGTTTGTTTTTCCCCCAGAAATCAGGTTAGTCAGACAATAAGGAACAAATTGATAAATTCTATGTTGAATTACGGATAAAACTTTCGAAAATATATTTCGTTAACAAATACTAAGCAACGAAGTGAATTGAGAAGATAGTTCCAAATTAACATAGGTTAAAGAAGTGTTAAGAAGTGTAAAAATAGAAGTGTTAAGAAGTGTAAAAATAGAAGTGTAAGAAGTGTAAAAATAGAAGTATAAGAAGTGTAAAAATAGAAGTGTAAGAAGTGTAGAAATAGATCACTCTCCAAACAAAATATTGCTATGTCTGCCATTGATTCTTACTTATGTAATATAGTATATAGACTCATATTATGTTATACAGTATAGAGAAAGTATGTTTCCACGAAAGTTTTCAAATTCAAGATTTTGATGCCAATATATGTTTTAGGATATCCTGAATACGTTTTGACTATTTTTGGAGGAATGACCCCATCTGTTTGTTTATGTGTTTGTGGTCGATTTCTTGTGTACACGATAGCTACCATAAATATTAATGAATTTTTACGAAATTTTATATCCGGCTTTGTTATCAAAAAATCTGATGTGGGCAACACATGACTTTCCTTATATAATGCAATGAATTTACTACTTTTACAGTTAAAAAAAATGTTATTCTTATAGTAGATACTTATATTCTTTCCAAGATATTGAATTTTCGTCAATTAGTCGTCATTTTCATTGATATAGCGTCATTTTTATCTATTTGGCGAGATTTTCGTTAATTTGGTAACATTTAAAAAGTCGCCAAGTTGACGACATTCCGCCAAAATTGTCGCCAAAATCTCGCCAAGCAGTATGGACGAAGAAATAAGATATTCTTATACCAGATAAATGACTATTGGCGTTCAAATACAAAAGTATTACTCAAAGTATCTTATCTCATGAATGGAACGAGCTGGATCCATGATAATGATGTCACCCAATTTATCGCTGGATATCACATATAAAACGTGAACATGTTTCTCAACCGTTACTATATTTTTTTAATTTATGGAATTTTTTGATAAATTTATTTGAAAAATGTGTAATATCTCGAGAACGGATCATGTTAGCGTTCTAAAGTTTATGTCAATCGTTTTCTAAGTAAAAATTACATAAGAAATGTCTATTTGCGTAACTTTATTAAAGGTTTTGATTTTTTGATGATTTTTTCAAAATTTCACTCGAAAATTTAGAGGGGTTCTGAACATTCGATTGCGTTTAAAAGCAATAGGCTTCCAGTATTCACGGATTGTGATTTTTCTACCAAATTTCATTCGAATTGCTCCATTCATTCGTGAGATATCGTCTCCACAGATTCACTGACACCCACACACACACAGACATCACCTCAAAAATGTTTGATTCGTGATCAGGGATGCTTGATTCGTGCTCTCCCGTCCAAAACTCGAATTCGAATTTTCAACCCCGTCACAATACTTTCCTTATACATTATGTATATAAGGAAAGTAAAAAGCTAGAACTAGATAAAAAAAAAATTTAAATTCGAGCGGAAACTTTTGCTCGTATTTAAATTTTTCGAAAAATTCGAAAATGTTTCGAATACATTCTTCGGATAAATTTTTCGAAAAATTTATTAAGAATTTTATATTTTCTCAACATGGCAGCATGGGACAAAATTTGATAGAATCATGCATAAAAAGATTTATTTATGACTCAATGACCGCGAGACTTAGTAGTTTTAATCATCGTTGTGAAAAATAGCCGTGATACAATTTATTTGTTCGTGACGTCATTAGCACCTCCTTGAGGGTAAATTACCCTCCCCCCGTGGGGAACATTGTTAAGTATGGTATCAATCGAAATATTTTTTCATGCTCTTTAAAGTGAAGGGTAACACGCTATAATTGTAATCTTTGGAACCATGATACCGATTTTTCAAGATTTTTCTTGTAAAATTTGAAAAAATAAAAGTTAATAAAAAATGGATTCTTATATGAGAAAGTCGAGTTGGGCCACACCCCCAGTTAATTTATTTAAAAATGTTCAAATGAAAAAACAATTTTTAATCTAGCAATTTGATAAATATGAAATACCGAAAATTCTCAGTAAATTCATCAGGAATTCCCTGTAAAATCTGAAATTATTTGAATTCAAGACATAACTCCCTAGAACTTTTAAGAACACTTGAACCCATATCGAAGACTTTGGGAAAGATGTCCGTCTGTGTGTTCGCATATAAGATGCGGACACGATAACGAAAATGCGCGATATTACAGTCTAATTCTTTTGTGTAGAAACATCATGTGAAAAATTAAAACTAGATAAAATTTTTAGTAATTTTTATAATTGGAACTCGAAGTTTAAGACTTTTATGCCATATTTCCTAAAGAAAATAATAGAAACAAGCTCGTACAAATTATTAATTTGAACTATGCTATGGATTTTAAGGGTGTCAGAATATGTTATATTAACACGGATTTACCAATTACATCCATCAGCATTAGAACTGTAACCAACTTGAGAAAACAAACTTTTAAAGTTTTTGCGAAATATTATAAAAGAAAAATTTGTATTTGAAATATGAAGCAAGTACATCAGTGAACCCAGCCGATCTCCTTGGGAGTCAGAACCAACGTATTCATGTGTAGGAGCGCCATACTAAACAATTCAACCAACAAATGTCTACGGGTCCGGACGTATAATTGGAATGTGCTTTGTACCAAGGAATAACGCAAGAGCCGGCCGCTACAACACTCCCTTTCTTAGTCGAAAACGTGCACCCGTTGTTTCGAAGCCTCTTATAATAGCGTTGGCTATCCTCATAAGACCAGCTACTTTTCAATATGAAGTTAACTGTTGCCTCCGATGTCGCAAGCTTACGGGAAGAGCGAGTGCTTCTTTTGTGGTGCTGTCATCTCGTGAGTGGCATTGCGACCATCGTTGATTAGGTCGGGCGTTTATTTTTGTCCTGTTCACCAACTTTGGGATAGGCCGCCCCATACTCGTGTGTGTGGAAGCCCGATACTATACAATTAGATCAAAAGATGTCTTCAGATTCGAACTTATAACTGAAAACGTGCTTCATACCAGAGGAATGTTGCAAGAGTAGATCACCACATATATTCTTATTTCTTTGATTGATACAAACGAACCTAAACAATATAGAATATGGAATTGGATGCATGAGAAAGTCGAGTGGAGACTCACACCAGATATTTTAAACTCAAAACATCTTTTTTGCAGTGATATTGCATTGTTCACCACTCTGTTTTACGGTTATGATTAAATGATTCCCATCAAGTTGATATTTTATTCTCCCTTCACATAAATGACCTTTCCCTGTCACGCTAGTTGACATTTTATCGGCTGTAATGGCAGCTATTTTGGGAAAAAGAATAGCTTTCGTATCAAAATTACTATTTTATAGTTATTTCGACTGTCGTCATTGCTTTACTTTAATTTTTATGTCGTCATTTTGATATGATTGTTTATTTGTGGTAAATTCTGTCGTTTCATTGTGTCTTTATCTGATGGACTGTTAGAATTATTGATGTATTTTGAGTTTAATTTTGCACTTAGGTGGATTTGTAGGACATTATTTAATGAATTAGTGTATTCATGTTAAAGCCTATTGTTTTGCAGGGTTTCACTATCAATAAAAGAAATTTGCAGGCTTCAAATCTGAACACTTGAAATGCGTTATAAATTATATTTTGCTGTAAATTCATTGTAATCAAACTAGTTAGTTCTGAAGATGGTTGTAATGTTTAGTTAGTTATGAAAAAATATTGTTAATATTGTGAAATTTGAAAGTTCTTATAATGTATTTAATCTGAAGTTCTCAAGTGTATGAACCCTTCTTAGCGTCAGCAATGTTATTTATATTTTTTTTTAAATATTTCTTTTACTAAATTCTTAGTAAAAAATAGCTATAAAGGTGCCGTACACAGTCATTACGAGATTAATTTGCGGTTATAGTTTTTGATTAATCCGGTATTTAGAATTTCATGGTCTTTAATGAATAATTTATTTTATCTACAGTATAGCGCTAAAAATTATAGCAATAATTAATTTATTACTAGGATTTTGGTAACGAGGATTAAAATTTCTTTCCTTGTAGTCATTGAATGTACTTAATTCCATCAGATCCAAACAGCAAGGATTCATGAGTCGAAAGCACTTTAGTCCATTCTTTTGTTGTCTAATGTAGATGATCACTTGCAAATCTCATTCATGCAGCCCGGTTCTTTCTTGAAATCAGTTACTTATTCGCAGACCGTGTTTCTGACATCCAATTCTATATCACATAGACGTCGCTTAGTGGTTGAATACGCTAACATTCACACTGTAATTTGTTTTCATTTCCTAGATGATGATAGCAACACCATTCATGCGATGATCTAGTGTAGCTAGTCGTTACATGATACTGTCTTGCCGAGGAGTGGTAGTTTTGGGCTGATCAGACTTTGGAGCATGCCTCATACCACCACGAGACATATAATATTGAAAGGCGCGACTGACTTGCAGTCGATTTGTCAACTTTGAACTCCATACTAAACTGTACTGTAGCTATCCTCCGCATTGACGCTATTAACAATAAGCTTTTTAACCCGACTGGAAATGTAAACTTTTCGAGACAATCTGTCTCCTGTGGAAAATAATACTGGTGCTCAAACCTAAAAGTAAATAAAAATTATCTTAAAACATTGCAAAAATAATATCCGTTGTTATACTTTTGAACTCTTCAATTTAGCAAATATGATTGAATTATTCTGGTTTCCAGAAAATTCTGTTCATTTTTTTAAAATTATATTTAAACTGATAAGCATTTATCTATTCCAATTACCCCATGGAACTCAGTTATCTTATTTAACTTAGCAATTATCTATTCTAGTTACCTTTATTTAACTTGGCATTTATGTATTGCAGTTACCTTTATTTTACTTCGCATTCGTCTATTCCAGTTACCCTTATTTAACTTGGCATTCATCTATTCCAGTTACCATTATTTTACTTGGCATTTATCTGTTTCAGTTACCCTTATTTTACTTTGTATTCATATGTTCCAGTTACCCTTATTTAACTTCCCATTCATCTGTTCCAGTTACCCTTATTGAACTTAGCATTTATCTATTCCATTTATCCTTATTTAACTTGGCATTCATCTATTCCAGTTACCCTTATTTTACTTCGTATTCGTCTATTCCAGTTACCCTTATTTTACTTGGCATTTATATTTTCCAGTTACCCTTATTTTACTTCGTATTCATCTATTCCAGTTACCCGTATTTTACTTCGTATTCATCTATTCCAGTTATCCTTATTTAACTTGGCATTTATCTATTCCATTTATCCTTATTTAACTTGGCATTCATCTATTACAGTTACCCTTATTTAATTTGGCATTTATCTATTCCAATTACCCTTATTTAACTTGGCGTTAAGGTGGAAAAAACAAATTTTTGCTATACTTTTGAGTTTTACTATACATATTTTTTAATAAAGTTTACTCTGCATCTGAGATCTCTGTTAACACGCGACGCAGAAACATAAACCACATATAAAATTAACCGAAACTGCCTGTAGATGTGCATGGGACATTTTATTTTTAAATCAGACCAAGGACTTTTTTAATGTTTTTCCATATATTTTTACATCTTATCTCTGAATAGCAAAATTTTGAAGGGAATTCAACCAATCATCTCTGCAAGTGCTGTCTTATGCAAAAACTAACTATTACATTATTTTAAAGAATTATAAATGCTGGTATTGCAGCATTGCTTATTTATATCAAGTCACTACAATTTTGATATCGTTTAAGCATCAACATAAAGATCAACATATTAAAAAAAATTGATGTGGACAGTACTTGACTTTCACTGCATATTACTATGATATGGTGTGCAAGATTCACTGCACAATGGCTTGGGCATTGAATCAACACCACATAAATTAAAATTGGGCACTTTTGACAACTTATTAGCTTAAACAAAATAACTTATTCCTACTCTCTTGCAAAATTCTCATCAAAATCAAATAATATTTAATTAATATCCCTTGAAATACACTGGCTTCCAAAAGTTAAGCACGGACGTTAAAATCAACAAAAATAGAAAAGTAAAGCTTTGATTAACTCAATTGTACATGAAGGTAGCAAATGTGTTTATGTATTAAAGAAAACAAGAATTATGTGCAAAGATGAAAAAATATTTACTTTTCGTAAGTTATATGATAACGTCACATTTGGGTCATTAACAAAATGATGTTTAAACGCAAGCAAACCATTAATTTGGTATGTGACCACCTCGAACCTTCACACAAACTTTACAACGATTTTCCATGCTTTCAATGAGGCGATCAACCATCGCAGATGCGAGCTATGGCCATTCCTCCA
Source organism: Amaurobius ferox (assembly GCA_951213105.1). Taxonomy (NCBI): domain Eukaryota; kingdom Metazoa; phylum Arthropoda; class Arachnida; order Araneae; family Amaurobiidae; genus Amaurobius; species Amaurobius ferox. Next base: position 74,405,827 of record OX578148.1, read on the forward strand.
ATAGGGCAGTTTCCAACTTTCTAAGACTGGCTGGAGGAGGTAAACGTGCAGAGACAGCACGCCCAAGGGCATCCCAAAAGTTTTCAATGGGATTAAGGTCGGAGGAATACGCCTTCCACTCCATACGAGAAATGCCCTCACTTTCCAGTTATTCGTCACCGATGTTACCTCGATAGGGACGGGCATTATAGTCCATAACGAGGATATCAGGACCAACTGCTTCAGCGTAGAGTCTCGCAATGGGGTCTAGGACTTCATACCTATACTGCGCAGTCGTCACAGAACCGCCTTTAAGGATGTGCAGCTCTGTGCGATATCTCATTGAAATTCCAGCCCACACTATGACGCTGCCACCTCTAAATGTGTGATGTTCGATGAGGTTCTTGGCTTGATTGCGTGTGCCTCGTTCTCTCCAGGCCCTTACACGCTTATCATCTGATTCCAGGGCAAATCTGGACTCGTCCGTGAACAGGACGTTGCCCCAATCTGAGACAGTCCAATTGACATGTTGACGACACCACTTTAATCTTGCCCCTCTGGCTTGGACGGTTAGTGAAACAGGAAAACGTGGTACTCGGGCGTACAGTCCCTTCACGTGGAGCCTTCGGCGCACAGTACTGGCAAATATTGTCTTACCAAGTACCGCTGCAACCATGGATGTAACAGTTGTGGAGGTCGCTCGTCGATTCCGCCTGGCTACTATATACCGATCATCAGAGGGGGTGGTAACCCTTGGACGACCGGGCATAGGTCTCTGGACAACTGTTTGACTTGTTTGGAATTGTTTCCATAATCGAGAAATTACCGAATTATCAACGCCAAAGAAAATAGCGATATCTTTGATTGACTGTCCTGCTTCAATGCGGCCGACAGCACGCCAGCGCTCACTATCTGTCATTCGTCTTCTTTCGCGCCATAGAAACACGAATATCATCAAAAATAATCCTACAAAAGTTATAAACATTTCGTATCAGCATTTAAATGCACCTCTTCAAACCCTTCAGTATGCTAGCATCTTCAACGACTGGCTAATTAGCATATATCCGGACAGTCAATCGTGACTGGCCATAACATACGATATTTGCATACTGCCATCTACATCCGCAGCGATTTTCAGCCACTCAAATTCAAATACGCTTTCGAAAAATGAAAATTTGCATTTCGTGCGTAACTTTTGGAAGTGAGTGTAAATGACTGTTGGTACATTCTTGGACGTCAAAATATAAAATCTATTACAATAAGTATCTCCTTTCGTAAATGGAACGAATTAGATCCACTAGACTGATGTTAACAGATTTGTTGCATAATATTGCATGTGGTTAATGCACATATTTGACAATACTTGCTACTTTTTTAAATTTATGTCTTTTTTTTATATAAATTTATTTGAAAAACGTGCAATAACTCGCGAACGGTTCGTGTTAGCGTTTTAAAATGTGTATCATTCGTTTTCTAATGAAACGTATATGAAGTAAGAATTTCTCTATCCTTATTGAAAGTTCTGATTTTTAAATGATTTTTCCCAAAAATCATTCGAACTGGGGGAGGGCTCTTTTGTATATTGGATTGCATTTAAATTCAAGAAGGTTGTACCATTCACTGATTGCAATAATTAAACCAATTTTTTCAAAACATTTCATTCGTTCATGAGATATCGCGCACTCAGACTCACGGAAAGACACACTTATATACATACAGATATAACCTCAAAACTATTCGTAAGGATGCTTAAAACGTGATTCTGTCGAAAATTTGAATTCGAATGTTCGACCCTGTCACAATATTTTCCCCTATACATTACTGTGTAAGTAGGAAAAATAATAAGGCAGGACCTTTGTATTGACATCTAAAGTCAAATAAAGTTCGTTTCTCGTCATAATAGCTATCAATGGCATTTGAAACTCGACAAAAGCACCCAAATTTGATCCCTTTTTTATCGTGTAAATGCCATTATACTCTGCATCGAACGCTCAGCTTTTTTTTTTTTTCCCCTAATTTGCTCATTAGAAAAACGTTCTTGCTTTTTTGGGCGTAATCTGTATTTTTTCTCGGTATAGCAATAATTTTAACGCACCTTTAACTTTTCTGTTTTCGACTCAAAACACATTATTTGAAGTAATATTGCTTTGTCCACCTCTGTTTTTACAGGTACGAGTAAATGATCTCCATCAAGTTGATATTTTATTCTCCGTCACATAAATGGGTTTTCACTGTCAAGATAGCTGGCATTTTATCAGCTGTAATGGCAGCTATTTTACGAAAAAGAATAGGTTTCGTATCAAAATAGCTGTTTTATAGTCATTTCGGCTGCCGTCATTGCTTTACTTAAAATTTTTATACTGTCGTTTCAATATAATTCTTTGCCTGAAGCAAATTTGGCCATTTCATTTTATTTTTATTTGATAGATTATTATATTTATTGATGCACTTTTGTGTTTAATTATGCATTTTTGTTTCATGGGAAAATTGACACATAGGTAAACTATATTAAAAATACGTACCGAATCATAGGCGTAGCCAGAATTTTAATTTTATAAAGCGCCCCTTTATTATTGATGGCCAAATCGGAAGGGGGGGGGGGTATAAAATGCTGTATATCGGTTTCCAATATCTACCCTATGTTATTAATTATCTAATTGTATAACCAATGGGGGTTATGATCCCCCCCCCCCTCTGACAACGTCTTTGTACCGAATTGATCTTACTAACGGTTACACCTTTTGTAATGGGATTGTCATATATAAATCATCACTTCTTTAGTTTTTTATAGTACGAAATAGCTAGATATTAAACATTTTTGCAGCCATTATCTCTAATCGTAGTTCAGTTATTGGCAGTAATACGAGCAGTGTGATGATAATTTTTTAACGAATATCCAATTGGAATATCTTATTTCCTGCATATCAGATTATGCTCACCATTGTTGAACCTTGCTTTAGATATTTAGGCTGATTTTATATATTGGCATAGATTATGAATTGACAAAATCTCCCCTGGCACTGAATCTAGATATGTGCTGATTAGTTTTCTCTCTATAGTCATTTGGACATGCATTTAATGAGATGGGCAGTTTAAATTCACACTAAATATTGAGCATTTATGGCAAACAGACATATGATAGACAGTCAAGATAGATATCTATTTATTTATTTACTTATTTTGTCCAACTCAGTAGTTGTTCTAGGTTTTTGATGTTTTTCGTCAACCCAATCACCAAATTTCAATTTTTCTCCAAATTAAAAGCCGAATTAAAACACATGTTATGGCCTATGACAGGATTTTCACCCTTCAAGAAAAACAAAGAAAACCTTTAAATTGTCGGTGAATTTAAAATATAAACCTAAAAAGTCCTGGAATCAACAGAAATATCAATAAAAATTTGAAAACCTTGAAATTTCAGGGAATTAAAAAAAAAAGAATAGGTAACATTGACTTTTAAAGATTTTTTTTTTCAGACAAGCATGATACGACACGGGTTTACTGTATCCGGCCACTCAACCAGCTGCTCATACCCTAGGGTGAGTCAGGTGGCCTGGGTCTTTCACGGGTTTACTGTATGTAATTATTGGATTTAATTTCTGTAATCTATTAGTTCTTAATTTAGAAAATTTCAAAAATGACCTATTTCGAAAATTCAAACAAATTCAAAGTTTTTGATAAGGGAAATATTGAGTTTTAAAATATTTCAGAAAAAAATTCCCCGTCTAGAAAAGTTAAAGAATTTTATTCATCTGTTTTAAGTACCTGGATGTGACACACTGTAAAAACAGAAAAATTTTGACGTGTAGGTACAACCACAGCTTTTTAGATTTGTAAAGACTATGCCGCGTTCCTGTGACGACACAGTAGCGAGGTTGATATACCTAAGGCTCCTATATATACATTATTCTTCTGTATATTTAGGACCCTTAGGTATACCCGCGACCATTGCTCTGCTCATTTGCTGTAGATTTTGACCTCTGACCTTGGAGCCTATTCTTTGTTTATTTAATTGGTCGCAAGGTTTTTACAGTGGTGCTACTTTTATGGAAAGAGCCTTTATAAATATAGTAAACTATGATCGTTGGCCAGGGAAGATAAGGAACTTTTTCCAGTATGTTCATGGTATTTACCACATTATTTTCATTGGTTATAGAGAAAATATGCCAAAATAGTACCTGGGCGTTACAGCATTAACTATTTCAGCTAGAAATTGAAATATTAAATGTTTATTAAAAGAATGAAGGAATGTATTCTTTAATGGAAATGTCAAAGAATCACTTTAAATGCTTCACCACAACGACAACAGAAAAGAAGAGGACAGTTCCAGTAACTAGCAATCTTACTTCACTTGCCCGGATACCTCCCCCCCCCCCTGAATTATTACATTCTATAATGCTTGTGTACTTGCCAGCTATTTGTGATGTTAAATAAAATACTCTCAATTTAAGACGTATTCCTATTATCTATTTTGAATGGACTTATCGTTTCTTCACCGACTCTATTATTGCCTATTCAGCTTTTAAATTTATGTTCAAGACTTTATCTCTCATTCCTTCGAGCACATGCGACCAAAATGACAGTAAATTCCCTCAATATCATTTTTACGATGAATAACTTCACGCTCAGCTACTCTTCGCTTTCCGTTTCCGACATATCGCCGTCAAAACAGGCCTAAGCTTCTATCCCACCCTTTTCGTTTCAGTACCTTTTGTTTGTTTATGGGGCCATCACAAAACTGTAACTCTGTGTTCTAAAGCGAAAAGCCTCTTCTGTCTCTAAGAGGTAAATTCGCCACTTGGATCTCCGCCAGATATCGATCGCCAACGGCTCTCGCGCATCTTTGCCCATTGTCAACGTCTGCCTGTCGATTTTTTGGCTTGCATCCACATATACATGCAGGCACATACACATTTTGGATGAGAAAAAATGATGAGGGGCGCATGTAGCCCCCACTCCAGAAGCACAGACGCGACTTTCCTGAGATCGTTGGATGTTTTAGGCATTTACTCCAGAAAAATATCGATTGCGCTTCTATTCAGAATGAGGCTCTGTTCCTTCCCCATTGAAAGCAGACGTTGAGTTATTTGTTTAACCTGTTTATGGGTCAGCGGAAATGTAGATTAAGATTTTTCTTACTCTTTGCCCTTATTTAATTCTGAACTATCTGGAGGGATTTATGTTTTTTTGATTATATGTATTATTTTTTAGTCTCTCTTGGGACTAATTATATGAAAAGTTTCTATCAAATGCATTACATTGATGCATCTACTTCTCAAAACTTATTTATTAATTTAAGATTCCACATAATCTAGATATATAAAACGCACTTCAGAAAACCGCGTTTATCTCCTCCTACAGATTTAAATAAATCCATTTGAAATTCGGTAGGCAAATTCAATTTTCTGTTGTGTCTTTTAAAATGGGGTCAGTTGAACCACATCCCAGATTTCTTGGCAGTTGAACCTATGTTTGATACTTTTGTTTATTAAATCGATCGTATGTATCACCGTTTAATGCTAAATCATAGTAGCGGCTCGTAGGATAAAGCAAGATAAGCGGTGCTTCACTTAAAGTTATCGGCTGAATGGGTTATTTATTATTAGGCGAATTTTTTAGACTCATTTGGCTATTTAGATAATATTTGACAAACTTGTGCCAGTAGCGTGATTTATTTTGATGATGTTCTTTGTCGGGGAAGAAGGGAATACCGCCACTGAATCTGTTTCTCCCATTCCTGAAGTCACTAGCCGCCACTTCTACATCCATGCCATTTCTGTTGCATGGTGTTTCATTCAACGCATGATTACATGGAAGTTTGCTAGAAAACATGGAAGTTTGCTAGAAAGGAAGTTTGAGAAAAACGTTGTAATTTAGCAATCATTGTGTGAACATGTCTAGTAACTTCAGCAGTAATAATTCAAATAATCATTTTCTGGAAACAAGACGGCGAGTGGAACTTTGCTTGACATAGAAGTTTATACGTATTTCAGATTTCCCTCAACCGTAAGTGCATTTGCATTTTTGGTGAGAGTTGAGATATGTTTTGATGAAAGTTGAGATGTAGTGCTGAGAATGAATCTGAAATATGAAGGTTAAAGATATCGAAACTAAGGACAGCTACTGAAAGCTTTGGCGATTTATTTCACTGTAAAGTGGATTGTATCAGTGTTGTCAATGAATAAATACTCATTTGATTTGGGAGTATGCGGTAAAATACCGACTCCAATCTAAAACGTTCCATAACAAAATAACTAAGCTTTTGAAAATACATCTTATTACTTTTCCTGTATACATAGTATAATGTAAAGGGAAAATATTGTGACGGGGTCGAAATTTGATTTCGAGTTTTCGACGGAAGAGCACGTTTCATACCTGAACTCGAATCGAACCTTTTTTAACTGATGCATGTTAATGTATGTGTGTACGTTAGTGTGTGTGTACATTCTACATCATTAGTTTGCTGTGATACAAGTAATTTCCTTATGTAAGGAAGGTCATGTGCTGCCCGCATCAGATTTTTTTACTTTCATACTTTTCAGACAGAAAAATCTTAGGAGCGAATATCTCAAAGAATTTAATAACGCCACAGAAATACTTCGAGGAAAGCGCTGAAAATCACGCATACGTGAATAATGAATTTTATTTGAATTAATTTCTGCCGAGAGATAGGCTGAAGATATTTTTTTATTAATGATCGTCGAGCAGGGATTTTTGGTTTAACTGCTACGGATACGTTAAACCAATGTCGATAGAGTATTGATTTTCACTGCATCATTAAATTCATTTATCATTTTGTGAAAGTTGAGATGTTGCTTTTCGGAACAGGCCATATTCAGGGAATAATTTCATTCCCTGTTTTGCCATCAATAGGTTTAAGACTTAAATTTGTATTTAATGATTGGTAGCAGTATCATTGTACTGCTTCATTGGTGTCATTCAACTGCAGGGTGATCAAAACGTTGCGCGTATCAAATGTTAAAATCATATGGTTTAGATTTTGGTACGATTCGGAAAAAAATAACCTGCCTTTTTTTGCAAAATGTCCTGCAAAAATCGTCAAAATCTAAAAAAAAAAAAATACTACGTATGCTCAAATGTATCAATTAGATTCTTGTTTTTACGCAATTTTTGACGAGGGAAAGAATATAATCAACTCCATTACTTTAGGATTAACCGTTCTCAAGATATTCGAGATTTCTTGCATTTTTGTTACGCCGCTTTCGGAAAAATGCCCAATTACCAAATGAAAACAAAAATTGAATTAAAAATGCAAATTTAGTGTTATTTTGTGCAATTAAACTCAATTTAATGAATAATTAAAGAAATAAAGAAAAAACGAATTTGAGTCTGCAGGGAAAGTCATGTGCTGCCGAACTCAGATTTTTGTTTTTATTTGGTAATTGAACATTTTTCAAAGGCGGCGTAACAAAAATGCGAAAAATCTCAAATATCTCGAAAACGATTAGTCCTACAGTAATGGAGTTGATCTTATTCTTTTCCTCGTCGAAAATTACATGTAAAACAAGCATTTAATTGATACATTTGATCATACGTAGTCTTCTTATTTTAGATTTTGGCGATTTTTGCGGGCCATTTCGCTAAAAAAGGCAGGCTGTTCTTTTCTCAATCGTACCAAAATCTAATCAGCACCATGGTATCCCACAAGTGACTTATCTACCAAATTTTGTGAAATTTGGTCAATTAGTATTTCAGGTAGAGTGGATACATGAGATTTCTGTGGACCATTTCGCAAAAAAGGCGGATTATTTTTTTCAGAATCGTACCAAAAGCTAATCAGCACCAGGGTCTTACCTACTACATTTTTATGAAATTCGGTCCATTAGTTTTTGAGTTAGTGGATACATACATTCCACAGACAGACAGACAGACAGACACTCACACAGACGTCACGCTAAAAATAGTTTTTTCATATTCTAGAGGGCTCAAAACGTGTAGATCCGTCAAAAACTTGAGTTGCAATTTTCGGCATGATTCCAAAACTTTCCCTACACATTACCATATATTGCAGGAAAAGTAAAAATCTGATGTGGACTGCACATGACTTTCCCTGCAGACTTATATCCACGTTCTTTTTATTTAATTTAATTTAATTTACTTTTAATTCAATTTTCGTTCTCATTTGGTAACTAGACTTATTTTCAAAGGTGGCGTAGAAAAAATACCAAAAACTAACATATCTCGAGAACGGCTAGTCCTAGTGTAATGGGGTTGGTCTTATTCTTTTCTTCGTTAAAAATTACGTATAAAACAAGCATTTAATGGATATATTTCAGCATACGTAGTTTTTTATTTTAGGTTTCGACGATTTTTACAGGCCATTTTGCAAAAAAAAGACAGGTTATTTTTTCCGAATCGTACCAAAATCGAATCAGCACCAGGGTAACCCACAAGCGACTTATCTGCCGAATTTTGTGAAATTATTTTCCTTAATTTTTCAGATAGAGTGGATACAGGCAATTTTTGCGGGTCATTTCGCAAAAGAAGGCGGGTTCTTTTATTCCGAATCGTACTAAAAACTAATCAGCACCAGGGCCACATCCAAGTGACTCACCTACCAAATTTTATGAAATTCGGTTCATTAGTTTTTGAGTTAGAGTGGAGAGATACATTGCACAGACAGACAGACACACACACACACACACAGACGTCACGCTAAAAATAGTTTTTTCGTATTCTAGACGTCTCAAAACGTGTAGATCCATCGAAAACTCGAGTTGCGATTTTCGGCATGATTCCAATACTTTCCCTATACATTACCATGTATTGCAGGGGAAGTAAAAATCTTTCACTCGTATAAAACGCAATGTTCTTCGATTTGATAAAAAATAAGTTAATAATTATCGTCTGAAGTATTAAAAGTAGCAAGCGATATTTCTGATATATTTTTGAGGGTATTAGAGCGAGCTAACTGAAATAAATTGAACTATTTCAATTTCTCCGTGCATTTTATAAATTTAACATTTTATATGCACGGACCTGTAAAATTCTACAACACGTTTTGCGGTATTTTTATAGCGTTTTATACTGTTAAATGTTACAAAATAAATAAATAAACTGTAATCTTTACGATAATTTTTATTGTAAATTTTGCAGTACTGTAAAATTCTAAAACACTTTTTGCTGTATTTTTTACAACGTTTCACATTGTGAATGTTACAAACACTGTTAATTTTACGGCCATTTTTGCTGTATTTTTACAGTGCCTTATACTGTATATTTTGAACTCCTGTAAAATTCTATCAATCTTTTCGCTGCATTTTTGCAATGTTTTATACTATAAATTTTGCAAAAAACCGTAATTTCAACGGTAATTTTTCTGTGCATTTTATAGTACTTCTGTAAGCTTAAACTACACTTTTTACTGTGATTTTTATAGAATTTTATACTATAATTTTTATGGTAAGTCTTCCTGCACATTTTGCAGTACTTCTTTAAAATTCTACTACCCCTTTTGCTGTATTTTTTACAGTGTTTTATACTGTAAATGTTACAAAAGAATTGTAATTCTTACGTCAATTTTTGCTGTATTTTTTGCAGCGTTCTATACTGTAAATGTTACGAAGTAGCTGTTTACGTTTGTTTTTGCTATATTTTTTTCGGGATATTTTGTTATAATTTTGACAGATTTTTTTACCTTAAATTTTACCGCAACTATAAACATTTTACAGTATTTTCAAATGTTTACTAAAATTCTTTAGAATTTCAGCTGTAAAATATAATGGCGCAAATTCTACAGAATTTTTTCAAACTGAAGTTAAAAAAAATCTACATATATCAGTACTTTTTACAGATTTTTTTTTCGCCGCCCAGGCGTTGAAGTGTATAGTGTCTTCGTCTGCTGTCTTGTGGGCTCGGGTTCGAATCTCGAATAAAGCATGGATGTTTCTTGAGGATAAAGTCAGTCTTCCGCCTTCTAGGTCCTCGTCAAAATGTGGAGCTGCACCCCCTCCGACCTTCGTCAATGATGCTTTCTTGTAATAAACTTTGTTCTCTCGTCTTGTGTCTTTCTCCGTCCTTTCCTGCGTCACTGGTCTTGAATTGGCCTCGCCGAAACAGGAGGTCATTAGAACAGATTTTTTCAACAATCAATGCATTTCTATACTCTGTTGTATTTTGTGTAATATGTACAATTTGCTCATATATGACGAAATTGATAATTTAATGTTTTATTTATTATTTAACCCTTTTCTACACGATGTTGTACATATCTTGATGTTCTCAAATATTTGAATTATTTTTTTGTTTTGTTTATGCGTTATTTATTTTTTAAGAAGATTAAATTTTATAAATGTAATCCAACAGTATACATCAACTTTATGCGATACTTTCTAATCTGTTAAACTTCCATTGACTTTTAATTACACTCATGGCCATTAATGTAACATTAAACTTAGTATTATTCAAATTCCAGTAACAGTTACATTTTAGTATATAATGAATTGTTTAACTAGATTTCACAAAATACATGCATATGTTATAAAGTGCATGCATATGCCATACTGATTTTGCACTTTCTTTCTTTCCAGAAGCTGAAGAGAGCCGACCAGTCCTTCCTGAAAGCCTGGAAAGCATACCGAAAGCAGAATATTTTCCCAACCAGCGTCATCGCTGGAATACAAATGAGGTATGAGATCGTTATTTACACGCGTAGTTTAAATACCAATATTTTCCAATTAGTGTTTGTTTATTTAAATTTATAACAGCTGTTATTTCGATCTAACTGTTACTTTTGGATTATATTTAATAAAACACTTTCCATCAGTAATAGGTATATACAGGGTGTCACAAAAAGATTGAAACGCGGTTTAATTCTTTACCTGTTGGAGATAAGTGGGCAGTATAAGTTGCAAAAATTTTGAAAGTAAGGTAGGAAATAAGACTGCGTTAATGAAATAGTCCTCTCATTAATTTTCAAACAGTTACACTTTTTAAATTTTTATACGACCCCCTTAGACAAATTTGGTCACTCAGAATTTTTTTATTTTTAATGCAACAAGATCATTAAAAAAACCACTTATTTGTATCTTTAAAATTGAGCGAGTTATGATAAAGGAAAAAATCCGACTTATGCCGCTTTTCTGTACCATGTGAAAGACTGTTTCATCAGTGAAAATAGGGATCATAAACAAATTGACGATGGAAATTGTTTAGATCAAAAATACGTTAATATGTGTCACAAATTTTTATCACAAATGCATCTACATAAAGCATTACACAAACGGAGATCATATAAAGCAGTGGTATTCACTAGGCGGTTGGGTATCCTATGTATTATCATTCAGTTTTATCTTTTTTGTGATATGTCACAAATTTACATTTCTAATTTGATATAGGGTCCCCATTCACATTTTTCAATTAAATATAACTCGCTAAATTTTAAAGAACAGATATGTGGGTGTTTTTTTTAATGATCTTGTTGCATTAAAAATAAAAAATTTCTGGTTAATCCAATTTGTCTAAGGGGGTCGTATAAAAATTTAAAAAGTGTAACTTTTTGAAAATGAATGGCAGGACTATTTCATTAACGTAGTCTTATTTCCTACCTTACTTTCAACATTTTTGCAATTTACAGTGTCCACTTATCTCCAACAGATAAAGAATTAAAGCGGGTTTAAATATTTTTGGGACACCCTGTATAACTTCCTATAGGCTACCCTGATCCTCAGGACATCGTAACCTATTCCTTCAAATTCCTTCAAAACTGACTGATCAAATTTGTCTAAGGGGATAGTATAAAAATTTAAAAAGTGCAACTTTTTTAAAATTAAGGGGAGGACTATTTCATTAACGTTGTTTTTTTTTTCCTACCTTACTTTCAACATTTTTGCGATTTACATTGCCCACTTATCTCCAACAGGTAAAGAATTAAAAAGCGTTTCAATCTTTTGGGGACACCCTGTATACAAATATATATCTTCAAATCTAGATAAGTATATCTTTCAAATAGGTATGTATAATCCCTATATCGGTAGTAAGAAATTAATTTTGTTCAGGAGGAAGGCAACATTCCCATTCAGTACCACGAGAAAAATTCTTTGAAATTTTATAAAGCTGCCAATTGCTTTAAAGAGCACTGTTAGATCATAAAGTAGAAGTGTGTCTAATATTTTAGTATAATTTGGAAATATCGTTTGTAATATGACTTTATGAATTAAATGCTCTATATTTGAAAATATTACTGGATTAAAATAGACCACGAAGATAACTGCTCCCCAAAAAGTGTCCATTAAAAAACACTAAAAATAAAATATTTTTTGATATTAATGATCTTAATTAGTAGGGAGGAAACTTCGTTTAGAGCAATAGAATGGATTTAAAAGAATCAGAGCAATAATATATATATACTATATGTGTATATATGTATATATATATGATTAAAAATTTAAAAATAATATGCCAAGAATGTAAAACTATTACGTTTAACAAAATATATGTATATTAAAAAACTGTACATTTAAAATTACATCGACTTATTGCGCTATTGCAGCATATAAATAAAATGAAATTAATAAATTAAATATATGACTTAATGTAGAATATATGAAGAGATATAAAATAAAGCATTCATGACAAACAAAGGAATAATTCATATATATATATATGTCGTAATCCGGATTTACTTTGTGATGTGATTATCTTTTCTGCTTTCCTCTCTCTGTATTAAATCAATCGTGGTTTTATGTAGGAAATTGCATCTCTTCTCATCAGTTTTGAACGTCATGAAGACTGGCTATCCAAAGAAGTTAAGATCAGGCAAGTGATTGAACAATTTCACAGTTAATCCTAACCCTGTACTGCCCATTATAGCTATAAAAAAAAATATGAGATTTTTCCGCATTTACGCTAAACAACAGATTTTGTTATGTCTATATTGTCAAAGCGAGGCCAAATGCATAATGCCAAATAACCTCATATTTGCAGTTATTTTTTTTTAATATGCATATAACTAAGATTTATTATATACATGAGAAAAAATTTTGAGAAAGATTTTGCAGTGTACTTTGTAACATTAATTATGCCAACATTGATTTTAACATTGGATTTTATTAATAAGTTCCATTTCTAACAGACTACGTGTTTTATGATAAAACGACTTGCTTTCTTCGTTAAGATAAGAATTTTGTGCTGCAATTTTGAAGTTTTATATTGTAGCAGGTTTTTGTCTGGTGGCGGAGCCCTAACCAGCAGTTTACCGGTTACAAACCCAATTAAGCAACGTTTTTTCTGAAGTCCGACATCTTAATTTAGGATATTCTCAGTATGAAACGGTTCCGTTGTTGGCTGATAAATAGGATATGGTAAACAGCCACCACATCCGCTACATTTTCCCCTTCTCATAGACAGCTGGAGCAGAAATCGCCTACGCGAAGTAGATACAATTCTGTGGTAGATAGCCCAAGCTAAGTTTACCTGTAGATACCTTTTCTAGGTGGCTCAGAGCTGGTCGAAAATGAAGAGGGAACACTGCAGACTCTGCGGCAGTTCAATCGGTTGTCGTTCTGGAGCTAGGTGGCTTTGCCCCAGCGCTGGTCAAAAGTGGAGAGGGAACACGGCAGACTTCGCGACAGTTCAATCGGTTGCCGTTTTGGAGCTACCTTGTCTAGGCGGTTTTGCTCCAGCGCTGGTCGAAAGTGGAGAGGGAACAACGGCAGATTCCGCTGCAGTTCAATCGGTTGATATTCTGGAGCTACCTTTTCTAGGTGGCTTTGCCCCAGCGCTGGTCGAATGTGAAGAGGGAACGCTGCAGTTCAATCGGTTACCGTTCTGGAGCTACCTTTTCTAGGTGGCTTTGCCCCATCGCTGGTCGAATGTGAAGAGGGAACGTTGCAGTTCAATCGGTTACCGTTCTGGAGCTACCATTTCTAGATGTCTTTGCCTCAGCGCTGGTCGAAAGTGGAAAGGGAACACGGCAGACTCCGTGGCAGTTTAATTGGTTGCAGTTTATAGAAAAGGATAACAAGTCTGATGGTGTTTTTGAAGATTGTGTATTCGTACTCCCAGTACACTAATTGTAGCGAGTGCAGCTTGACCGAGCCCAAAACTGCCGCTTATCGGTTTCAAAATCCAAGACTAAGAACCAAAAAAATTTTAGGTCTAACGCTTTGGTCTCGTGTTTCTTACGGGTAGGCCGAGCAACACTCTTTACAGCCCCATCGCCAAGTAGTACGCCTTAAAATATTAGGTTATTATTAAAAGAGAAATATTAATGTATTTATTACATACACACCATTAATTCGTATTTATTGTACGAAAATATGATCGTAACATACGGTGAAATCCCATATTTCAAATGAAACAGCCATGGACGAATACAGAATTTTTCCCAGAGGGGTTCTATAATGGATTGCATTAAAAATGTAGAGATTACTATCAACCTTGAAATATGTATTGTTACAAAGTATATTTGAATAGATGGTATGGATATCACATTTTAAAAATTAACGTGTATAGCACTTTTAGTATGCACTATTTTTTAAAAATTAGTGTATATCACCTTTAAAAAATATTCCCCCTTTCATAACATAACTCTAACCTTCCTGGGGACAGAGCAACCAAACTAACAAATTGGACATTCATAAACATACCAAATGCAATAATCATAAGTTTTCCATTTATGTATAAGTTTACTTTTTTTTTCATTAATATAAACGTGAGAGAAAACACAGTTGTGGTTGAATGTTCTAATTTCAAAGAGCATTTTTATTTTTTCTCTCATATTGGCTTTTTAATTAAATTAACAATTTTCCAGGGGGTGTTTTGGCACACACACACCCTCCTTAATACGCCCATGAAAACAGCTAATGATGTCCTATATGTTATGTTTTAATATTAATAAAAAATTAAAATGTTAAGACGGATAATTTCCTTCTTTGAATTTGAGTTTTGACTATATGAATGTGAAGAGTTTACGCAAGAAGACTTTTAACACTGGGCATTACAAGGGGAACAACTCTATATTCTAGTGTTGCATTATCTCTACACTTGTATTTTGTTTTTAAACATATGTTGTTTGTTCACTGGCAATTTCTAGACCGAAGAGTGGCTCAATGCTGCTGTACAGTCGAAAGAGAGTTCGGTATCGAAGAGATGGCTATTGCTGGAAGAAAAGGAAGGATGGCAAGACCACCCGAGAAGATCACATGAAACTCAAAGTGCAAGGCACTGAGGTAGGGTATCATTAATATTCGAAAACTTACTTTAAATATTCTTATCCAGGACCTTTATCATTTATTAGCCGTTTTTTCTACCGGTATCAATGATTATGAAAAAAATGTGCGAATACTTATTTTAAATTTACATTTACAAACATCATCGACGTTTGTATTGTTATGCGTGTTTCTTCCATCTGTGAAAAAAAATGTGATGAGCAGCAGATGACTTGCCCTGCAGACTCATATTCACGTTCTCTTTATTTTTTTCAGTAATTCATTATGTTGAGTTCAATTGCACTAAATAACAGCCATAACTATTCAAAAATGACACTGAATTTGCACTTTCAATTCAATTTTCGCTCTCATTTGGTAACTGGACTTATTTTCAAAGGTGAAAAAAAATTTAAAATATCTCGTAAACGGCTAGTCCTAGTGTAATGGGATTGGTCTTATTCATTCCATCGTTAAAAAATACGCATAAAACAAGCTTTTAATTGATATATTTGAGCACATGTAGTTTTTTATTTTAGATTTTGACGATTTTTGCGGGCTATTTCGCAAAACAAGGCGGGTTCTTTTACCCCGAATCGTACCAGAAACTATTCAACACCAAGGTCACACACGAGTGGATACATACATTGCACACACAGACACAGACATCAGGCTAAAATAGTGTTTTCGTATTCTAGAGTTCCCAAAACGTGTAGATTCGTCGAAAACTGGAATTGCGATTTTCGGCATGATTCCAATACTCTCCCTATACATAACCATTGCAGGGAAAGTAAAAAAGTGTTGTGTAGTCTATTGATCCTCTGACAAAAAAATTCGACCAATGTAGGCCCATATGACCTCGAAATTTTTAAAAGACAGTTCCAGATGCAAAACCAGAACTACCACTCCAAAAACAAGCAAAAAACATTCTTAATGTTAATATGCATTTTAAAGCATAGAAAACCTCGTAAAAAATCTCGTTTTGTTTTCAATTGTATTTTTTACTCGGCATAAAAATAATTTGCAGTCATCTAAAAGAGTTTAATATCCACCTAAAAAAAATATCGTTATTTTTACTTTGACATTAGAAGTTAAGTTAGTGAACTACAACTGCAGTATTTGTTATATGCAATGAAAAAAAAATGGTAAGCAATTTTTATCCTGGATGAAATTACAATTAAAGTATCAAATGCACCTGGAACACTATATTTTCAAATATAAATATAGATTCAAGAGATATTTCCTACTTTTTAGACTAAAAGTATTTTAAGATAAGCATTTTTTGTACTTATTACAAAAAATAGAAAATGCTAAAAGTTAATTAAATGAAACTGTTAAATCTGCAATCCGGATAAGCACTTTCTATGAACATGTATAAAGGTTTTCTAAAAATTGCTCAAAAGCGAGATATTATCAGAGTTATAGAATGTACATGTGTATGTTATACGCAGATAGTTTCTAAATTTTAGACAAAATATGTCCCGCCTGTCATTGCTAAATATGCAATCCTAACTTGCAAATTTTGTCATCTGAAACTTATGATGCTCAAATAGTTATTTGTTTTATCAATTTCTCTATCAATGATTTTATTGTTATTATACTCTCCAAAAGTTTGAAGCAAATATTTCTAAAAGTTTGAAGCAAATATTATCTCAATAGCAAATCTATAGCAATGGCAAATATTATCTCAACACTTTCTTTTCATTGTATGCAGATTCTCTCTCATTCTTTCATTTTTATGTAACTCTGCTGCTGTTATTGATTTGCTACTAACAGATTAGTATTGAACATTAGAATTGAATTAGCATTAATTATGATGAAGCATTTTGCATTTTCTCTCCTCAAAAGAAGCTCAAATGTTGAAGCACTACCTGCTTATGAGATCTATGTTTTGGTATAGTCTTGGAAAAACTTAATAAGAAAAAAGAGATAATGAATAATACATTACGTGACAGTGAAAATGAGACATCAAGAAGGAGTGGGCAGAAAGTGATGAAAATCGGCAAACAGAGAGAGACAGAACGAACAATAATTGATGTTTATTGCAACATGATACATCTACACACCGAGCGAAACACCTTCTAATCAGTAAATTGTAGGACCACCGCCTGCGGCGATACAGGCAGCAACACGCCTAGGTACAGAGTCAATAAGCGTGCAGATGGTGTCCAGAGGGATAGCTGCCCATTCCTTGTCAACCATTTTCCAGAGTTCGTCTTCTAAACGCGGCGGTGGATTTTTTTAATCATTTACATAACTCTGTGAGCTGCGTCTACCCTACAATTTGCATATTTTTCTGCCCACTTCTTCTTGGTATCTCATTTTCACTGTCACGTAGTGTATAATTTCTGTGTTCCGAAGAGTGGAGCTTTTTAAATTGACTTCCTATGTTGTCGGTGCTTCAAAATATAAAACTTTAAACAGCTCAATTTAATGTTTTATTACTTTTGAAATCAATGCATAAATGTGAGCTACATTTTAAATTGTGAAATCAATTCTAGTTTCTGTTTTTGATTTTTAATAACATTTTTATTAGTATTAATATCTTGTTTTTAGGATAATCTTTCGCGTATTTATATTGTGCATGCTTTTGTGTTTTTCTTTAGTGCATATATGGTTGCTACGTACACTCGGCCATCCTTCCCACATTTCATCGTCGTTGTTATTGGTTATTACAGGTAAGTTTGCTGAAGATATCCTTGTATAAATCAGTTTCCAAACACATATATATTTCATTTTGTGTTTGTAAAATGATAGCATTATTAGGAAGATAGGAATTAGAAGTTATATTATTTCATGCTGGACATCTTCATATTTACGTGAATTATTTCCAACATAAGATAGATACATTTCGAGCCACGTTACCATGATGACTTGAGAAGGTTGCCTAATGCTACCTCTCATTTAAGTTTAAACGATTAATGTGGAGACAGGCATCATGGCCGTAGCCAGGCAGGTGACTGATGAGGCTAAGGCCACCCCCCTAGGATATATACTCAGCCTCCCCCCCCCCCCCTGATAAAAATATTAAATTTTTAGTAGTGGTATAAAATTTCATATAAAATGGCATTCAAATTTTGCATAAAAAATTTCTTTAAGGATTTTTTTTTATAAATTACTTCGTTTTAAAGACTTTTTAATTTAGCTGAATTTGTGATTATACTAAAATAAATTTATATTTAATTTAAAAATATATTAAAATTATGACAATAAAGTATTTAGGATACTTTTGTGTTATTGTGGGGTTCACTGTTATACATTATAGAGTCAAAATCAACTGATAAGTAGATAAGAGTTAATATTAAGCATTAACTTGCATTAACTTTCAGAATGTTTCTTCAAGTTATTAACAGCTTTAAGCTAATGCTTACATTAAAATCAATTGTAATTATTATATATTAATATTGGTGTATAGTAGCTATATGGATATTAATATTGGTATATAGTAGCTATATGTATATTAAAGTCTGTTACAAAAGTATAAGACCACGAGACTTTTTGTTTTTTAGGTAATTAATGAAATATTTTTTTATTCAAAATAAAAATTACTCCATGTCAGTACAAGTTTTAAATAAGATCTAGCAACTTACATGTACGAAATTCATTTAGAAAAATATAACAGCAATATTACAAAAAAGTGACACAGGTACCTGTTTCAAAATTATAAGACCACATATGGAAAAAGAAAGTTTTCGCAAATTTAGTAAGTTGTTGCTCCACCATTTTTCTGAATAACTGAAATTGGCATCGATTTAATTAAATTTTTAAGGACAGATTCCGGAATATTGTCCTATTTCTCCATAATGGCGACTTCCAATTCATATGCCGAATGATATTGTTTGTTGTTTTCGTATACTTGGCGAGACAAATAACCCCACCGGTTTTCTATGGGGTTTAGGTCAGGTTTATGGCTCGGCCAAGATATAACATCAATCTTTTCTCTTTTGAACCATGCTTTTGTTGATTTAGATGCATGACTGGAAGCATTATCTAGTTGAAACTTCCTTTTCGGCTCTCCTAAAAGTGGCCCGAAAGGTATCAGACTTCCGTATAGCATCCGTTGATAGCTGTCCGAGTTCATTTTGCCACTTTACAGATCGCATTTTCTTGCATATGAGAACGCGCCCCGCACCATAACGGAACCGCCTCCCATCTGCTTGCTAAAGAACTCACGAGATTCTTGCCTTAAGTCATGCCAGTAGTAGTGATTGTCGTCCGAACTGTCTAAGTTACATTTTTTCTCGTCCGAAAATATTATACTTTTCCATGTAGTGTTCCAGGACATGACATTCTTTGCCCATTTCAGACGTGCTTCTTTTTGATGTTTAAGAAGTTGTGGTTTACTTCTTAGTTTTCGAAGTTTAACATCAACATTCGACTTCAAACTTCACCACACGACTTCAAACTTCACCACACAGTTACATGTGGGGCGCGGTAGCCCATTGGTTAGCGCGCTGGAGTTGCACTCGGTAGGCCCGGGTTCGATTCCAGCCACTGCCAAAACTGCCGCCGTGTTCATGCGGAGTACGATCACGTTAAACATGTGGATCCGAAAGTCCTTTCGAGAGGTTGGTGGTAGGGGAAGGAGGGTACGGTCCCTGTGGATGCCTCCCCCACTGGGTTCCAGTCTAAATTGGGTGACACTTCCCGACCGTCCAAACTGTTACCTTACACCTTTCTGGTAGGTCGGACGGTCTGGGTTTCAACAACAACAACAACACAGGTACATGAGACACTTGTTTACTTGTCTGCTGTGTTATTTTACGAGTGGACTGGTAGTTTTTTGTTACAAGCTTGAAAATTTGCCTATTATCACGAGCTGATAACTGCTTTTTGCGGCCAGATCTTTTCTACTTTCCATACACTTCTTTTTTACTCAAAACATTGTGAATGGCCGTTTCAGAACGATTAAGAATCTTACTTATTTCACGTTCCGACTTTCCTTTTCCGTTGTAGAACCAAACTTCTCGCACTTCTACTTCAGACAAATCACTTCCATGGGACATTTTAATAATCCAGAGAATCAAACAATTCAATTCTGAATTTCTGCCTTTTTTCCTTCTTTCTAACCTTTATAGATGGTTTAGTTAGAGTTAAACTCCGAAGTTAAACAAAAATCGTCTGCATTATTAGAAAACCTAAAGTGGTCTTATATTTATGTAACACCGTGATTTCGAAAAATCGTTTGGAATGAAGAAGGTATTCGATCTGTTTTCTTTTTCTAAGCTAAATCAACACTGTAAAATTGTTTCGTTTCATAAACCTTCTTTAAAATTCACATTCAATGTTGTATTTGTTGAGAAAGGGTGGAATTTTGAAATTTGGTCTTATAATTTTGAAACATACTTTAATAATCAGCTATTGCAAATATAAATATGATATTCTTCTTTGTTAATAATTTATATGAATTGAAATATATAATAGTAACTTTAACACTGTTTAGCCCCCCCCCCCCTCCTCCCTTGAATTTCCCTACAACCCCTATTCAATTTCGTCTTTGGCTATGGCCCTGACTGGCATTTTTTGCAGTGGTTTGAGGACGGGGTATAAAAGGGGCACATTTTTCTAGATGATTCGTTTAGGAGATCAGTATATTTCATAAGGAGAGTTTACTAATGGTGGTCAAGAAGATTTATCTTAACACTGATATCGATTAAAATAAGGAAATATTTTAGAGAAAATATCTTAGTATGAAATGGTATGAATAAATAATGTTTGGAATTAATTTAAGTTTAGGATGAGCGTACTGCTGCCGCGGTAAAAGCATACAATTTGTTATATAGTGTAAAATAGCATTCGTGTTTATTACATTCCTGTTTATTTGAAAACTCCAGGCCCCTTATATTTTTTCTTATTACTGATTTTTATAATAATATTAGCATATAATAAACAATATTAACATGTTTGATTTTGAAAAGGGAATAAGTCATGAACATTTCATAAGGCCAACTCCACTAATATAGGAAACTAATATAAAATTTGTGGGCTCATTCGATCAATCTGATAAGGATTTACATTTTATACATGTCGGATTTTTTTTTATAATTCATCAAATGGTTGAGTAAAAATGTGTTTTGTTATTTACTCAAAATGTCTATTTTTGGACTTCTGCCCTTTCGAAAATCATCGATTCAGCTACTGCAGTGCAGAGAATGTCTCCTTTTGAAACTATCAATATTACTCTTTTATGTTTTTGCATTCGAAAAGAACAACAGTTAATTTACAAAATGTTAAGAGCCACTCTTTTAAATTATTTTAAATTTAAATTGATATTTACGTCTGTGTTTTCTGTATGTTCTTTTCCCTAGAATCCCGACATAGTTCTAGTTCACTACCTGAATGTACCTTATAGCGATGACAACAAATTGTTGGTAACACCGAGTCTCAGTTACTGTGCTGACAAGAAGGAATGGACGAAGGAGGAATTAGTTTCTCAGCTAAAGCCAATGTGTACGTATTGATTTTCTACTTGCGTATACGTTAGTATTTAAGATAAAATCGAAACCGGTTATAGCGAATCTCCAAGTGTCCGTATATAGACAAAACATTGACCCCTGGAAGTATACGCCTCAGGTTTTTTTTTTTTTTCAATATATGTACAAAAGTGGTACGTAATATGGATATAATAGTGTCACAGCGGGAATTCCGAGGGCATCAAAAGTCGCAACGGATTCCCGCCTTACACGGCAGACCGAGAAAGTCTAACTTTCTCAGGAAATTTCTTATACCCAGGTTCTAAACACACCTCCCGTCAATTGGAAGAATTCCAATTGATGACCTGCGGAAAACCCAACCAAAATCCAAAATAAACAGAAAATACCTTTACCTTTAAGAACTCATCCAAGGCTGAAAAATACATAAATCAACACAAATAAAAACTCAGTTTAATTTCAAATTCCAATTTATTAAATACTTAAGAAAAGGAGTTAGCATATCAAATACAATTTCAGAATTGTAATCGACTTTAAACCACTGGACCTCTTCTACTGAAAATCATCGGCTCTTTGCCGGAATTTAAATATCAATTCAATAAATCATTAATTCCAAAATTTACATATTAATATAACATATTCACTAATATTAACTAAGGTATGGTCATGTAGAGAAATCGCACACTCGAGGAACGCTTAATACTTAATTCTCAATTTAATTCAATTCAATTATTTTACTTCATGGGATTAATTTAGTAGCATTTTAGCTCAGAAGATCTTGAGGATACATCAGGAGGTTCAGTTCGCCAGAACACAATACAGTCGAGGCAGCAGCCTCCAATTGAAAAGGTCGCTTACCTCCATATCTGGAAGGACTCAGAAACGTTGAAGTCATCACATCCGCTAGAGTTCCTTCGGGGAGAAATCATCCCCGACCAAGGAGAGGCGGCAGGCAGGCACGACCCGCACAGAGCTCAGGCTTAATCTCGCTCTCCAATCGAAGCGGTCAGCAGGCATCCGGAACAGGAGGTTCCCGGACGGTCAACGGCGGCATCAAGCGAAGAGGTTCGGCATCAGCGAAGTCCCAGTCAATGTAGTGGCGATGGTAGCGGCAGTGGCATCTCCCCCCAAGTCCCACAGCGACAGAACTTAGCCTGAAGGATAAGTTCCGAGCCGTTCGTGGGTTCGACGATGCTTTCCAGGGAGAGAGCCCCGAAACAAGAATCTCGCAGCTTTTAAACACTCCGGGTGGATCCAGGACCCGGCCAATTAAAATTTAAGAGGGGGCTCACATCTTCTCCTTTCAGCCAATCGAAAATTCTTTCATTTCAAATACATCCAGGGATCTGCCCCTTCAAACGACAAAGTCACAAGGCACGTGCAGAACCACACGAAATCCAGCACAAGATTGCATCACCCAACAAAGCGAAAAAAACATGGAGACAACTGTCTCCACCAGCAAACAAGTGCGACCTTGAGCAACGGACGCTGTTCCTCGAGTGTGAAGGAATTATTATGAAATAAAAATGGCCACAATTCAATACAGATTCAAATAAAGTTAAATATGGTAAAATATATACAATGACATGAGGGTTCCAGGACACAGATTAATTAAATATCAATGTAAAAGTTTAAAAGGTATCATAATTATATAATTTACAAAAGAGTGACGAATTCCGTCACGACAATAGTTTCACCTATTTTAACTGTTATATTAAGTAATCCGTTATTTTCTGTCGCTTATGTTTACAAAATTTTCAAAAATAACACTGAAGCTTTAAAATAGAGTTCGTTAAAAAGAAATATATTGTCTTTTTGTACCTGGGGCTCTATTCCAAGCTTTATCGTTCGTAGTTCTGCGTCTCTCGATAGACGGCGTTTTTATAGTGGAACTGCAACCGCTGCTGTGTTTGGCATTAAGATTGTCCCTCCGCTATAGAAGCGCCTTCTATCGATCGACTTGGAACTACGACCGACAAGCTTGGAATAGGGCGCCAGGTGCGTACATCATACTAATTTATTCTTACTTGGATATTCTTGGACACCCCCCAACGCCGTCGCTTATTGGACGAACGCATCAAAACATTCCACAGCTATAATCTCAAACCAGTCATTAAAATACCTTTTAAATTCAGCACATTTCGTTCGAGGCTACCCACATTGCAGCAAAACGAACTCTTGCAACACCCAAAATCGCCACCAATGAAGGGTGGCTTTAAACAAGACATAGCAATAAAAATGAGTTAATTTCTTTTTCGTACCAAGGCCGGGAAACAAATTTAAACTTCTTAGGAATAAAATTTTTTCACATAATTTTAGCAGGGAACCGAAAACTCGATGCGACACGTAAGAAACTTTGTAAGTTAATAGGAATTCAATTCAAAGATTCAAAGCATTTTTCGAGGGAATTTTCGCTAAAAATTTTGTTCACTGTAACCAAAGTTTCCGTATATATGAGTTGACTACAGAGTCCAATTACACTAGGCGCATAGGATTTCCATCCGAAATATATAATTAGAACGCTATAAACGAAGGTTCGTTATAACTGAGGTTCGCTATAACTGGTTGCTACTATATTATTTACATAACTATTATGTCTTTTAAACTGTAATTATACCTTTTGAACAACTGTATAATTTATGATGTAAATGAAAATATGAGAGTTGGCACATACTCAAGCAATAATCAAACAACAGTCATTGTGGACAAAGTGATGAATTTGACTAAGTTGTAACTCCAACTTTTCTTCACTCCTATATTATTTCAATATATCGACAGTATTTTAAATATATCGACATTTTTTCTCATACTATGGAATATAGTACAGATAAAGTATTGTTTTCACGAAAACTTTCGATTTCGAAGCCATTCTTTGTTTTAGGCCCTCCTGAACACGTTTTGACTATTTTTAAAGTGATGACCGTCTGCCTGTTGTCCGTCGTCTGTCTGCAATCGATTTCTTGTGTATACAATAGCTGCCACAAACACCTATTAATGGATTTTCATGAAACTTTAAAACCCGCTTTATTAACGTAATCCAGATTGAATTTTTTTAAATTTGAGTGAAAGTTTCGAAATTTATTCGAAAGTTTGTGTTTCCTTAGCATGGCAACATAGGACGAAATTTGACATAATTATACATAAAGGGGTGGTTTATGGCTCAATGTTCACGAAACTTAACAGTTTCAATCATTGTAGTGCAAAATAGGCGCGATATAATTTTTGTGTTGGTGACGTCATTATTTTTTTCAAGCCCTCCAAAATGAAGGGCAACATTCTATAATTGTGATCATCTGGGTCAACAAGATAGGTTTTTCAAAAAAGAAAAAGAAAATCTTGCAAAATTTGCAAATATATATATATATATAAGCTATTTAAAAATGGATTCTGGTATGAAAAAGTGGAGTTGAGCCACGCCCCAGTTAAATTTGCTAGTTCTGCAATGACAAAGGCGACGTTTGGTTATACTACAGTTTTAAGTCTTGCCTTTTTGGAATTTTTTATTTACACCATTGAAATAACGATATTGCTTTGTAAGTTTAAGAATACGCTGTTTCAAAACTACTTATTCAACTTAAAGAAGTTATGTAGTATGAGTATTTGCCTATACAAAAACTAAAGTGTGATTATTTTAATTGAACGTATTTTTAAGCATAAAATGTTTGATTTTAATTTCTTTTTTTTTTTTCTATTAAATAGTTTACAGTGAGAACGAGCCAGATCTCAACAATGAATTAGAGATCTCCGTAAGTTCATCTCTTTAGTAAATCCTTATCTTAAATTTCACAAATCGATTGTGTCTTCTCAAACTGTCCTTCCCTTTTCAGACGGCCGAAACTGTAGAAGCTATAGTGCAGCAGTTGATGGAGAAACAACGTGCCAAGTCTAATGCACGAACACATGAATGTGCTTGTGACAATACTCCGAAAGGAAACTCTTCAGCAACTGACAAGAAATGCACTCATACCTTTCATAGAATCATATCTCCTAAAACCCATTCCCGAGGCGTCTTGGCCGTAGTGAGCACAGCTGCTGCAAACTCTACAACCTTGTCTTCGACGACCACTCAAATATCATCAACAGCTTCAACTGTTCTGACAACTCAGACCTCTTCAGTTAAATCAGAAGAGGTTCCAACCAAGAGAGCTACGGTATCTGCTACTGTAGCTGTTTCAGGTGTCACTCCGCGACCGGGTAGTGTGATATTAGCTCCATGTCGACCAATCCTCCAGGATGGGAAGCATGAAGTCTCCCTTACCACAGGCAATCATGGATCTGGAAGTGGATCTGCCACGGCAGCCACTTCGCTCATCTTAAACTTGTCTCAACTCCAGGGCGGTGGTGGATTACTCATTCTAAATAGTGCTGCTGCTGCTTCTGGCGTTGGTCTCACATCAGCGTCAGTAACTCCGGTGACTTTCCTTTGTGGACAAGACACAACAGCTGCTACAGCTGTTAGGAACATCACCACTCACACATTGCACAGTGCAATGGACACTTCAGACAGTCCGGATACATCCGCAAAGCCCATAAAAAAAACACATAATATCAAATCTGAGATTGAAGAGGGTTTAGAATCAGCTCTTAAAAGAGATGTTAATTTTTCTAATGTGCCGACGAGCAAAGACCCTGATTTATGTAGTGTCATGGAGGAGTTATCTTCAGAGACCAAGGATTTACCTCTAGGTCTTTTTGAAGATACTCTAGCCATGTCACATGATGATATTCAGCGCACTCTGCTAGCCAACATGCCTCCGCCCAAGTATGTCGTTCACGATTCTAACCCTCAGATATCTGTGAAACTGGGATCTCCACAATCTTCAGACAAATTTATAGTGGATTTGAACCCTATGGACTTCATAGACAATGATATCTCAACACCCGACGAAGAAGTCTTTAACATGGATACATTCGATATTTTGAGTGATCTCCCTAATCTTGACGATCTGAACCCGGACCTTGCACCTAGCAGTGGCCTGTCCAGCAGCAGTTCGTCAACACCAGTAAGTAACGGTTCCTTTGCTGCCAAGACTAACCATTCAGCGATGGATTACAGAGAAGGAACTGCAAACATCACTGATTATTCCCCCGACTGGTGTTACACGGAGGTATGTTCGTTTATTTATTTTATTTAGAAATTTTGGGGGGGGGGGGGTTCTTTTTTTTGAACGAGCTCTGTGAATATTTTACTTTACGATGCATTTGATTTGTCATCTGATGAACTCCAAGTTTTCTGCTCATATCATTAAATGAAATCCAGATCGTTGAACGTAACTTTACTTTCTAAAAATATAGCACAGTCAGCGGCAGCAGTTTCGGACGCTAAATACTAATGGGGGCTTTGATGTCTTTGTTTTTATAATGTCTTACATTGCATTCAATCGTAAAACGTGTCAACAGGTTCTCATTAATTTAATGGAGGATGGCATTTTAAGTGTGGCGGTGTCGCGTGTTTCTGCTTTCTTTGAAATGGGCGAATTACACTTTTCTCGAATTTGAATATTATTGCGAACGTGTAAAATTTCCTCGCAGGAATCTTTTTTTTTCTAAACCAGGCGAAGAAAAAACCTGTACGGGCATCCTTTTCCATGACTTGAATTTAGGGTTGCCATATACCGGAGTTCGAAAGAGGGTTGCCAGATTTGACGATTTTTCGGCAATTTGGCGACTTTCCGAAGGTTCGGTAAACACCGCGAAATAACCAGTATTGTACGAGATACGAGAGATTTCCAGAAGTTTATATATAGAGTCTATAAAAGAGATCATCACTCCGTTGGAGAGCAGTTGACGTAATACGAGCTACATTGAACTGTGATATTCGTCAATGTTTTGAGAATAGTAGCTACTGTTTTGTGGAATTAAATACGTCAGTGTTTTGAGAATAGTAGCTGCTATTTTGTAAAATTGGTGGAGCATTTAAGTGCTGTTTTACTGTATATTGTTCCAATTTACGCTGTGAATAAACGTGTTAGTTTTCCAGAAATTCGGACTCATTCTTGTATCCTATTGAGCGCACACCCACGATTTCTGAGGATGCGTCATAACAATATTAACCAGATCCCTAATATTCAAATACCCGGAATAGTTATTTCAAATTCTTAATCAACAATATTTACATTTATTAAATATTATTAATTGTTAGTGAATAAATCAATGAAGTAAAATAAAATAATAAAAGTGGAATAAAACCCCTGTAATTTAGAAATGGAAGTTTTTATTTTAAATTTTAATTATTTTACAGTAGTTTTTTATTATTATTTTAAGTACTCTTAACTATAAATGAATAATTGTATTGATACTATTACTGATAAATGAATAATTGAATATATAAATGAATTAATTGATCGATATAATTATTCAATTATACTGATAATTGAATAATTGTAAATGCTTCTCACTTACTGCAAATTTTTATTTGAGAAGGCAACCATTCGAACACATTCAGAATCTAGTCTGCTTATTTTTTTTTGTTCCAAATTAAAAGAGGCGCCGCCGAAAAGAGTAGATCTTTAAAAAACTGTTGACATCGGCGTGATTAAATACTTCAAAAATCAATTCCTACTGGCAAGGATACAGACAGTACTTTTTCCAGTAGTCGAAAATGTTTTCATTTAGTTTTAGTGGAAGCAAACTTTCTTATAGGTACTATCAAATTTATCCGTATTGTTACGACGTTTCTTTAGGAATCGTAGGTGTGCGCTAGGGATACAAGAATAAGTCCAATTTTCTGGATAACTAACTTCTTTATTCTCAAGCACAACGTAAACAGGAACAATATACAGTAAAGCAGCACTTAAATAAATGTTCCACTAATTTCACACAACAGATACTGTTCTCAAAACATTGACGTAAGTTACAGTTCAATGTGGCTCGTATCTCGTCAACTGCTCTCCAACTGAGTGATGACTCCTTTTATAGACTCTCTATAGAAACTTCTGGAAATCTCTCATGTCTTGTAGAATATTCGTTATTTGGAGGTCTTTCACCAACCTGTGAAGAGTCGACAAATTGCCGATAAATTGTCAGATCTGGCAACTTCTCTCCGGACTTCAGCATCTGGCAACCCCAGATTCACGTGATAGGAAAGGTTGCCTGTACGGATGTATTCTCCGTCTGGTCCTTGAAAGAGACGAAGATGAGAGGAGGAAAAATAGACTTCAGAGCGTTTTACAAGTTAGTAACAATATGGAGTGCCCTGACTTTATTCCAGAACTTGCTATTAATTAGGCGCGATTTTCGAATGTTCCGATTTCTTCTAGTGACATTATATTTGTGATCTCGTGTCAGAAACACTTTCTAGTATTTGAGGATAGTATTCGTTGATCTCTACTTTTTAAACATGTTTATCATACACATACTGTAGAATCTTATGGTCTGATCATGGATTTGCAGTTTTAATTCAATTTTCGCTTTTATTTAGTAACTGGGCGTATTTTCAAAGCCGGCATCGCAAAAAATAATAGGGTTGATCATATTATAATCATCATGCATAAAACAAACATTTTATTGATACATTTGAACATGCGTGATCTTTTATTTTAGATTTTGACGATTTTTCCGAGCCATTTTGCAAAATAAAGCAAGTTAATTTTTTTTCGAATCGTACAAAAATCTAATCAGCACTAAGTGCAACCCACAAGTGACTTATCTACAAAATTTTGTAAAATTTAGTCCATTAGTTTTTCAGCTAGAGTAAATACATACGATTTTTTAGGGTTATTTCTTAAAAAATGGCTGGTTCCTTTTTTCCGAATTGTACCGAAATCTAATCAGCATCAGGGTAATGGCTACATAAGTGGCTTATCTATTAAATTTTGAGAAATTAGTTCAATTAGTTTTACAGCTAGAGTGGATACATACATTGCATAGACAGACACACTTATATACACACACACACACACACACCTTCCCGGCCGTCCAAACAGTTACCTTACACATTTCTAGTATGTAGGGCGGTCTGGGTCTCAACACAGACGTCACGCTAAAAATAGTTTTTTCGAGAGCTAGAGTGCTCGATCAGTGTTTCAGGATTTTTTGGCCGGGGGGCGAATGAAACTTTAGGGGGGGGGGGGGGGGTAAGTTTTGCATTTGCCCTATATAATTATATTTAAATGCTGTCACATAAATAGAAATTAGCTTAACATAAAATGTGTCTTCCGGGGAGGGGGGACGATAGATCGCCTCCGGGGTGAGCCTTTACCCCCCCCCCCCCCCCCGGAATTATGTCTGAAAGAAACACTGCGCTCGATACCTGTAGATCCGTCGAAAACTCAAGTTGTGATTTTCGACACAATTCTAATGCTTTTACATTACCATGTATTGTAGGGGGGGGGGGGGGGGGACTGTCTCCAACAAGCATATTCCAACTCTTTGTTGCTCTATGTTATAAAAGTACTTGCCTGTTACAAGATTATCCATATTTTTAATGGGTCAGAATTGGTAAAGGAAAATCAAAATTCTCCTTTTACCAATACATTATTTAAATAATGTGGGAAATCGAATTATGTTAAAATGCAAAAACTGGATATTTTGCTGGGGTCCCGAAACTTAAACTTCATTAGCTTTATAGTAAATCCGCCACTGAGAACCAACCATGTCACCTCATGGATGAGATATATTTTAAATTTAAGAAAAATAGTATATAAATCCCGAATATAACACGATGATTTTTGTTCTATTTATTCTTTTTGTATATAATAAGAATTCGGGTTTTTTCGAGGATTTATAAAAATATGAAATTCTCGTTTAGGTATACACAGGGTTCCCCAGCAAAGACCTTAAGCAACCTTATAACTCTCTAAAGAAATGTCCATGAGTATAGGCGTCAGCTGTTTCTATTAGTAAAGTGACTATGTGTGATCGAATAAAAGCGATTACAGCGCCCCTAACTGGAAATTGAAACAGTTCGGTTAAGGAACAGAGCAACAAAGGGAGATAGACAAAATGCCAATTACAAAGTTGTAGAGCGTTGTATAATGTGTAGGTCTCAATAATAAAACTTATATGTAAAACAAAAAGCATTTATAGCATTTATAATAAGCAGAAAACATTTATTGCATTTATAATAAAACATAAAGCATTTATTGCACATAATATGGTAATTGCCGAATGGCTGCCCTGTGTCCGGAATGCTAAAAAACAGCACTTGAAAATCTAGTGCAGCCTGTTTAAAATGCTTTTCGTCACGAACAGTGTACATTTGAATTCGAGAAAGAATATTGCAGTGTTCTTTATCAAGCAAGGCAGATGTCACTGTATGTCCCTAATGATATAATTTTTTGACAGGTATTTATTGCCTTCCATATACGCATTTCGTTCGTGTCTGGTGTTGATTGCTTCTTATTAGATAAACCTCTACAATTTTGTATTTGACATTTTTCTTCTTTCTCACCTTGTTGCCGAGTTCGTGATCCTAATTTTTTTAATTATTCGATGCTATTGTCGACGCAATTCCTTTTAAGCGATGTGGAATGGCCATTTTATTATAGATAGACCAAATGTGTACATTCATTGACCATTCCTTACAAAGTTATTGGTGTGCTTTCCAAAAGCTTTATACAAAGATTCCTTATATTCCGGACAATCGGTATATGTCATCAGGCAGCGGAGATTGGAATGATTATGAATAAATAGATTTCATAGGTCTACAAAAACATGTATTTTTAGCCGCTTCTGTTTAAAAAAAAGCTGATGTGGATAGCACATGATTTTTCCTACAGACTAAAATTCATTTGCTCTTTATTCTTTTCAATAATTCATTAAATTGAGCTTAACTGCAAAAATAATACGCATACTTATTCTAAATTACACTGAATGTGCACTTTCCGCGTCAATAATTACGTATAAAACAAGCATTAATTTGATATATTTGAGTATAGTCTGTTGTTTTAGATTTTGATAATTTTTGTGGACTATTTCGCAAAGAAAGGCAGGTTCTTTTTTCCCGAATCATACCAAAATTTAATCAGCACCAGGGTAACCCACAAGTGGTTATCTACCAAATTTTGTGAAATTCAATCAATTAGGTTTTAGCTAATACGATTTTTGCGGACCATTTTGCAAAAATGGCATGTTCTTTTATTCCGAATCGAACTAAAACCGAATCAGCACCAGAGTAACCTACAAGTGAATTATCTATGAAATTTAGTCCATTAGTTTTCGAGTTCGAGTGGATACATACCGGGTGGTCAGAATTAAAACACCCCTACTCTGAGCTCTCTATACATCGAACTACTCAGTGTAAAGGCTCCAAAATTGTTGAACCTACTATTCAAGACATGGGGAAAGGGATTACAGAGAAAAAAAAATTAGTTCCAGAAACACCGATAGGTGGCGTTGTACAACAGAAAATATGCTGAAAAGACACAAAATACACATTTGTAACACATTTTATTCGAACTTACCAAACATTCATATCACAAGGACCTTATCGATGCAGGGAGTGCTGCTCAATATGGTTCCCTTCTTCAAGATGTAAAATCTGCAGTCTGTGGACAGCTTGTTCAACTGCGGATAGTAATTGGTCGATTGAGCTGCTTCTCACATGCAGAGTGATACTGTCTTTCAAATCTGCCAAGGTTACCAGACGTCCTCGATAAACAAGACTTTTTAAGTATCCCCACAGCCAAAAATCACAGGGATTAAGATCTGGAGAACGAGATGGCCAGGTTGCCGGAAACGCACGACTAATTACTCTACCATTAGTAAAATGTTGCCGAAGAAACTGCTGTACACAGAGTCCAATGTGTGGAGGCGCTCTATCTTGCATAAAGGTAATTGAATCAAGACATTGGTGCTGTTGCAGTTGGGGTACAACAAAATTTTCGAGCATGTTTTTGTACCTCCTGGCCGTCACGGTGCATGTCACAGGGCCATTGGGAGTAGCCTCTTCGAAAAAGAAAGTCCAAGAATGAATGTGGCTGTGAATCCACCCAAGACTGTAACTTTCGGTGAGTGAAGTGGAATCTCTTGGAAGGTACGAGGGTTTTCCGTGTCCCAAAAGCGACAGTTATGGGTGTTGACTGTTCCACTTAGATGGAAATGCGCTTCATCGCTCCATAGAATCTGCCATGGCCACGATGCATCCACTTCAACTCTAGCCAGAAATGTCAATACAAAGGTCAGTCGCTTCTCCCTGTCGATGGTCAGCAAGTGGTGATTGTGACTAATTTTGTACGAGAAAAAATGCACTGTTTCTCAGTACGTTCCGCACTGTGCTGTAGGGAACACCCAAGTGTCGTGACACTCCACGTGCACTACTACAGCCTATAACGTTATCCATTAATTGTTCTACAATAGCGGTGGCAACATCGTCAACGACATCTGAACAAGTCGATTTGCGTCCTCGACCCGGCTGAACTCCAAGATGTCCAGTTTTCTCGAATCAAGCGATCATTCTCCTGAGAGCTCGTGGAAGTAATGGTCCTTTGCGCAAATTCTTAAGTCGACGAAACTCTCGAAGTGCAGCTGCAGCATGTCCTTTGTTTTCATAAAACAGCTTCACAAGCAAAGCGCGTTCTTGACAGCCATCGCTGATGAGAATGAAAATTTCCCAGTTTTATCCCCTTTTATGCCCAGAACATAGTAGCTGCAAACCAAGGGTTTATGCAAATTTTTGTGCTTACAGGGCGAAATTGCAGTTACAATGACAGTTTAAGTTTCTTCACCTTTTTATCTTCTTTTTTTTTCATATCAGCAAAAGAAATTAAAAAGGAAAAATTCCATATCGCATGTGTTTGTTTTTTTGTGATTATTTTGTGTCTTTTCAGCATATTTTCTGTTGTACAGCGCCACCTATCGGTGTTTCTAGAACTAATTTTTTTTCGCGTAATCCCTTTCCCCATGTCTTGAATAGTAGGTTCAACAATTTTGAAGCCTTTACACTGAGTAGTTCGATGTATAGAGAGCTCAGAGTAGGGGTGTTTTAATTCTGACCACCCGGTACATTGCACAGACAGACACACTGATACACACACAGACGCCATGCTAAAAATAGTTTTTTCGTGTTCTACTGGTCCCGAAATGTGTAGATCCGTCGAAAACTCGAGTTGCGATTTTCGACACGATACTTGCCATATATATTACCATGCACAATATTTGCCATATATATTACCATGCACAATATTTGCCATATATATTACCATGTATTGCTGGGAAAGTAAAAAGTTAATGTTTTGTTACAATAGTTGATGCTGGCTGTTGACCCGTAGCTAAACTTTTACATTATGTTGATCTTCATCAATTTGCATATGAAACTGAAATGAACAATCAATTCTCCTTAGATGTATTAGGTTCCAGTAAAGATTCTTCTACTTGTGATTTGGTTTTTTGTAAATCTTTTCCCACTTCGATGTCTCCACATTTTCTTTCTAACCATCTTTCCCTTCATCGCTTATGCTGTGATTCAACTTCTTTAACTTTCAGGGCTTGAATTAGTGATAAACCTTTAGATAAACGTCGGGATTTTAATCCTTGTATCATTAAGCTTGAAAAATGTATACCTTTTCGGATGCCGCTATTTACTGTTTTTCCGGATAAAGCACTTTCTCCTGATTTTATCCCAAACGTTGGTAGTTTTTCGTTTTGCGCTTTAAAATTTCTAGAATTTTATCTAACTTCAATTTCAAAGTTATCTTCAAACAAGTCAATAAATTCCAGTTTCCGTTCATTAAAACTGTGTTTTCACACTTTTTATATTACACCATGCATTGCTGAAGGTGAAATTTTATACATTTTGTGTTTAATAAAATAGATTTTTTTTTCTGCCACATTGCCTAAATATTCCATTTTTTGGGGAGGAGGAGGTGTATATTGTATGCACTAGTTTTAGCGTACCTTTTCATTATGTAACGCTCTACAATTTTTTAATTAGCTACTTTCCCCTATCTCTAACAGGAAGCGAGATATACTCCGTGTCTCACTAAAAAAGAGGTAACCCCCCATCCCCTAAATTTCCCTCATCATGTAACGCCATTAAGATTTTCTATGCACCAACATAAAAAATATACTGTAACCCAAATACTTCTCGAGTTGTTGGTTTTGTCCATTACTTTGACACCCATGTACACTCATTGCCATAAAAATTTGCTCACCAAGAAAGAGTTGTCAGAATCGAACGAAATTTTTATATATGTGAGTGCAACGTTGATATAAGTAAGTTATACAAAATCAAAGAAATAGGATCATTTATTACAGGAAGAACTACAAATGAATGTAGGTTCTCTTACCTTATTGGGCCACCTCTAGCGTGAATACACGATGCGATACGGACTGGCATTGAGGCATACAGGTCCCGTATGATGTCCTGCGTCATCTCATTCCACAGTTGTTGTAAGCGCGCCTCTAGTTGAACCAAACTCGTAGGCTGTCCAACTTGCCCTCCCTAGACATGTCCGATCGGTGACAAATCTGGGGATCGGGCAGGCCAGGGAAGGGTGGTAATGTGGCGGGGGCATAACTGTGGCACCCTTGCTGTATGTGGCCGAGCATTGTCCTGTTGAAAAATGCCACCTGGGAGCCCTGCCATGAATGGCAACACGTGTGGCTGAAGGATGTCACGAACGTACCGCTGGGCTATTATGGTTCCGTGGATCAATATTAGAGGGGTGACCGGATGTGGTATGCTACGACACCCCATGCCATCACACCAGCTGAGGGAGCGGTGTGCCGCTGTAAAACAAAGGCAGGATTGAGGCGTTCACCACTGGGCCTCCACACACGTACACGGTTGTCATCACTGCCCAAATTGAACCTCGATTCGTCGCTGAAGATGACCTGGTTCCATTCGGTTGCCGTCTAATCCCGTCAAGCGCGACACCACTCCAAACGGAGGCGACGGTGGGTCGGTGTCATTGGCAGCACACGTAATGTGCGCCTCGATACCAAATGTCCTTTAGCCAGGCGCCTCGCGATGGTACGGACAAACACAGGGGCCCGTAGTGAAGGTGCTGCCTGTGTGTGATGTGACGGTCTTCCCGGCTATTGGTCTGCCGAGGGCGTCCTGAGCCTGGCCGCCGTATATGCGACCTCTCTTTCGTCAATTGACCCCATCACCTCCTCACAGTAAAGTCAGAACGGCCTATGTGGCGGACTACTGGCCGAGCTAACTACCCGGCTTCCATCATCCCGGTAATTCGTCCCCTCTCGAACTCTGACATCTGATCATATTGTCTTCGATGGCGGCGAAACGGCATTCCTAATGAAAAAGCGTCCCTCTGCAACAGATTAAGTACAAGCAAAAAGCCTCTGCACATCTTTTTTCTGCGCCAGGGAGAACGAAGTTCAACGCCCTCTTCTAATCATTTGCATGTCTGCCTGGCACGTACCTTCATGCCAAGTTTCGTTACGATCCCACAATCACTCCTGGGTGCGCAAATTTCTATGGCAATGGGTGTATATGGGTGGATTCGAAGGGTCGAAAAATTAAGATCCATTGCGAACAAAAATTCATCGTATAAACTGGAGGAAAATTTTTTACAAAGTGAGTCATTTCCCGTTGATGTTCTATTTTACTAAAAAGTGGAAAAAAGTATTTGTAAGAATATTGAAACTAATTCTCCTATTTCTAGTTTTAATGTCACTTTGAATTTTTTTTTAACTATATTGTTACATGGGGCTTGCCCGCCTATCTCATAGAACAAATTAGTAAAGCACCTTTTTTATAAAGTTATTACTAGTCTACCGGAGAAGTTTTAAAGTTTATTCTTGTGTGTTATCGAGGTTTAAAAATATTCACAATTTGATAACCGTAGTGATTCGAAAGTGGTAAATGATGAAATTGAGAGCACGAAAGGATAAATTTTCCCATGCTAAATTTATTTTCCCAATTAGTTTTCATTTCTACCGACTGGCTTCGCGACATTAATTTTATAATGTTCTTGTACCGTCTATAAATGTCTGCAGTACTTCATTTAATTGATTAAAAAAGTATTATTTTTTTGTCTACGATTAAATGCGAAATGTTTAGGGTAGTTAATAAAATGCAGTACCGCTGTCTATTGAAGGCTGCCAGCCCGGTACGGTTGGTCCGTGTTCTACATTTCGATAAAGAATTTTGGGGTAAATACCATAAAATAACATGTTGAACACCGATCTTTTAAATACGCCTCTGATGTCGAAAAATATAAGGTCAGCTGTTTGTTTATGTAGATAATTATCAGAACTAAATGAACAGTATTTATTCATTAGCAGATTGAATTTATTCTACCAATGTATGTGACTCTATGTCTACAGTATTAAAAGAACATAACATTGCATTGTTCCGATTTGTTTCTTTGTGTAAGAGATAGGTGTTTTAAACACATTGCGAAATTTCCTCAGGAGTGATAAAATTCCCCTGCCACAGACTTCAGGTTGAATCAAAATGGCGTGAGCGGTTTCTGAATACTATTTATAAAGAAACGATTAACGATTAGAAAATGCAACATGCAATATTAAAAACAAGAACTCAAAGAGTTTGTGGGAATTGATGGTTTTGGTCCCGGCCAGGTCCGAACCCACGACCGTGAGCTTTTTAGGCCGACGCTATATAAGGTTACATTAAACGCTAACTTCGGGTCCGAACTTATAATTCGAATGTTGCTTCCAATCGATGTTTTTGCAGGAGCGGTGTCGGCTACCACAAGTGTAAGAGTAACTATCGACTCATAGTTGCCATATAGGCGTACAATTGAGTTTCGCTTAGATACCGTTAGCGTATTCTACCAAGAAAAGATAGCGAGTGGATCAGAACGTGCTTTTGCATTTTGAACGTCATACCCAGTGGAGTCGCCATTGTGGTTTGGGGGGGGGGGGGGGGGCGGGGGTCATAACCCCCTCAGGAATCCATCGAATTTCGAAGAAATGATATATGGAGAAATAGAAAACAAAATATTTGGTACAGATACTTTTCGAAGTATCTTTACCAAATCTTTACCAAAAATGTTACCAAAGTATTTCGAAAAAATATAGCTCGATCCAAAATCCAATTATATACACTTGTAGGCCTTTCAAAGGGCTACAAAGTTCTGCTTATTATTCAAAGCTAGCTCTTTTAGTTTTCAGATATAAGCATTACAAAGTTGAAAAACGGAAAAATTTTAATCTTTTTCAAGACGACTACTCGAAACCTGTAAGAGGTTTTTTCTTAATAAATATAGATTTTAATACTACAATTTTAGTACACATTTTTGTCGTTTACTATTTATGTCTGTTTCATAATTTACTATATATTTCGAGTGAAATTTTGAGAATTGAAAAAAAACACTCACTCGGAGAGCCACTTTTTAACGTTTTTTCGGAAAAAAGTTTAAAATATTAAAAAAATTTTTATATATTCATAATCTAGATCCTATTTCTGACAAAACAAGAAAAATTATTCACATTTTTCATAACGCTCCGTTTTTCCGCCTGAGAAACCCCATAGATGGATGTCCATGGACTGGAACGAGTAAATTTTAATTACCTAATTAAAGTCAATATAATTAAATCATTTATCCGAAAATATATGACCTGGGAATATACCTGTATTTAATCCTGTTATTACAGCAATTACGTTTAATTTTATTTAAAAAGTTAACTTTTATTTTCTGGTAGAAATCACAGTATACTCTTGACATCACACCACAAATAATATAATTGATGTATGTTTATGGACTGGAAGGAGTAAATTTTGATTATCCATCCAAAGCCAAGAAAATTAAATCATTATTATTGGAATGTGAAAAACTTTCAGGAATTTTAAAATCTTGATATTAAAGAAATAATACTTCTGATAAAAATATTTTTAAATATCGAAATGTACAACAATCAGTTTTGATGACTTGACCATCGCAACACTATTAAATAATCAAATCTTTTTCAGTTTAGGAATTTTATTTGTAATTTATCTGCTTCCATAAAATTTTGTTATGGAGGTTTTTGAAAGTTCAAAGGATTTTATTGTCCGCTCTGTGTTGCCTATAAATATGAACAATCTCTAAAAATATTCAACATCTTGAAAACGCAAATATCAACAACAACAAAAATTGATTTCAGAAGAGCATCATTTCTTTTATTTTACTTTTTTCTTAACAGCCTTTTATTCAGCTTGATCTGTTGCTTATCAGTCTGATTCAAATCTTTAAGGCCCTAACCAATCAGGTTCTATTAATCATAGTAACATGAAATTTTTTATGTTGTCTTTTGTGGTATATTTTAGTTTTTTTAATGTTGCACCTTAGCGAGTTAGCCCGTCCTACCCGCCATAGGAATGTACTTGTTTTATGGGAATAACTATATAGAACCGCAGCAACTAGAAAGTCCAAAACTGGTATGTCGTTGTCTCTCATGCATGTAAGTTACATACATTTTAATAAATACCTTTTTCATGTATTTAAGTTATATACATGCAATTAATAAAAGGGGGTACGTTTTTTGCTTTTATTTGTTATATTTGTGAATATTTAGTATTTTTTCTTTCCTGATGTGTCTGGAAAATCTTCTACGACCACCCCTTATCTAAGAACTAGAAATTTCATACGTTTATTAATCCACACTCCTATGCTGTTACAGTAAAGAAGTATTAATATTTCAGAATTCCCTCATTATAATTCCCTCCGTTTGCCTTTGGCGTTTTCAATATCAAGGTTTTTGAAGTATTCGAATACTTGCTATCGGTGGAGAAGCGTGATAAACTAATTTGGGAAGGCATAAAACCAGGGATCAAAATTAGCACAAAATAAATTATTACTTTCCTTATATCCTTATATAATGTATAAGGAAAGTATTGTGACGAGGTGGAAAATTCGAATTCGAATTTTCGACAGGACAGCACATTTCAAGCTTTCCTGAACGCGAATCAGACGGTTTTGAGGGGATGTCTCTGTGTGTGTGTGCGTGTATGTGTCAGTGAATCTGTGGAGACGATAACTCACGAACGAATGGAGCGATTCGAATGAAATGTGGTACAAAAATTACAATCCGTGAATACTAGAAGCCTATTGTTTTTAAACACAATCGCATGTTCTGAACCCCCCCCCCCCCCCTAAATTGTCGAGTGAAATTCTGAAAAAATTATCAAAAAATTAAAACATTTAATAAAGTTACGCAAATAGATATTTCTTATGTAATTTTCCCTTGGAAATAGATTGACATAAACTTTAGAACGCTAGCACGAACCGTTCTCGAGATATTGCACATTTTTCAAAAAATCCCATAAATTAAAAAAAAAAATATTAACTGTTGAAAAACATGTTAACTTTTCATATGTAATACTATGCGATAAAGTTGGTGGCATCATTCTCGTGGATCTAGCACGTTCCATTCATGAGAAAAGATACTTTGAGTAATACTTTTGTATTTGAACGCCAATAGTCATTTAACTGCTATAAGAGTAACTTATTTCTCCATTCATAACGCTTGGCTAGATTTTGGCGAATTGTTGCCAAATTAACGAAAATCTCGCCAAATGGATAAAAATCACGCTAAATCAATGAAAATGACGACTAATTGATGAAAACTCAATATCTTGGAAAGAATATGATGCGTATCTACTATAAGAATAACCTATTTTTTTTTTACTGCAAATGTAGTAAATTCATTGCATTATATAAGGAAAGTCATATGCTGCCCACATCACATTTTTTTAATTTGTTTTCTATTTTTAGACGCATTTTAAACCAAATGTTTGTGTGGATCTTTAAAACTTGTTTTTTACTCGCTTAAACTTTCTATAAAACCACGTGCTTTCCGATGGTGGGTTCTGGACGGGCTAAACCGATAAGGTTCAAAATCTAAGAATTAAAATATACAACGAATAGCCTAATTTGAGCTTTCTAGCTTCTCCGATTCTCGAATTATTCCCAAGAAACATGTACCTTCCTAATTCGGGCCCAGGGAAGGGAATATGTCTCTCCTAAACAAATCGGAATCCGAAGAAAAAGAAAAAATCGGAAAGAGGAAATAAACGCCTTGAGCAGCAAAAACTTGTCCGCATCTCTATTTATTTACACAGGAAACACACATTTATTTCGAATAATATATAATTTAAAATATCTGATGTGGGCAACACATGACTATAACTTTCCTTATATAATGCAATGAATTTGCTCCTTTACTAGTTAAAAAATCTGATGTGAGCAGCACATGACTTTTCTTATATAATGCAATGAATTTACTACTTTTACAGTAAAAAAAAAAAAATAGATTATTTCTATAATAGATATTTATATTCTTTCCAAAATATTGAATTTTCGTCACTGAGTCGTCATTTTCATTGATTTAGCGTTATTTTTATCCATTGGCGAGTTTTTCGTTAATTTACCAACATTTTAAAAAGTCGCCAAGTTGGCGACATTCCATCAAATTCGTCGCCCAAATCTCGCGATGCGTTATGGACGGAGAAATAAGTTATTCTTACAGCAGACAAATGACTATGATGATGGCGTTCAAATACAAAAGTATTACTCAAAGTATCTTTTTTCGTGAATGGAACGAGATAGATCCACGAGAATGATGTCACCAAATTTATCGCATGGTATTACATATGAAAAGTGAACATGTTTCTCAATAGGAAATATTTTTGTTTTTATTTTATATGATTTTTTGATATTTTTTTTGAAAAATGTACAATATCTCAGAAACGGCTCGTGTTAGCGTTCTAAAACTTATGTCAATCGTTTTCTAATGAAAAATTACATAAGAAATGTCTATTTGCGTAACTTTATTAGTGGTTTTGATTTTTTGACGATTTTTTCAAAATTTCATTCGAAAATTTAGGGGGGTTCTGAACATTCGATTACGAATAAAAACAATAGGCTTCCAGTGTTTACGGATTGTGATTTTTGTACCAAATTTGGTTCAAATCGGTCCATTCGTTCGTCAGTTATCGTCTCCACAGACCCACTGACACACACACACACGCACACACATACTTTCACACACACACACACACACACAATGATGTCACCCAATATATTGCATGATATTACATATGAAAAGTGAACATGATTCTCAACAGTTAATACATTTTATTTATTTTACGGGAGTTTTTGATAAATTTATTTTTAAAATGTGCAATATCTCGAGAACGGTTCATGTTGGCGTTCTAAAATTTATGTCAATAGTTTTCTAATGAAAAATTACATAAGAAATGTCTATTTGTGTAACTTTATTAGCGATTTTAATTTTTTAACGATTTTTTTCAAATTTTCACTCGAAAATTTAGGGTGGTTCTGAACATTCAATTGCGTATAAAAACAATAGGCTTTCAGTGTTTACGGATTGTAATTTTTGTACCAAATTTCATTCGAATGGGTGAATTTGTTCGTCAGTTAGTCAGTTATCGTCTCCACAGACTCACTGACACACACACACACACAGACATCACTTAAAAAATGTGGCGAATGACGAAAGTCAAGTGCCTGGCCATTAAAAAAAAAAATTGTTCGATTCGTGATCAGGGATACTTGAAACGTGCTCTCCCGTCGAAAACTCGAATTCGAATTTTCGACCCCGTCACAATACTTTCCTTATATACATTATTGTATATAAGGAAAGTAAAAATAATCTATAAGATCCACGGTACTGGGTTTTTAACGTTGAATTGTCGGTTTGGCGATTTTCCTAATGACAACATGTAATACTATTTCAAATTACCCAATTAACTTATATTTCGCACAACTCTAAATTAACAATTATCAATTTGGCGAATTTGTATCAATTGGGTGACATTTTCGTCAATTTGGCAACATTTAAAAAGTCACCAAGTTGGAGATTATCCGAAAATTCATCACCAAAATTTTATTCAAACGTTACGGACGGAAAAATAGGTTATTCTTATAGTACTCGTAGATTCTTATATTCTTTCCAAGATATTGAATTTTCGTCAATTAGTCGTCATTTTCATTGATTTCGTGTCATTTTTATCAATTTGGCGACATTTTCGTTAATTTGGCAATATTTAAAAAGTTACGACGATAGCGACATTCCGCCAAATTCGTCACCAAAATCTCGCCAAGCAGAGAAATAAGTTATTCTTATAGAAAGTAAATGACTATTGGCGTCCAACTACAAAAGTATTACCCAAAGTAACTTTTCCCATGAATGGAAAGAGTTAGATCCACAAGAATGATGTCACTAAATTTATCGCATGATATTACATATGAAAAGTGAACATATTTCACAATAGTTAATAACTTTTTTCATTTTATGTGAATTTTTGATAAATTTATTTGAAAAATGTGCAATGT
Organism: Amaurobius ferox; assembly: GCA_951213105.1. Taxonomy (NCBI): domain Eukaryota; kingdom Metazoa; phylum Arthropoda; class Arachnida; order Araneae; family Amaurobiidae; genus Amaurobius; species Amaurobius ferox. Next base: position 74,448,610 of record OX578148.1, read on the forward strand.
GTCAAGAACGGTTCATGCTAGTGTTCTAAAGTTTTGTCAATCGTTTTCTAATGAAAAATTACATAAGAAATGACTATTTGCGTAACTTTATTAAAGGTTTTAATTTTTCGATGATTCTTCAAAATTTCACTCGAAAATTTTGTGTGGTTCTGAACATTCGATTGCGTTTAAAAACAATAATCTTTCAGTATTCACAGATTGTGTAATTTTTGTACCAAATGTCGTTCGAATCGCCCCATTCGTTCTTCAGGTATCGTCTCAACAGACTTACTGACACACACACACGCACACAGACATCACCTCGGGCGCTGTAGCCCAGTGGTTAGCGCGCTGGAGTTGCACTCAATAGGCCCGGGTTCGATTCCAGCCACTGCCAAAACTGCCGCCGTGTTCACGCGGAGTACGATCACGTTAAAACATGTGGGTCCGTAAGTCCTTCTGAGAGGTTGGTGGTAGGAGAAGGAGGGTACGGTCCCTGTGGATGCCTCCCCCACTGGGTTCCGGTCTAAATTGGGTGGCACTTCCCGACTGTCCAAACAGTTACCTTACACCTTTCTGGTAGGTGTCGGATGGTCTGGGTCTCAACAACAACAACAGACATCACCTCAAGAACGTTTGATTCGTGTCCATAGATGCTTGAAACATGTTCTCCCGTCGAAAACTCGAATTCGAATTTTTGACCCTGTCACAATACTTTCCTTATACATTATACTGTGTATATAAGGAAAGTAATAAAAGTTACTGGGTCGTAAATCATTTGGATAGACACTGTCTGCCTTATCTCCCCTGACGCTGCACCACTGTTTGCACTTCCTTTATTTTTTAACACTTTACAACAAAGTTGAAAAGTGTTTAAGACTTTGTTCATTCTGTCTGTCTGTCTGTCTGTCTGTCTGTCCGTTAGCACGATAACTACCGTAAAAATGACTTAATCAAAATGAAATTTTAGTATGTTGTTCAGACGGTCTGTAGGACCTATGGGAATATAAATAAATAATATCACCCAATTAGTTTTGGATTGAACCCGGGTTGAAAAAATGAAATACATTGAACCCTATGGGACCTAATGTTTCAAACATGTTTTAAGCGGATTTAAAATTCACAAATTGCTTCGAAAATTCTAGGTAATATTCAAATTATTCCATAAAATATATAAAAAAAAATCAGCAAAATATATTCAGTAGTTTTTTAAATAAAAATTAAAATAATAATTACACCTCTTATATGAAGCGATCACGTGACCATGATATGAAATGATCACGTGACCAACTTCAAAATATAATACGGCATCCATCTTGTCTCAAAATCGTCATTTTTGAAGTTCTTTTTAATTCATATTGAGTGCTGTATTCGTCGTAAAACCTCTTTATTTTCGCTTAAATTCTGTGCATGTACATACTGAAACAACGCAATTACAATATATTTGAGTTTAAATGAGCATCCAACTTTGATTATTTCTCTAACGAAGCCCATTTTTCACTTATGTGAAATGTAAACAGCAAAATATGTAGGATGAGTTGTATAGGAATTGCTGTATTTTTTTAACGCAAAGGAATTTAGCTCATGGAGTCTGCATAGCTGATATGAAAGAAATATTCATTGACTTTACCGAGAGAAGGACGATTTTTTGCGATGAAGTTTTAAGCATAGCAATTACTTATAGCTCCATGGTCTTAATTTTTAAATAAAATAAATTATTATAGTATTGTGATGAATGACATGAATGGGAAATTATTTATGAATGAAATGCTGCTTTTTTAGAGAGAGCCAGGCGTGTTATTTTTTCTATGACGTCATTTGAATGAATTTCAGTTGTTTTCGATGAAGTTTTTAAATTTCGATGAAGTTTATCGTGGTATTATGATAATTCTAAAATTGTTACCGAGTAATATATCACATTTTAGAGATGTTTAAACCAGGCAATTTATATTTCAATGCCGTCATTTGAATGAAGTTCATTTTTTTCGATGATTGTTTAAGTTTTCAAATATAATAAATCAATGTAGTATTGTGAGAAGTTTTAAAATATTACCGAGGAATGTATTGCATTTTAGATATCTATATAAATAAAATTGAAAATCTGTCTGTCTGTCTGTCTGTCTGTCTGTCCCATCATCACGGAAGAACGGCTGAACCGAATTTGATGAAATTTTGTGGGTAGCCTAGAAATAGCCCCACTTAAAATTTAGTCTGTGTTTTGAGTTTCTACGACCAGTGGTTCTCGAGATATTAGTAAAAAACGAAATTTTCGTTTGTCACATCATCACCGAAAAACGACTGAACCGAATTTAATGAAATTTTGTGGATGGCCTTGAAATAGCCCCCCATAAATTTTGTCCAAGTTTCGAGTTCTAAGACCAGGGGTTGTCGAGATATTAATGAAAAACGGAACTTTTTCTTAGGAGATCTACTCTCCAACTCCGTGGTTTATCCAAACGGAAAGGATGAAAATCGTTTGTTTTAAACGCCAAAATGAAATAAAACTTTATTTCCGAGTTTGGTGCAGGATTTTTGCATTAATTAGTCACTATAGGAGAACATAAATTGTTTGAAACATGAATTTAAATGGAAAAATCTACCTCCATGGTTCATCTCTCACAAGCTTTTACTCAACGATGTAAAGTATAAAGAAATCAAAATGGCTATTTAATTTCGCATTTTATGAGGAAGATTCTATCTTATATCATGTTGCTCGGCAACGGAATGAAATTAAATGTGTTGTTAATATCAATTATTATTATTTTTATTTGTATAATAAATAAATGGATGTAAAAATATATTTTGTAAATGAACGGTTCGATTGTTCTTTTAATTATATATATTGCGGACTGCGTACATCACTTTCATTTATTTTAGCAAAGAGGTTTCAAGCTCATATATTGTGTTTAGCTAATAAACTCATATATTGTGTTTACCCAATAAATTCATTTAGCCGATTGTTGAAGCAGAAAAAAAGTAGAACGGGTGTATGTATCTTCTAATACAATTTTACTTTTTTTATTTAGAATATACAAACGGGATCAGGATATTTTATTCTTCAGATCTGCAAATTCAGAGCTACGAATTTAGAGGAATATCTCTAAATAACTTGGTAACTTTTCTTAAACTTTATCAAATTAGTGGAAATGTCTCCAAATTGATAAAAATGGCCCAAATCAATGAAATTAAATTTGTTTTTTTAGAACAGAGTACTGAAATGATGTTCCTGTAGCATTTGTCGATCAGTTCATCCATCCTACTTAGTAACACATTGAAGGAATTTTTTCAATATCACCAAATTGGTAAAAATATTTTTAAATCCATAAAAATATCATAAAATTGATAAAATCGCGCTTAATAAATGAAATTAATTGTGTTTTGTTAGGGGATAGTATTGTGATGATGTTTCGTCAATTTGTCGCAAAATGGGACTATCAGTTCTACAGTCCCACTTGGCGATAAATTTGGCGATTTTTTAAGTTATCGCTAAATTGACGAAAATGTCGCCAAACCTTCCATGGAGATTGCATTATTCAGATGATATGATTTCTATCAATTTATTTGAAGCAAATGATACCATGTCGCTTAGCAACGGATCCAATATGTTTTGCAGCATACGATTTTTATTAAATCTTTTCCGATTTGAATAATAAAAATATGTATATAAAATAAATTTCATTGACATTGCATTTTTGACTAGATAATATCAATTACGGTCTTCGGGTTTAAACATCATTATTATTGGTATTTTCGGGGACTGTTGATTCAGGGATTATTAATATTTTCAAATTATTATGGAATTGTTTTATTACGACGAAAATTGTTGAAACTCATATATAGTACGTTGTACGAGTAATCTTCTACAAATGCATGGGTATATCTTCTAATCTACGAGAATATAAGTAGTACAGGTATATTGGCATATATTTTGATATATATTGGCATATATTGGAATCAATTGCGACCTTCTGGTATTAAGATTACGGGGATTTTTGATACTTTCAATTTATTACGTCATCTTTTTTATTTTGGCAAATATTTTTGAGACTCATATTGCAATACGGGTAAGATTCTACTAACACACTGGCATATTTTCTAATCTGCGACAATATAAGTAGTACGGGGTTGCTTATATTGATTCAATTCCTTTTTTTTTTTGTAAATTTACTTACAAAAGGGGCCAGGAAGTTTTATTCTTCAGATCTGCCCGTGAATATAATTTTGCATAGTGAGAACAGATATTCTTAAACTTCTCTTTATGAGCAATAAATTTAATATTTTAACAGAATTTGCATATGATTGCGAATTATAAATTTCTTTATATTATATACTCCGTACGAAGAACGGGTATGCTGCTAGTGTTTAAATAAAATTGCATTGAAGTTGGAAAGTGTTTCATAATCAATGCTTTAAGCATGATTGATCTTTCTTGTTTATTTTAATCAGATTTGCATGTGGCACGGTGAAATTTGTTTCTACTCGAAAACAAATACAGGAAGGATAGAAAATGATTAAATATTGCTTTATTTTTGTTTAAATTTAATAAAATATGTTTGTTCATAAAATTTAATGTTATATTTTACTGAAAAATATTTCTAAATCCCGAGTTTTATCACAACAAATTTCAAGAGCGAAAGATGAATAATATACTCAACTAGACGTTCGTCATTAAAAAAAAATTATGTATATGATATCTCTCCCCCCCCCCCCCCCCTCCCATGCGTGCGCCTAAAATCTCTTGACACACATGGTTCACTCATCTCTTTCAATCAATAGTATACTGTATGCTGTACGGCTTTCTAACAAAACGCAAATAGTTTACGCTCCCTAGACTCCCACCCTTACAAAAGGTACCTCCCCCATGAACAGTAAAACTCTACATTTTGGACCAAGAATATTAAATTAAAAATTTCCATGAAGCGACAGGGATTATCAAAGAAATTAAATTTAATTTTCAGAGATATCGAAATTTCCTTAACAATACAGCCAAGTTGGCAATAACGACAAATTTGTTACCAAATTTCCCACCACGATTTGTTGCTAACTGGAACAGGTAGATAGAAAAAGCGTTTATATATATATATATATATATATATATATATATATATATATATATATATATATATATATATATATAGTACGTTGTCTTATATTCATCGCCCATAATCCATGGCTCAGCGGTCGTGGCAGAGCCATGTGTGTGCCCACACAGCGGGGTTTTTATTTATAATTTTGTTGTTATAAGCGAGCGTATTGCTAAAGTGTTCTTTGGTTTGCGAGAATCCGCTGTGACTTCCGGTGTAATTTAATCAGTATCTTAAATCCTGTACAACGTCGGGAATAAACAGATAAAAGTATAAATTTTATTGAAAAAAATTACTGTATATAAATAAAATAGTTGTATTTGTGTATAAAAACACCCGATAATTATGGTGTGTATATTTACGTATAAAAGCCTTCATAAGTCAACTTCCGTTAGTTAACCTCCACTAGTTAACCTCCGTTAGTCCACAGTATAAAACATAAGAGTTTTAACCGGTGTTTGAAAGGCAAAACAACAGAAAAGCACGAAACGTTTGTAGACAAATGTTTTTATTATTTTTGAAAATAAACATTGAATTTTTTTAAAACTGTAAGAAAATAATTTATATTATATAAAACATTTCTTTAAAATCCCCCCGGAAAATCACGCCTCAAAATTTAGAAACGAAGTAAAACTGCCCTTTAAAAATTCTTCCTGTCGACCACCTTTAGGTGAATCTATATTGCATATTTTGATTTCAGTTGCAAAAGATTAGATAACTAAAATATTGATATATAATAACTTCGAGAAAGCGTTTCAACATAAATATTTAAAAAGCAATGTAATCATTTTCCGTAGCAGTTCGACGATTTATTGGCGATAAATTTCGTTTCCTCTTTGCTTTTAACGATGCTTTAAAAATACGTGGATTTATATTTGTATATGCTACATTTTGCAAATCTTTAGTGCTTTTCTCAAAATTCTGTCATAAAATGTCAGGAGTTCAGTATTTTTTTTTTATTTTCGTTAATCAACATTCCCAGACTTATCTGTGTGCCTCGAAAGTTTCATAATAAGACTTCTGCAAAGTAATTTGAATTGTTTACTTTCCCTGGTGAAAAAAAGTGTTATAAAATGAAGGATAAGCTTTATATATTATATATATATATAAATATACTTCACGGATTTATTTCAAAATCAATTCCAAGTATAATCTCCATATGTTACAAATAATTATCTAGTTATAAGACGGTGCAGATGTGCCACATCTACAAAATATTAAAAACTAGCAGCGATTACCCGCCGTTGCTCGGGATTTACCATACAAAACTGTGATAAAAATTACACCGGAACATATAGGGCCGTGAATCTTATATATTGTTTTTTCGCTGTGAAAGATGTAAATTCATTCCATTATGTAAGAAAAAAAAAATCATTGCATTGTATAAGTCATAGCTGCATAAGAAAGAATCTTCCTCCTAAAATGCTAATAATTAAATAACCATTTTTAACACTTTACAACATAGTTGAAACGTGTTTATGACTTTGTTCATTCTGTCTGTCTGTCCGTTAGCACGATAACTGCCGTAAAAATAACTTTATCAAAATGAAATTTTAGTATGTTGTTCAGACGATCTGTGGGAATATAAATGAATAATATCACCTAATTAGTTTTGGATTGAACCCGGGTGGAAAAAATGAAATACATTGAACCCTATGGGACCTAATTTTTTAAACATTTTTAAGCGAATTTAAAATTCACAAATTGCTCCGAAAGTTTTAAGAAGTATTCAAATTATCCCATAAAATATATAAAAAAATGTTCAGCAAAATATATTCAGTAGTTTTTTTAAATAATATTTAAATCCTTTATAAGAAGAGATCACGTGACCCACTTCAAAATAAAGTATGACATCAATCTTGTGTCGAAATCGTGATTTTTAAAATGATTTTTAATTTATATTTAGTGTCGTATCCGTCCTAAAACGGTTTTATTTTTGCATAATTTCTATGCATCTGTATTCTGAAACAGCATAATTACAATATATATTTGAGTTTAAATGATCAATACCATCCATATTGTGTCAAAATTGTGATTTTTAAAGTTCTTTTTAATTTAAATTTAGTGTTGTATCCGTCCTAAAACCGCTTTATTTTTGCGCATCTGTATTCTGAAACAACACAATTATAATATATATGAGCTTAAATAATCATCAAACTTTGATTATTTCTACAACAAAACCTAATTTTTACTTATGGAGAATGTAAACTGATTTATAGACAGTAAGATGAGTTGTATAAGAATTGCTGAATTTCTTTAACGCAAAATTATTTTGCTCAGGAGTCTGCAATATAGATGATATGAATGAAACATTCATTGATTTTACATAGGGAAGCATACGATTTAATCACAGCCTTCTTCGATGAAGTTTTATGCATAGAGTTAAATTACTTTGGCCTCCATGGTTTTAAGCTTTTAAGTAGAATAAATTATTGTAGTACTGGGATGAATGAAATATTTACTGCTTTTACACAGAGAGCCAGGCCCGGCCATCTAAATAGCTGCTCTAAGTCCTCGGACGAGTCGGGTGGTCTGGGCTTTCGACAGAGAGCCAGGCGATTTATATTTCGATTACGTCATTTGAATCAAGTTCGTTTTTCTCGATGAAGTTTTCAATTTTCAAATATAATTAATTATTGCAGTATTGTGATATATTACCGCTGAATGTATCGCATTTTAGAGATGTTTAAATAAAATTAAAGTTGGAAAGTGTTTCATAATCAGTGCTTTATGAATGATTGAACTTTCTTGTGATTTCTTAATACTTTTCGTTGTTGAGTAAGCCTGTGAGAAATAAACCATGGGGATAGTTTCTATTTAAATTCATATTTTAAACCTGCGATTTTCAAAAGTGACTAATACGTTCAATAAACTCCCACAAAACTCAGAGATTTAATTGATTTTCACGTTTTAAACCAACTATTTCCAATCTTTTTCGTTGGGAATCATGGAGTTAGAGAGTAGAACTCCTGGGAAAAAGTTTCGTTTTCCATTAATATCTCAACAACCCCTTTCCTTAGAAACTCGGAACTTGGACTAAATTTATGGGGTCTATTTTAAAGCTACCCATCAAATTTCATTAAATTCGGTTCAGCCGTTCTCCCGTGATGATGAAACAAACGAAAGTATCGTTTTTCACTAATATCTCGAGAACCACTTGTCATAGAAACTCGAAATATGGACTAAAGTTCAAGTGGGACTATTTCAAGATTACCTACCAAATTGCATCAAATTCGGTTCAGCCGTTCTCTCGTGATGTTGAATCATACATACATACATACATACTTTTCTTCTTTATATATATAGATAAATTATAACATTTTGTAGTATTGTAAAAGCTACTTAATAGTTCTGTATGATATTATTTTCGTCTGAACCGAAGTAGACTGACCTGTATTTTCGTCTGAACCAGGTGTGTTTTTACTTTTTTGAACTATTTATAAAGTATTGTTTTGCAAAAATGTTCGAGATTTTGAAGGAAAATCATGTTTAGTGACCCCTGAACACATTTGTCCGTCTATGTGCGTATGTCTGTGAGGAGTCGATGCGATAACTCAGATTTTCAGAAGTCACTTGATTGCGATAAGTTGATTGCGTGAATTTTTGTTTCACTTATCTTACTTTCATTCGAAGTATCTTCTAAACTATAAAAGATAGATATAAATAGTAAGCGACGAAAATGTTCAGTAGGAATATAATTTCTAGCTTAATAATACAATGTTGAGCAATCGTCCTGTTGAAAATTGAAATTTTGTTTTTGTTTTTAAAAGTTCGTAATTCTTATATTTTTTGGTGAAAAAAGTGCTGTGAAATGAAGGATAAGTTTTATTTGAAGTTAGTTATACGTATAAATATACTTCGTGGGTTTATTTCAAAATAAATTCCAAGTATAATCTCCATATGCTATAAATAATTATCCACTTATGTGCAGATGTGCCACATCTACAAAATCGATAAATTTTAATATTTTGTAGCATTATAACAGCTACTTAATAGTTCTGTATGATATTATTTTAGTATACCATGGTGGGTTTTCGCATTCTCGAAATATTTATAAAGTTTTGTTTCGTGAAAACATTCGAGTTCGAGCTTTTGAAGACAAATTATGTTTTATTGACCCCTGAACGCATTTGGAACACTTCTGGAATGATGACCATCTACCATCGAGGTAGTATATAATGGAGAGAGCTTAAGGGTTGCAATCGCCGTCAGAGATGAAGGGAGTTGTAGTCAGGACGAATTTCCTGAGAACCCGTTTTCTTCCGACTGTGACCCTGTACATTTCAATGGCGATTTCTGACCGAGAGCGTGTTTGAGAAATATAAATAGTAAAATAATGATTATGTGCTGTTGTGCTTACGGCTGCAAGGAAAAGCATGTAAAAGGAGGACTTTACTCTTTCCATGGGTAAGTTTTTTTTTTCATTATATATCTTACAAATATAGTTAAGAAGTAATTTTGCTAGATTTTAGCGTGGTGCATTTCATTTGGCTATTAATTTCATTGCTTTTAATGCTATATTATTAGAAGTTTTGCTCTATTTTTGGTGTTTGTGATATTGCAGAAGACTTATAATATCATTCTAACACTTTAAAAAAACATTCGGAGTAGTTTTGTGATAGTTATAGAGCTATTTTCGGTATCCTCATATGTTTTCCCTTCGAGGTAGAACTTGGCGATGTTTGGCGACGTTTGGCAAGATTGGGTGGCTAGGGAAGAAACATAGGGTGTTTAGATAATGAGCGTAAAGACGTGTCGGATGATAAAATTTTACTTTCAAAATAAAATATAATAGTTTACATTGATTGAAAATGTCAGTTAGATTTTACATCACAATTTTTCAGTGCATTTTATATAAAGATACATGATCTGAAATATGAGCATGATCTCATTTCTAGTTCAGAGTAAATTGTACTTAATAAGTCGATGTTATTAATCTTATCCTTGAGATTGCCCCCCCCCCCCCCTCACCCTCTCCGCATAAATTTTATACATGCCGATGTTGGTTAGAATCAATTTCATATAAACATCTCGATTGTTCACAAATTAAATATAAAAGGATATATCATCAAACTCCCAGTGTAGTAGAAGTATTTTGGTATTACACTCTTGTTTAGTTTTCGAGAAAGAAATATGCCTTGCCCAAAGAAATATTTGAATCACCGACTTCTTGATCACGCGTTAGCAATCTATTAAATGAGAAATATTAACTCTAAAAGAACCTTACATTCTCCTCATCATAATTTAAGTAATAGGTTTTTGATCTAGAAACAGCTCTACCAATATAAATATTTTTACTTACATCATGTTTTATGTACCAAAGTCGTGTTTCAGAGTCTTTCAAGTGCGACTAATATAAATTGAAGTCCAAATTATTATAATTACAGAAATTTGACGAAAATAAAGCTATTGGGACACCTAGCTTAGGTGATTCAAAAGTAATAATTACTTTCCTTATATACATAATGTATAAGGAAAGTATTGTGACGGGGTCGAAAATTCGAAATCGAGTTTTCGACGGGAGAGCACGTTTCAAGCATCCCTGATCACGAATCAAACATTTTTGAAGTGATGTCTGTGTGTGTGTATGTGTGTGTGTGTGTGTGTGTGTGTGTGTGTGTGTGTGTGTGTGTGTGTGTGAAAGTATGTGTGTGTGTGTGTCAGTGAGTCTGTGGAGACGATAACTGACGAACGAATGAACCGATTCGAACCAAATTTGGTACAAAAATCACAATCTGTAAACACTGGAAGCCTATTGTTTTTATGCCTAATCGAATGTTCAGAACCCCCCTAAATTTTCGAATAAAATTTTGAAAAAATCGTCAAAAAATCAAAACCACTAATAAAGTTACGCAAATAGACATTTCTTATGTAATTTTTCATTAGAAAACGATTGACATAAATTTTAGAACGCTAACATGAACCGTTCTCTAGATATTGCACATTTTTCAAAAAAATTATTAAAAAGTCATATGAAATGAAAAAAAAAATATTTCCTATTGAGAAACATCTTCACTTTTCATATGTAATACTATGCGATAAATTGGGTGACATCATTCTCGTGTACCTATCTCGTTCCATTCATGAAAAAAGATACTTTGAGTAATACTTTTGTATTTGAACGCCAATAGTCATTTATCTGCTGTAAGAACAACTTATTTCTTCGTCCATAACGCTTGGCGAGATTTTGGCGACGAATTTGGCGGAATGTCGCCAACTTGGCTACTTTTTGAAATGTTGCCAATTTAACGAAAATCTCGCCAAATGGATAAAAATGACGCTAAATTAATGAAAATGATGACTAATTGTCGAAAATTCAATATCTTGGAAAGAATATTAGTATCTACTATAAGAAAAACCTATTTTTTTACTGTAAAAGTAGTAAATTCATTACATTATATAAGGAAAGTCATGTGTTGCCCACATCAGATTTTTTTATATTGAAATAGGACTACATATATCATCTTCATCAACTAGTTACAACATGATTTAAATGAAATAATATCACACGAAAAACTCAAAAAAAGGAAGGAGGGGGGGGGGGGGGGGGGGGTAATGGGAATTAAATAAAGATGCTGTCAGGAGGAAGAGATGAAAAGGTAATAATTGTTACACATATTTTAATATTTTTTAGTTCGTGTGAGATAAAATAGCGAATATATATATATATATTTCCCTATATAAGAAATATTATAAAGTTTTATATTTTTCAGTTTTCCTCGGGAAAGTTAAATATTTTATTATTGCAAATATTACATTGTTTTATATATGACGGTACACATACAGTATATTAAAATAAATTAGATGTAAAAATGACTCAGTCGTATTACGCCTCAAAGCAGATATGGATAATGCTAACATAACTTTCAGAGATAAAGTTTATCTGGATAAAAGTGAAGAATTCTACATTTTAAGCAAGCATGCACACAATTTTTTCATATACTTTATAATTGCTTTTAAATATATTATACATATTCTTCAATTTGTATACTTGTAATCTATTTCATATCATATTTTATTTGTAATTGCTTTATAGTTCAAGTTGTTTTACAAAAATGACTTCATTAACAAAATTATTCTTTAGTAATAAAATTTTTTGGTAATAAAAATATTCTAATCCTATTTCGTATTTTTCTTCATACATATTTTTTAAAATCTTATAACGTATAACACGTGTAATAACTTCCCATTCATCCTCGACTTTAATAGAAGTTAAAAAAAAAAACAGAAGGTACACTACACAGTTTAGGCGATAAATCGCCAAATCATGAAAGTCCTTCTCCTCCTCGTCCTTACTACACCTTCTCAGTGTTTGTCCATGGGGGAAGATAGGACCGCACTCCCTCCATATATACTAACTCGTTGCCATCTACGCGTGTATGTCTGTGGGGAATAGATGAGATAACTCAGATTTTCAGAAGTTAACTTGATTGCGGTATGTACTGCTCCTCCCCCGGGCCCGGATTATATCCCTGCGTAGGAAGCTAACCCGAAGGATGAAAACAGCAGCAAGAGGCTAACCTGAGAAATAGGAGGTGGTCAGTCGGATTGTCAGTTGCTCATAAATCTGACATTAGAGGGGGGAGAATGCAGAGTCCTGGTCGACGGCAAGAGGTTGCTATTCCGTCCTAATAGTTCAACTGTAAAGAGTCGGCTGGCCAGTATGGAGATCCGTGGTTCGAATCCCGAATAGGATAGCAAGGTTCGTTATACAGCTTGTTTATTTTCTTATGCTTAAGTTTTATGTTTGTGAACTTTACTCATTGAATCATTTTTCTGCTTATTTTAACTAGCTGCGTCCTCTATTCGGTGCAGCGTTCTTGAAAGAAAGGACAAGTAAAATCAATCGTGCATACATCATTGATTATGAAACACTTTCCAACTGAAATGCAATTTTATTTAAACATCTGTAAAATATGATGCCTTCAACGGTGATATTTTTTAAATTATCGCAGTACTACTGTAATTTATTATACTTGAAAACTTGAAACTTCATCGAAATAGAAATCGTCTGCCTCTCTATGTAAAATCAATGAATATTTTATCCATATCACTTATATTCCAGACTCCAGAGCTAAATAATTTTGCTTGAGAAAAAATTCTTACACAACTCGCCATACATTCGCTTGATTTGTTTACATTCAGCATACGTTATAATTAGGTTTCGTTGTAGAAATAATCAAAGTTTAGTGGTCATTTAAAGTAAAAAGTATTGTAATTGCGTTGGCACAGAATTTAAATCCACAGATAATACGCAAAAATAAAGCGATTTTATAACGGATGGATGCAACGCTAAATATAACTAAAAAGCTACCTAACATATTTTTCTGAAAATGTTTTTCGCATTTTATGTGATAATTTGAATATTTTCTAAAATTTTCGAAGCAATTTGTGAATTTTAACTCCGCTTGAAAAATGTTTGAAAAATTATGTCCCATAGGGTCATTTTTTCAACCCGGGTTGAATCCGAAACTAATTGGTCCCACAGACCGCCTCAACAACATACTAAAATTTCATTTTGATAGTCACTTTTAAGGCAGTAACGGATAGACAGAATGAACAAAGTCATTAATACTTTACAACTTTATTGGAAAGTGTTAAAAATGTGTATTTTTCATTGATTTATCAAAATATTTTACGTAAAGTATATCAATAAAATTATACCGGTTCATCTGAACGGTACGCAAAAATATTTCATTTTATAGTTTTAGCAATTTCATGCTCTGTGAGGCGATAACTGTTAATGAATGTCTTAAGGATGAGCGTCAGTAAATTTTCTGCCCTATCCGCGCTTTGTTAACTTTCGCGGCACACATATTTCGCCGAAATTCTGCTCAAACAGTTGCGAAATATTTTCTTATAGATAAAATGCTATGCTTACATTATATTAAAACTAAATTTAATACCCAATAAAACATAGAATATATGTTTTATTTTAATTTAAAATAATTTTGGTGCTGCCATCTGTTGTCGTAATTTAATTCACACCGACTATTTTTATTTTTTAATGAACATTTTTAAATGTCTATTCCTTCTAATACGCTATTAAATACAGCAACAGATCATATATAACGCCATAATCACGGAAACGTAATTTAACTTGGGACTTGAAGACAAAGGAACTTGAAGACAAAACTGCAGTCCTCAGTGATGTGCATTCAGATCCCTTATCAAATTTATAGAATGATAAATTACCTTTCCGTGATTGTGACATTATTATATATGATCTGTTGTTGTATTTAACACTATTAGAAGGAATAGATATTTAAAAATGTTTATTAAAAAATAAAAATAATCGGTATCAATTAAATTACGACAACAGATGGCAGCACCAAAAATATTTTAAATTAAAATAAAACATATATTCTATGTGTTATTGGGTAGTAAATTTAGTTTTAATATAATGTAAGCATAGCATTTTATTTATAAGAAAATATTTCGCAACTGTTAGAGCAGAATTTCGGAGAAATATGTGTGCCGCGAAAGTTAACAAAGCGCGGATAGGGCAGAAAATTTACTGACGCTCACCCTTAATAAATGACTGTCCAAATGGCTCTCGATTCAAAATGAGCCGATGATGCCATAAATGAAATAAAATGAAAATTAGGACTTGATATTGCATAATTGCTACCGATACGATATCCACATCGAAAAGTTATTTCAGGTTTTGGAATTTTCCCTGGTCATTGTTTTACTTGCTGAAATAGTGATTAGAAATGAAATCATCAAATAAAATTTTACACACTCCCCCACTTTTATATTTATTGAAAACTAGCAGTTCTTCGTGCGGAAAATATAATATAAAGAAACTTAACATTCACAATTATGAGTAAATTCCTATAGTATTCTAAATGACTTTGTTATTCAAAATATTCTATTGAAATTTTTAATTTAATTCTTTTAAAAAATGTATAAGAATCTCTGGGCTCGATATACAAATTTATCTTCACAGGCAGATCTGAAGAATAAAGCATCCTGGTCCAGTTTGTAAACAAATTTTTAGAAAAAATATTTTTTAATTCTCACAGAACGACAGAGATTATCTAGAAAATCATTCTTAATTATGCAAAATATTGAATTTTAATCGATTCGGTGTCATTTTGATGAATTTAGCGTCATTTCTTCAATTTGTGGACATTTTCGTCAATTTATCGACACTAAAAAATCGCCAAATTTATTGCCAAGTGGGACTGTAGAACTTATAGTCCCACTTGGCAACAAATTAACGATAATATCACAAATCAAATTAACGATCATCATCACAATACCATTCCCTAACAAAACACAATTAATTTCATTGATGTAGCGCAATTTTATCAATTTCAAAATATTTTTATATGGATTTACAAACGTTTTTATCAATTGGGCGATATTTTAAAAATTCGCTAAATGTGTTACTCAGTAGGACGGTTGGACTGACAGACAAATGCTACCGAAACGTAATTTCAGTACTCCCTTCTAACAAAACAAAATTAATTTCATTGATTTAGCGTCGTTTTTATCAATTTGGTGGCATTTCCGTCAATTTGGCAACGTTTAAGAAAAGTTGCCAAGTTAGTTATATCCCGCCAAATTCATATATCTGAATTTTCAGATCTGAAGAATAAAACATCCTGATCCCGCTTGTATATATTAAATAAAAACACTAAAATTGTATTAGAAGATATATCCATTCTACTCTTACTCTGTTTCAACAATCGGTTAAATGAGTTTATTGGCTAAACACAATATATAAGTTTGAAAACTCTCTGCCAATATAAATGAAAGTGATGTACGCAGTCCGTAGTTAATATAATTTTAAAAAATCAAACCGTTCATTTATAAGATATATTTTTATATCTATTTATTACTTTCCTTATATACAATAATGTATAAGAAAAGTATTGTGACGGGGTCGAAAATTCGAATTCGAGTTTTCGACAGGAGAGCACGTTTCAAGCATCCCTGATCACGAATCGAACAGTTTTGAGGTGATGTCTGTCTTTGTTTGTGTGTGTGTCAGTGAGACTGTGGAGACGGTAACTGACGAACTAATGAACCGATTCGAACGGATTTCGCACAAAAATCACAATCCGTGAATACTGGAAGCCTATTGTTTTTATACGCAATCGAATATTCAGAACCCCCCTAAATTTTCGAGTGAAATTTTGAAAAATTATTAAAAAATCAAAACCTTTAATAAAGTTACGCAAATAGACATTTCTTATGTAGTTTTTCATTAGAAAACGATTGCCATAAATTTTGGAACGCTAGCATGAACCGTTCTCGAGATGTTACACATTTTTTCAAAACCGGCCGTCCAAGCAGTTACTGGAGTCCTTTGGATGAGTCGGACGGTCTCGGTCTTCAACATTTTTTTAAAAAAATATCCAAAAATCGTGTGAAATAAAAAAAAAGTATTACCTATTGAGAAACATGTTCACTTTTCATATGTAATATCATGCGATAAATTGGGTGACATCATTCTCGTGGATCTAGTTCGTTCCATTCATGAAAAAAGATACTTTGAGTAATACTTTTGTATTTGAACGCAAATAGTCATTTATCTGCTGTAAGAATGACTTATTTTTCCGTCCATAACGCTTGGCGAGATTTTGGCGACGAATTTGGTGGAATTTCGCCAACTTGGCGACTTGTTTAAATGTTGCTAAATTAACGAAAAACTCGCCAAAAGGATAGAAATGAGGCAAAATCAATGAAAATGACGACTCATTGACGAAAATTCAATATCTTGGAAAGAATATAAGTATCTATGTACTATAAGAATAACCTATTGTTTTTACTGTTCAAGTAGTAAATTCATTGCATTATATAAAGAAAGTCATGTGTTGCCCACATTAGATTATTTATTATTCAAATCGAAAAAATAAAAATAAAAATTAAAAAACACATTTGATTTAATTGTGTTGCTGAGCAACATAATATAAGAAAGAATCTTCCTTATAAAATGCTGATAATTAAATAACCATTTTGATTTCTAAATACTTTTCATTGTTGAGTAAGAGCATGTGAAAAATAAACCAATGTGATAGAGTTTCTATTTAAATTCATGTTTCAAACCTACGATTTTAAAATGTGACTGATAAGCGAAAAAAACTCCAACCAAACTCAGAAATAGAGATTTAATTCACTTTCACGTTTTAAACCAGCGATTTCCAACCTTTTTCGTTTAGAGGAACCAGGGAGTTAGACAGGAGAACTCCTACGAAAGATTTCGTTTTTGATTAATATCTCGACAACCCCTTGTCCTTGAAACGTGGACTAAATTAAGTGGGGCTATTCCAAGTCTGCCCTAAAAATTTCATCAAATTCGATACAGTTGTTCTCCCGTGATGATGAGACAAACATACAGACAGATTTACAATTTTATTTATATGGATTAACATTATTTCAATGCCTGAAAAGAACTCTAAATGTAAAAACATCTCATGTGGGCAGCACATGATTTTTCCTGTATAATGCAATGAATTTACTTCTTTTATGGTAAAAAACAAAAATCTGATGTGAGCAAAAATTTGACGTGAAAAAATTTTGTAGTTTAAAACATCACCTATAGGTGGCGCTTACCCGAATACATCTTCCAGAAGTATGCAAATAAGGCTGTTATAAAAGAGCTGTAGTGCTTGCTCTGTAGATCCTTCATTTGATTCATTAGTAAACTGTGCAAAGAAGAAGCTTTTGCGAGAATGTTAACTATGACCGAGAAAGCCTTGTTAGTGAAGCTGTATTACGTGAGCGGAGAATCAGCATCAGATGCTTTGCGAAGATTTTGATTTAGGAAAAATCTAAAGAAAGGAAAAGATCCTTTCTCCTGTTCAGAGTTATTTAGGCTTGTTACACGATTTGACACGTACAGTAAATTATTTTCTTTGTCTTTCCAATGCGTTCAGCGCCACCTATAGGTGATTTTTTAAACTACAAAATTTTTTCACGTCAATTAAAATCCCCCGTCCTAACAATACTTATGGTACAAACCGTACCTCAATGTAATGATTTTTCGATTTTTAATGAATTTTTAAAGTTTATACGGACTTTTGAAAGACCCTGTACTACTTCGATGGTATTCCCAGGAAGAAACCGGATTTTTTCCCGTCTTTACAACTCTCCATGTGCTCAACCACGCACGCGCAATTCCGCACGCATACACGTACATATAACATTATTTTATTTTATTGAATTCTCATATTGTGAATGCAAGTTGTACAGTTCACACGGTTTGAACCTAAATGGGTAAAACTGCAACAATAACTATTATTTGTCTTCGTCCTTTTAATTATAAGAAGTAGATGAAACATGTAAGGTACGACAAATTTCATATTTTGTGGAATTCTGAAATTTTTCGAGCAATACTTAGAACAGGGCTCGACAAATCCCGGGCGCCAGGTCGCCGTGGCGCCTAAAAAATTAGATGTGGCGACTAGAAATTTTGGATTAAAAATCTAAAAATTAACAATAGAGGAACTAGAATTTAAAATAAATTTTAAGAAATTACTAGACAGAAAATTTGACTAGAATTTACTTAGATTGCTTTTCCTGTTTTTTATTATTATTTTTAATGCAATGATAATATTTGTTAGTAGACTATCAATAGCCAAAACGTTCGGATGCCAAACATGGAAGGCAAACTCCCACAGGGATATCATAAAACGCACGCTGTAGCGTCCTCATATACTGGCTGCCAGGCTGTCAGCAATGCACTGCCGTGAAGCCCTCGCAGAAACCTGAAAATCGTAGAGGCAACCGCTGAGAGTTCTATTGCAGTCCCCCCCCCCTTTTTTTTTAAATTAATTTTATGGCTCTTGCGCGTATTTATTTATCCAGACCTGTCTTCGCCGTCAGTGAGTCATGTCATAAGTGTATTTATTTATCCAGACCGGCCTTCGCCGTCAGTGAGTCATGTCATAAGTGTATTTATTTATCCAGACCGGCCTTCGCCGTCAGTGAGTCATGTCATAAGTGTATTTATTTATCCAGACCGGCCTTCGCCGTCAGTGAGTCATGTCATAAGTGTATTTATTTATCCAGACCTGTCTTCGCCGTCAGTGAGTCATGTCATAAGTGTATTTATTTATCCAGACCGGCCTTCGCCGTCAGTGAGTCATGTCATAAGTGTATTTATTTATCCAGACCGGCCTTCGCCGTCAGTGAGTCATGTCATAAGTGTATTTATTTATCCAGACCGGCCTTCGCCGTCAGTGAGTCATGTCATAAGTGTATTTATTTATCCAGACCGGCCTTCGCCGTCAGTGAGTCATGTCATAAGTGTATTTATTTATCCAGACCTGTCTTCGCCGTCAGTGAGTCATGTCATAAGTGTATTTATTTATCCAGACCGGCCTTCGCCGTCAGTGAGTCATGTCATAAGTGTATTTATTTATCCAGACCGGCCTTCGCCGTCAGTGAGTCATGTCATAAGTGTATTTATTTATCCAGACCTGCCTTCGCCGTCAGTGAGTCATGTCATAAGTGTATTTATTTATCCAGACCTGCCTTCGCCGTCAGTGAGTCATGTCATAAGTGTATTTATTTATCCAGACCGGCCTTCGCCGTCAGTGAGTCATGTCATAAGTGTATTTATTTATCCAGACCTGTCTTCGCCGTCAGTGAGTCATGTCATAAGTGTATTTATTTATCCAGACCGGCCTTCGCCGTCAGTGAGTCATGTCATAAGTGTATTTATTTATCCAGACCGGCCTTCGCCGTCAGTGAGTCATGTCATAAGTGTATTTATTTATCCAGACCGGCCTTCGCCGTCAGTGAGTCATGTCATAAGTGCCCGAAGATCTATGTAAGCGCCTAGAACCGAAGAAAGTATCTGAGGGATAATCTTTCACAATCGCAGCAGGGCCACAACCATCGCCAGTTTGCATATTTTGAAGCGGGTTTATTTTCCAATTGTAGTAACCTTATAAATTTGTGCTTTGTTTATTTATTTGGTGTTTTAAAA
Source organism: Amaurobius ferox (assembly GCA_951213105.1). Taxonomy (NCBI): domain Eukaryota; kingdom Metazoa; phylum Arthropoda; class Arachnida; order Araneae; family Amaurobiidae; genus Amaurobius; species Amaurobius ferox. The sequence continues at coordinate 74,468,620 of OX578148.1, forward strand.
TTTAAACGTAATTTGCCAGATAAATCAGAAAAAACAACAAAGCAGTCACGATTAACGAGTTTCTTTGTTCTACGTACATCGGACAGAAATGATGGAATTAATGTTAATTATACGAACTTTTAACTCTGAGCAATGAAAAACTATTTGATATTATAGGATTATTATTATCAACTATAAAATGTATCCTGGATTTAAGATAAGCGTTCGTGGCATGGCTGTGTGTACACCGACACTACAGTTGTTTTATTTTATTTTCGTTATAAGCAGATTGTTGAATCGTAATTTGATTTTAGTGAATTCGCTGTGAGTTCTAGTTGAAGGCCCAGACCACACGACCAACCCAGGGGGTTTATGGTAACAAACTGTGAGTTCTAGTGTAGTTTTTATCAGAGATTTGCATTTGAAATGGTCTAGAAAATGTACTCGGCATTGCCCGTAATTTAAGATGCAAACTGATTGCAATTACACGGCAACTCACAAAGAATTCTTGAAAGCCAAAGAATGTTTTGACATATACAATACCGACGATGGTGTTAAGATAGAGACTCACTGGAATATCCCGGCCCGGGAGCGTGATTTCAACAAGAGAAAAGTATATACTTTTTAAAAATTCATAAAAAATTCAACTATTAATCGTATGGATTCCATTCAAAGTTGATTTGAAAGATAATTTTTCTATCTTTTCATTGGTGTTCAGATAGAAACTCTGAAATAATGTTTTTGGTCGCCATGGGACGCATTTGTATGAAAATTGTACTAAAACATAGAAAAACTGAAAAAGTAATTCGAATTAAAAAAAAATAACACTGAGACATATCGCCCCGGGTCCTGAAGTACCTGCGTACCAAAATGTACATGATCAGTGCAGATCAAGTGCAATATGTGCAGAAATGTAAAATTAATTATTAAAAATTGAATATTTTATATTATGTTAAATATATATATATATATATATATATAATATATATATATATATATATATATATATATATATATATATATATATATATTTGAAATGTAATAATAAGAATTATGTAAAAATAAAAAATAAAAATACAATTCAAGTAATATTAACATCACCACAGAAGCAAATTCACGGCCATAATGCCGATAAGAGAAAAGAACAGATCCTTCCCAAATTCGATGATTAATCAGAATTAAATTCCTCTTCAGGTCTGAGTATTTAATTCTAATTAACCCAAACAAATGCCTGTTTCAGATTAAGCAATAGTACATTACTATAAATGCTTAAACTCAGACTACAGGCATCAAAAAATGAAAAAACGAAAAAAGGATACATTAAGAAAATTGTATTACCATGCGGCATGAATCATTCCTCTTCTACCACGTGTATACACGATCAACCTCAACAACTTAATCTAGAAGCACCGGAATGAACAAGTCGAAATTCTACCAGGGAGGCAGTACGAACGTTCACGGAAATACTCCCAAACCCGTCCAGTGAGTCTAAGCTGAAGACTGGACAAGCAATTCAGAATACAACTTCCCAAACATGCAGAACTGAATATGAATATGAATCATAGATGAAAATTCCTACTAAACAAGAATTAATAGGAAAACTGGATAATCGAGAATGCCACTATACACCATTATAAGGGCGCACAAAACGTAGTTTCAATACTGACAAAAGTTACATTTTTTTGCGAAAATAAAATTCAAAATATTAATGTTAATGCATCTTATTTTCCGATTTTTTGATTTTTCTAATGTTTTTGACTTAGTTTATTATTTTTCATTTTTATTTATTTATATAATTAATAAATAATTATATATAACATACAAACATATATATATATATATATATATTTTTTTTCTCTCTCTCTCTCTCTCTCTCTTCTGTATGTTAGTCACTATAATTGGGAATTATATATATATATATATATATATATAATATATATATATATATAATAGTTTGAAAGTCCAATGAAAGAAAAGTGAGAAACTGTAACTCGAAAAACCTAACTTTCTAACAAGCCTACATAATGAAAGTATAAATCAGCAAATCTTCATTCAAATGGAAAAAAATACAAATTTCGAATCATCAAGTTAAAGAAAATCGTCAAAAATCAATGGTATGAAATCGATAAAAGAAAAACAAATGAAATCCAAGCATTAATGCTAAACACGTGGACAAGGGCTAGGCCTAAATCATGTATTTGTTCAATACTCCAAAACTCTTCCTCAAGTCCAAGTATTTTGTCGATGCAAACACAATACATGTATGTTTCTGAAGAAATAGATAGATTATATCTATAAACTATTTCTACTTGGACAACATATATAAAGAAGAGAAAATGAAAAGAAACAAGAATACCTGGGGAGGGGGAGAAAAAACAATACAAATGCACGAACCTGTCAAAATCGGGAACCCAGAATGAAGAGACCAGTGTTGCCATTCGCAAAGGAAGAAAGAAATGATCTACTGTTGCCATTCTTAAGAAATAAATAACAGTAATGTGAAAAGGCAAGAATAAGTGTTAATATAGAATCAGAGCTATATTATCAGATGCAGATATTATTTGCCTGTGATGCATTTCTGCGGTGCGTCATTTGCCTTCTTACTGTAAACATTTACATTTTAATCCCTCACCAACTTTGTTTAAACGTATCTCTGGGATTTTTTATGATAAAATGCTGAAATTTTGTACATCACATTTAACTCATTCGAAATGTTTTTGTACGGGGGCCGTATAAAAATTTAAATCTTGCATTTCTTCAAATTTAATCCCTTGAAAATTTTTATCGATTTCATAAAATTCTGTACCTTTTTTTTTTACGCAACTTTGTAATTTATTATATATGTCCAAGATCAATATTTAAACAATAAAAGCCGAGGTCAATGTTTTTGGTACACCCTATATATATATATATATATATATATATATATATACTCAATTATATGTAAATATTATTATAAAAATACCCTTCAGTCACACTTACTTAATAATCATATCTATAATTTACATAAAACTAACCTTAAAATCTTATACAATAGAATATCAGCCAAATATAAGCAAATCCATCTAAAAAATAGTTGTAATAACATTCCATATATTGTTTTAGTACCCAAGTTTCATAAATCCCCTGTTGTTTTTCGAACCATTACCAGTGGGCATAATTCTTACATTACTATTGCTGGAAAATTATTATTAAAGATATTACATGAAGTATCCTCGTCAGATGAAATCTCAAATAATTGTCATATTGTAAAAAATAGTTTTGAAGTAGTTAAGAAATTGAAAACTCTTACTAATATTCGTAGTATTTATACCTTTGATTTCAAAGATTTGTTTAATAATATTAATATAGATGATCTGTATAGAATTATTTTAGGAATTTTTGAAAAATATAATATCAACCTAAAATATTCAAATTTTCTTTTTAAAAAATTACTTAACTTCACTCTTTATGAGAATTATATTCAACATGGTGGTACTATTTTTAAACAACAGGTTGGTATCCCACAAGGGGTGTGTGCCTCATCATTGTTAGCTAATCTGTATTTATTCTTCTATGAAAAAAACATTAATCCAAGCTTGCATAATATGCACATGTTTAGATATATAGATGACATTTTATGTGTATCCCCAAATAATAATATCCCTATAGTATTAAACTTTTATCCTAAAAAAAAAAAAAAAAAAAAAAAAAAAAAAAAAAAAAAAAAAAAAAAAATTTACAATTAAATGCAAGTAATAATGACACAAATGTTGCAAACTTTTTAGATTTAAATTTAAATTTACAAAATTGTAATATGGGTATAAACTTGTATGATAAAAGACAGGATTTTAAATTTAATACATCAAAAATTCAACATTTTGACTCTTGTCTGCATATATCTGTATTTAGAAATATTATAATAAACCAGGCTCTTAGAATCAATAAAATTTGTGATGAATATTATAAATTAGCGCTCTTTATGGAATTATTGAGTACAGCGACTATTAATGCATATCCCCCCAATTTTGTTATTAAAATTATCAACTCAGTGTATCAAATTTCACTCGATAACATCCTAGAAAACATTCCCAATTATAGTGACTAACATACAGGGGGAAAAATATATATATATATATATATATATATATATATATATATATATAATTATTTATTAATTATATAAATAAATAAAAATGAAAAATAATAAACTAAGTCAAAAACATTAGAAAAATCAAAAAATCGGAAAATAAGATGCATTAACATTAATGTTTTGAATTTTATTTTCGCAAAAAAATGTTACTTTTGTCAGTATTGAAACTACGTTTTGTGCGCCCTTATAATGGTGTATAGTGGCATTCTCGATTATCCAGTTTTCCTATGAATTCTTGTTTAGTAGGAATTTTCATCTATGATTCATATTCATATTCAGTTCTGCATGTTTGGGAAATTGTATTCTGAATTGCTTGTCCAGTCTTCAGCTTAGACTCACTGGACGGGTTTGGGAGTATTTCCGTGAACGTTCCTACTGCCTCCCTGGTAGAATTTCGACTTGTTCATTCCGGTGCTTCTAGATTAAGTTGTTGAGGTTGATCGTGTATACACGTGGTAGAAGAGGAATGATTCATGCCGCATGGTAATACAATTTTCTTAATGTATCCTTTTTTCATTTTTTCATTTTTTGATGCCTGTAGTCTGAGTTTAAGCATTTATAGTAATGTACTATTGCTTAATCTGAAACAGGCATTTGTTTGGGTTAATTAGAATCGAATACTCAGACCTGAAGAGGAATTTAATTCTGATTAATCATCGAATTTGGGAAGGTTCTGTTCTTTTCTCTTATCGGCATTATGGCCGTGAATTTGCTTCTATGGTGATGTTAATATTACTTGAATTGTATTTTTATTTTTTTATTTTTACATATTCTTATTATTACATTTCAAATATATATATATATATATATATATATTGCTTTCCTTATAATTTTTAAATATTTCAAGGATTAGTGTTAACCACTATGTGGAAACCCCAGGCCGTCCGACTCATCCAGAGGACCATGTTAACCACTATGTGTAATTATACCAGTGTAACTATTTATTATAAGTTCTTTATAACAAATGCTCATCAAAATGTAAAATACCGTAAAATTAAAAGCTGACTCCTAACTTTTTGATCTGGCTCCTAGATTGTAGAGAAATTTGTCGAGCCCTGACTTAGAATTCTTCAACGAAAATGTATTTTGGACCAAAATACCCCTAACAGCATTTTTTTTCAGTGACGTAAGATTTACGTCACACTGTGACTTTGGGACGTCGCAGTACATCTCGGCAATGTCATATTGAGATCACAGCGAAGTCATTTTGGTCATTTTCATGGTCGTTTTTGACGTCACATATTAACTTGTGTGTGACGTCACCTTGTAATTGCCATCATAAGGTCGTCACATTGTTACGTGTTAATTAAATTGTGGAAACGTCACAGAATATAGTCACAATGAAGTTTCAAAGGTACTAATACGTAACGTCGAATAAAAATCACAAATATGATGTCACATTGTGACCCAGGTGTCACGTGACTACAACGTCGCTGTCTCACTTATGACGAACTTTGCTGTGAGGGAGATGTTGCAAGATGCAGAGAATTTCACTCGTTAGAAAGGGTAGGGAAATCTGAAATTTTATGGGTACTTTGAACATTCTTCAGTCCTGAATGGAAAACATATATTCGAAGTCACATAATTTTGTTTTAAATAAAGATAATATAAGAGCGCAAATTTTTGGTCTCAAATTTGCGTTTGCATCAGTGGCGGCTCGTGACTTCAGGAATGGGTGAAGCAGATTCAGTGGCGGGATACCCCCTCCTCTTCGGCAATGGACATCATCAAATCACATCGCGCTACTGGCTTAAGGGCTGCCTAATATTATCTAAAAATAGCCAAACGACTCTGAATAATTTGCTCGTTCAACCGGTAACTTTAAGTGAAGCAGCGCTTCATCTGACAAACCGCCACTTTTTTACATATGCAAAGAACTGAAACCACAGCCTTCATCCTTCGACGGTCTTTGGTTATTAATATTTATTACTTTCCTTATATACATAACGTATAAGGAAAGTATTGTGACGGGGTCGAGAATTCGAATTTTCGACGGGAGAGCACGTTTCAAGCATCCCTGGTCACGAATCAAAAATTTTTGAAGTGATGTGTGTGTGTGTGTGTGTGTGTGTGAGAGAGAGAGAGAATCTGTGGAGACGATAACTGACGAACAAATGGACCAATTCGAACGAAATTTAGTACAAAAATCACAATCCGTAAACACTGGAAGCCTATTGTTTTTATACGCAATCGAATGTTCAGAACCGTCCTAAATTTTCAAGTGAAATTTTGAAAAAATCGTCAAAAAATCAAAACCGCTAATAAAGTTACGTAAATAGATATTTCTTATGTAATTTTTCATTATAAAACGATTGACATAAATTTTAGAACGCTAACATGAACCGTTCTCGAGATATTGTACATTTTTCAAACAAATTATCAAAAAGTCATATAAAATTAAAAAAAATATTTTCTATTAGGAAACATGTTCACTTTTCATATGTAATACCATGCGATAAATCGGGTGACTTCATTCTCGTGGATCTAGCTCGTTCCATTCATGGAAAAAGATACTTTGAGTAATACTTTTGTATTTGAACGCCAATATTAATTTATTTGCTGTAAGAATAATTTATTTCTCCGTCCATAACGCTTGGCGAGATTTTGGCGACGAATTTGGCGGAATGTCGCCAACTTGGTGACTTTTTGAAATTTTGTCAAATTAACGAAAATATCGCCAAAAGGTTAAAAAATGACACTAAGTCAATGAAAATGACGACTAATTGTTGAAAATTCAATATCTTGGAAAGAATATAAATATCTACTATAAGAAAAACCTATTTTTTTTACTGTAAAAGTAGTAAATTCATTATATTATGTATGGAAAGTCATGTGTTGCCCACATCAGATTTTTTGAAATAATAATACTAAAAGTTTATCTGCATAACATTCCAAGCTCCCTTTCTATTTAAGTTAGCACGTATTTTGTCACACTTGTTTTAAGGAACGGAACTTTGGCGATTGTACCTCAAAATGTGCATTATAAAATATAAAGAACATCGAAAGAATGCATTTTGCAGTTTTAAATATTCTTTCAAGTGAAATATCTGATATCCGGTTAACTTCAGAATAACTGAATATGTTGAACTTTAGCTGCTCCATTCCATTACCTGTCCCTTTCTGGTGAAGAGGCGATAATCGTGTTCGAATAAAGTGATGCTATGGTTTTGAATACTGTTCGTAACATTTTGCAACACTTATTTTATTTTTGAAAGTCAATTTTTTCGACATAATTTTTATTCAAAATTTTGCTTACTAAAAAATGTATCGTTTCCCGGAAGTTAATCCCGGGCAACGATAAATTAAATAAAAATAAATTGGGCAATGATAAATTCATTAAATGAATAAATATCTCGAACAGGGAAAAATTGAATTCATTCATTTAGATTTTCAAATGGAGACCGGGCCAATGAACGAAATAATTTCTGAGTTTTAGTAATAAATAGCGCCACCAATCCAAGCGGCCAAATTTCGATAATTTCTGTAGAAATCTGACACCTGCTAGTCTTTTCTTAATTTGGGATAGATAAAAAATATCGAAATTAATAAATAAATTGAACGGTAGACAAACAAATCGAAATTTATTTTGTTTATTAATAAAAACTGATTTTGTTTATTAGTAGAGTTTTAGTGCGTCGTGCAATAGATGGTGTCACCAATTCAATTGTCCGAATTTCGATATTTAAGTTCCTAACTGTTTAGCTAATTCGAATTAAAAACATACAAAAAAAAAACTCGACGAGGTGTTGCTTCCGAAGTACCCTCGTACCAAATTTCATGGCTGTTGTGCTTAGATTTTTCGCAGCAGATGGCGCATACATATTTTCTATTATTGCCGTGCACATATTCCAATACTTAGCATTACACATCGTATCGAAGATATAACTTTACCTGAAATGCTTTTGAACTCCGTGCTAAACAATCACCTTCTCCTCCCTAATGAGCAACAATAACAGTAAAACATATAAAATGGGGATATAACTATGTGGTTGAAGTTCGTCGCTTTGTATAACGTTCATTTCAGAGCAGAATTAATTTTTCTCATCTTGAATCTGAGGCCTCTGCTAACGAAAGAAAAGGTTTACGCTACCAAATCTGATTAAATTAATTCGAACATGAAAATCTGGAGGTACATTTTCATTCAAAAAACAAAAATAGCGGACACATGGACAAGCGATTGCAACGCTACTGAAACTGATACACTTATAGGAAGTAGCCTCAGATCTGGAATTAGTTCATCGTATTTATTGTTTTTCTAACATGTGATTTAAGTTGGAACACCTTAGAAATTTCTCCATGAAAGGTACCCCATCCTATCACAATTAAGACATTAAGCGATTGTCTAGTAAATTTCCTTTCGTTTCAAACAACAAAAATTATACCATTTTTTTAAATTAAAACAAAGGCAGCTTTCTGATTATTTACTACATTGCACACGGCCGCGGTTGGGAATTTCAATTAAGCATTTCATACCAGCATTTTGTAAATTCTGTATTCCAAATTCCTATTACATATGTAGATTTGCAAAAATGCGCATATAAAACTGCTTTTAGAGAGAGAAAAAATAAATAAATTTTTTTTATAAAACTTAAAATACAGTCGTGATTAAGAAAAGGGGCCTTTTTTTTGTTGTTGTTTTGCAAGTTTCAAAAATCCAGCTTGTTTTGTCGCTGTGAACTTTCCGTTTGTTGCAATTCTATTTATTTTCCTCGTTTTTATTTGTTCCACTCCACCATTTTTGAGATCTTCTGCATTTTGTAATAAAATATCGTATGCTGATAAATTTGTTCTTAATGAGATTCACAATTTTTTTGAAATTCTAAATAAATGCTGTTAAAAAAATGCTAAAATTCTGTTATATAATACTTAACCGCGCAGTAAAACACCTTGCAGATTGAGGAATGACTGTTTTTCATTAAAATAATTTATTTTGTAATATATTCGTTTTATGTACAGAATTGTATAATGTTGTTGTTGTTGAAACCCAGACCGTCCGACCTACCAGAAAGGTGTAAGGTAACTGTTTGGACGGTCGGGAAGTGCCACCCAATTTAGACCGGAACCCAGTGGGGGAGGCATCCACAGGGACCGTACCCTCCTTCCCCTACCACCAACCTCTCGGAAGGACTTTCGGACCCACATGTTTAACGTGATCGTACTCCGCATGAACACGGCGGCAGTTTTGGCAGTGGCTGGAATCGAACCCGGGCCTACCGAGTGCAACTCCAGCGCGGTAACCAATGGGCTACCGCGCCCCAGAATTGTATAATGTAAAGAAACTTACTTCACAATTTTCGATGAACTTTTAATATTTGGAGAGTTTGAAATCTATATTAATTAAATTGAAAATATTGCTTATTAAACAAGATATATAATGATTACAATAAAATCTGAAATTATAAATAACAAAATAATTCTAATACTATAAAAAAAACTCATTATTTTATGCATGGAATATTCTAAAGTAACCTAATACTGCCACTCAATAAGACATAGGTAATTAAAATTTTGCTATTACTTAAAAATGCATGCAAATATATAATAGAAATATGACAGACGATAAAAAAAAAACTCATATGGAAGAAAAACAAAGTATCATTCTTTTAATATTGTCTGCAAATTAAATGTTTTTTTTTTTATTATTTTGTTAATTTATAAAGCTTCCATAATTTTAGAGATGGAAGTACAGACAGCGATCCGGTCACGTTATCGGTTTTTGAATTTGATTTTATTGTAAAAAGTCTCAAAAAACAATTAGGTCATGTTAGTTTGGAGACTCAAATAACGATTGAATTCCGTTTGTTTGGAGGCTTTATAGTGATTGGGTCATGCTCAAAGTGAGGAAACAGTTAGAAAGACATAAAGAAGGACAGGGGGACGCTTAATTTTAAGTGGGACTATACCAAGATTACCATTTTCATGAAATTCCGAACAGTAGTTTTCCCGTGATGATGAGGCAAACGTGTTTTTAATTTTATTTATATAGATATTAGAAATTATACGATGTTGCCTGGAATTTAAGACACAAACATCTTATTAAAATTACACTGGAACATACAGGGAATTCCCAAAAACCAAAAGAACGCAACAATACGGCCGCTTCTATCAACAGACACTATAAAAAAAAATAAATAAATAAACTAAAAACGCTGCGCCTCTGGTGTTAAGATCGAAACTTTGCAAGAATATCTCGGAGCTCTGCAAAATTCGTCTATTAATCGTATGAAGTATGTAGAAGCCCTAGGTTTCCGGGTATAAAATACTATCTTAGTATGACTATCGCCTATTATTCTATTACGAGTGAAAAAGTCAACTTTTCGGGTGCTGATTGACTCTTACTTTTGACAGGTGTATGGATGCAATATTGACTTTTTAAATTTGGATGAGGGGGCGTTTGGGGGGGGGGGGGCATCCTCCTTGAAATTATTACTCTTATTTTAGCTTTTGGGAGAGGAGAGCGTCTGATGGACAGGAAGGGGGGGCAGCCCTTATTTTTTAAATGTGTTTTATATATCTTAGTGACTCTTGCTTCGATTTTGAGGCTATTTTTATATTGTACTAGCCGCCTTTGGCGACCAACCTGTTCGGCAAACTCGCTGGCCCGACCTACCAGAAAGGTGTAAGGTAACTGTTTGGACGGCCAGAAAGTGCCACCCAATTTAGACCGGAACCTAGTGGGGGAGGCATCCACAGGGACCGTCGTACCCTCCTTCCCCTACCACCTACCTTTCGGAAGGACTTACGGTCCCACATGTTTAACGTGATCGTACTCCACGTGAACACGGCGGCAGTTTTGACAGTGGCGGGAATCGAACCAGAGCCTACCGAGTGCAATTCCCGCGCGCCTACCACTGGGCTACCGCGCCCTCCGCGACAATCTCCATAACTTTCTTTTTATTCACCCAATTTAGACCGGAACCCAGTGGGGGAGACATCCACAGGGACCGTACCCTCCTTCCCGTACCACCAACCTTTCGGAAGGACTTACGGTCCCACATGTTAACGTGATCGTACTCCGCGTGAACACGGCGGCAGTTTTGACAGTGGGCGGGAATCGAAACCGGGCCTACCGAGTGCAATTCCCGCGCGCGAACCACTGGGCTACCGCGCCCTCAACCCCGTGGAGTTAACAAAGTTTGGTTTAGTTTAATGACGTTAAAACTAATAATGAAATTTTAAGGCACCGCGACAATCTCCATAACTTTCTTTTTATTTATTTTTTTATTTCTCTACAGTGTTTAATCTTCTCATTAATATCATATGCTAAGCTCTTAATTCTATCATTTAAAATATCACTCTAACCCGATGCAATGGCGTGACGTACCCGCCCCCCATTTCTGGGCGGGGCTGTCGGGGAAGAATCGGATCTTCGCTGAGAAATATAAAATCATGACGTCTTTAAAATTGCAATCCTGCGGGCAATTTTCATTATTTCTTGACCAGATTGGACTATTGGAAGAATGCCAGATCTTTGAGCTTTCTAAAAATGTAAATTATTAGTCGAAATTATGAGTAGTTTTTACGATGGGAGGATTTAAAAACGAAAGTTGTTTTTTATAAATCGAAAGTGACTTTTGTTTTAAAATCTTTAAAAAATATTAGAAATCGAAATTGAGATTTGAAATTGATATATTTTTACTCGCAATTGTCTGCTCTTTCCGGTGATGTGATTTATTTTTTTCTAAAACGTCTGGATCGTGGAGAAAAAAGGGCAAAAACGGTCGAAATCGCATAAAACATTAAATAACTATAAAAATTATTCAAATTTTAAAAATCGGTTTTCACGTATCCCCTCCCCCCCACCCCGGGTCTCCGATTGCCAAATTTCGTAGCTCTTCAACGCGCCGTGGCTGAACTTATAGTGTAGTATAACACGCACATAGACATGCCTTTTATTATATAGATTTTCTTCTCCGTAATACACCCACGCGATCTGCTCACGCTGAACTTCCGCGACCTCATAACTTGCTAAAAACTATTTGCTATAAAAACTGGCTGCTATATTTAGTAACCGCTAACTACGGGCATCGCAGCTAGTCTTGTACAATAGAATATATCTGTCTGTCTGTGTGTGTATGCCTTCCGTAGCGGAAAATATAAGCTTTGGACAGCCACGAAATTCGGTACTTGGTTAGCTGAATTCCCAATATGACGGACTATGTATTTTTAACACTTTCCAACATCGTTGAAAAGTGTTTATGACTGTGTTCATTCTACCTGTCTGTCCATCCGTTTACACGATAACTGCCGTAAAAATGACTTTATCAAAATGAAATTTTAGTATGCTGTTGAGACGGTCTGTGGAACATATGGGAATGTAAATGAATAATATCACCCAATTAATTTTGGATTAAACCCGAGTTGAAAAAGTGAAATACACTGAACCCTATGGGACCTAATTTTTCAAACATTTTTGAAACGAATTTAAAATTCACAAATTGTTTCGAAAATTTTAGGAAATATTCAAATTATCCCTTAAAACACATAAAATTTCAACAAAATATGTTTCGTAATTTTTTAAATAAAAATTAAAATAATAATTACATCCATATTATATGAAGAGATCACGTGACCCACTTCAAAATAAAATATGGCATCCATCTTTTTTTTTCCTAGTGTAAAAATCGGGATTTTTAAATTTCTTTTAAATTTGCATTGCATTCGTCCCAAAACCGCTTTATTTTTGCATATTTTATGTGTATCTATATTCTGTGCCAACGCAATTACAATATTTTCTAGTTTAAATGATCACCAAATTTTGATTATATCTACAACGAAGCTTAATTTTAATGGATGCAGAAAGTAAACAAGTGATTGTAAGATGCTGTACGAGAATTGTTGAATTTTTTAACGCAAAATTATTTAGCTCTGGAGTCTGGAATAAAAGTGATGTGAATGAAATATTTATTGCTTTTACATAGAGAGCTAGACAATTTATATTTCGATGACGTCATTTGAATAAAGTTCATTTTTTTCTATGAAGTTTTAAGTTTACAAATATAATAAATTATTGTAGTACTGTGATAAGTTTTAAAATATTACCGAGGAATGTATTGCATTTTAGACTTGTTTAAATAAAATTGCATTGGAAGTTGGAAGGTGTTTCATAATCAATGCTTTAAGCATGATTGATCTGTCTTGTTTAGTTAATATGAATGCAGAACATAAGAAAGGAGAGAGTAAATAACAATAAAATAACTCACTGACTTTGGTTTAAACAGTCATAACTATTAAACAACTAATTCTTATGCTTCAGTTAATTTTTAACAAAATCTGAGTAATAATACGAATTTTGCTATCTATCAGAATCAGAACAATAGTAATTTGAAGATACAAAGTATATTAATTACTATATAATATAAATATTAAAGAAAGAGTATAGCTCATATTAAATTATAACTTTAATTATAAAAAGAATTCCACATAAAATAATTAAATTTCATCAAATTCAATTGAATCTTCTACATCAGAGCACATATTTTGTTTTTCAAAATTGCATAGCAATAAACAAGTTTTGAAACACTGTCTATTCCCAACCTGTTTCAAATCTTTGAATGCACAAATGAAAAATTAGAGAATATTCTCTCTGTTGCAGCACTGCTTGAAGGGCATGTTTAGAGATGTGCAAGTAACTTGCAAAAGTCTTTAGAAATACATAGTACATGCTCTTGCTATACTTCTCCACCATTTATTAGCATTAACAGTCTTAATCACTTTATCTAGTCCATATGTGTTTTTTTTTTTTTCTTTTTCTTTTTCTGGTTTTTTTTTTAATATATAAAGGTTCAAATAAGGATAAAATGAAGATTGATTTCACAACTTCGTGTTAATCAATTAATGTTTCATTATGCTTTATCATTTTAATTAAACAAATTAATATTAATGAAATAACTAATTAATATTCTGATTTAAGTCTCAATTATATTATGTACAAAATTATATTGTTGTTTGTACATTTTTTTAAAATCCAGCCATTTTTCCCAGTTTTTGCCAGGTTTGTGCCACTGTCCTGGCAAAAATACAATTTTGCTGGCAAAATGACCAACCCTAGGAGTAAGTAAGGGCACTGAGCTGCAGCAATTGTGATATTTTAAATATTGCATCTTTCCCAGTTATTGGAAAATCCATGTTAAAAACTAAGCTATCGAAATTAGAATCACTCGATCCAAAACCCAATTATATACACTTGCAAGACTTTAGAAGAGCTACAAATTCTTGCTCATTGTTCATAGCTAGCACTTTTAGTTTTTGAGATATAAGCATTACAAACTTGTAAAATGAAACATTTTCAATCTTCTTCAACTTGTCAAGAAGATTACTCGAAAATTAAGTCAGTAAGGTTCAATATATTAGCTTTTTTTTTTCTCAAAAAGTAGATTCAGAAACTAAATTTACTAATATATATTTTTGTCACTTACTATTTATATCTATCTTTTGAAGTTTGAGTGAAAGAAGGAAAAATTAAAAAATCACTTGCGTGGAGCATTTAAATACTATTTTACTGTATATTGTTCCTATTTATGCTGTGCTTGTGAGTAAGCATGTTAGTTATCCAGAAATTCGGACTCATTCTTGTACCCTGGGCGCCGCACACCAACGATTCCAAAAGATACGTCGTAACATTAAGATAAATAAATATGTAATAAATTTTCTAATGTTTAACTTATTTATTTTGGCAAATTATAAAATCATAGAAAACTATTTGTAGTTAATCAAAGAGCTATTTTAAATATTGCATCTTTCCCAGTTATTGGAAGTGTGGCGGTTAACTATTGCCAGTTATGCCACCTGCACCAAAACGAACTAGAAGCGGCTTTTCTCAGTGTATCTGATAACTGAGGAAACCGCATACCATTTCCTGTTTTGGGACGTCTGACTTTCAAAGATTCCCGATGGGGATGTACACATAACTTTAACGCCGGTGACAGTATGTTGGCATGTGAAAGCCATAATTTTCGTCACCGGCATGTGTGAAAAACAAGACGATGGTGCACACCGAAAACACGTGGCGTGCATGGGGAGCACCCCCATTAATGAGCCCCAGACCGACGACGACCAATAAGATGGTCGGTCACTCCTTCTGGGGCGTTTACAAAATTCAGTTTAGAAAAGAACTTTCATCTTTTCGGACAGAGACTCGCTCCTAAAATCTCGACCTAATCGGTCGACTCTCGGTCTACTTGCTTTCGAACTTTGGAACTACGCAGTCGAAACCTCCTTCCGACTGTTTCGAACTTAACGTTCCAACCATCAGGATTTATCCGCTTGTCGCAGAATCTCTCTGCAAAGTATTAGTATGCTGTATATATATTTGTAAAATTTAATGTAAATAAATGTTATTTTATGCAAGTTAACGTTCTGCCTAGAGAACAAAACAACAACAACAAATGTCGGGGATTTGTGCTGGGCATTAATACCGCATGTCAGGTTCAGCCCACACAAACAAACCAACAATAAACCCCGCAATGGTGACCCTATGGACTTGAACGCCCGAGCATATGCAACAATTCTCTACGGATGCCAACAATGGAGCAATACTCTACTTGTCAACAGCAATAAATTACTGCTCATATAAGACTGCTCTCTCAAAGACAAGCATGCTCGCAGACGCAAACAGTGCTACCTAACAGCTGATGACGACTTCGCAAAGCAACTGAGTTCCTTCCTGACACGATGAATGACCGCTTCCGATTACAAGCAATGAACGGAAAGTCAACCCAGGAGAACCCCCGTGGAGCAACTTCGCCTTCCTCGGACCCCGGCTATTCATCTCCGGACTTTTAAAAGATATCTTTTTCGGCAGCTAAGAGCTCTCCCCTTCCATGCCAACACAGACGTCGCTGAAAGGCAGGATCCTCCGAAACAACTGCAGTTCATTAAGGTCAGCACAGGTCAGTTCCTTTTTTCCCTTCCCTCAAAATTATTTTTATTTCGGGACAGTGTGTATTCGCGTTATTACCGCTAATTCGCAAAATTACGCGTGCTAGGGAACCCTGTGTAAAAATTGTTTATATTCCATTAATTTGTATTTTAATTATATATATTTCTATATCTTAAGCATGGATGGAAACGACGAGCAACCCCAAATTAACAGGGTTACATGCAAAATCCCTCCTTTTTGGAAAAATAATGTAATCCTATGGCTAGCTCAGGTTGAGAATGCGTTCCAAATTTCGCATATCACAAAGGATGAGACGAAATATGCATATCTCGTAGCGGCGATAGACTCGGAAGCATTATCCCATGTAAGTGATGTAATCTTGAATCCACCGCAGGAAAACAAATTCAGGACCTTAAAAGATAGGCTAATTACAGAATTTGCAGATTCGGAATTAACGCAAACGAGAAAACTTTTATCAGAATTGCAACTAGGGGACCTCAAACCATCCGCATTATTGAGGCAGATGAGAGAATTAGCTCTCGATAAAGTGAACGAGGATTTTTTAAAATCTCTATGGCTAGATCGCTTACCGCCAAACGTCCGCGCAATTTTATCGGCAAGCTCGGAAAATTTAAGCCAACTGGCAAATTTGGCAGATAAAATATTCGAAGTTACAGCAAGCTCGGAAAATATTTGCGCAGTAGCATCGCGTAATGAAAATCCTGCATTAACGGATCTATCGAGCATGCAGAAGCAGATAGCTGACTTAGCCACCCAGATCGAGCGCCTATCTAGATCAAGATCATACTCAAGAAATCAAATTCGAGATAATAGACCACGCTCAAAATCGCGTAACAACGCCCGATCTTTCAGAAATCATGACAAGGGAAACGACGTAGGAAGGAATAGCGATTTTTGCTTCTACCATAAACGTTTCGGTAAAGAAGCATATAAATGCCATACCCCTTGCAAATTTGCCGACCAAAAAAACTTGTAAAGCCTGTCATTCCAAACATAGGAATGACAGCGGAAATTAAAATAGATCCTGCTAGTAGACTCCATGTATATGACCGCAAAACAAATTGCAAATTTTTAATTGACACTGGTAGCGACATTTCAATTATACCAAAACCTCTAAATAAAAAACTTCAACCATCTTCGTTGGAACTTTTCGCGGCAAATAACTCGAAAATCCAAACTTTCGGAACAAAATTAGTAGATATAGAATTAGGTCTAAGACGCGCATTTCGCTGGGAATTTGTCATCGCATCTGTATCCCAAGCCATTATCGGGGCAGATTTTTTGAAAGAATTTGGACTTCTTGTGGATCTAAAACAAAAGAAACTAATAGATTCCAATACAAAGTTGCACATACCAGGCAAATTAACGAAAGGTAGCGTTACTGAAATCAAATTGATTTCAGGCGACACGCGTTTCCACCAAATTCTCCGACAATACCCAGATATTGCTAACCCAACTCCTAAATTCAAAAATGTAAAACATAAGACGGTCCATTATATCGAAACTTCAGGACCACCAGTTTATGCACAACCCAGACGATTACATCCGAAGCTGTACGAATCTACAAAGAAGGAATTTGAATTCATGCTAGAGCGCGGGATCTGCCGGCAGTCTAAATCAAATTGGTCGTCGCCCCTCCACGTAGTGCCTAAAGGTTCCGGCGAAATTCGCTGCGTGGGAGATTATCGTCGTTTAAATCAGGTGTCTTTACCTGACCGTTATCCGATAAGGAACATTTTAGATTTTTCGAACGCTCTAAATGGCAAGCGAGTATTTTCTAAACTAGATATTTTTCGCGCATATCACGCCATTCCAGTTTACGAACCTGACATTCCTAAAACGGCAATAACGACGCCATTTGGCCTATACGAGTTTCCCTATCTTAATTTTGGATTATGTAACGCAGCTCAAACTTTCCAACGTTTCATAGATGAAATTCTAGGGGATCTAAATTTCTGTTTTGCTTATTTAGATGACATTTTGGTTTTTTCTGAGACTGAAGAAGAGCACGAGCTCCATCTAAAACAGATATTCCAACGTCTAGATAACTACGGAATTAACCTTAACATTTCTAAATGCGTTCTGGGAGTATCCGAGGTATCATTTTTAGGCCATCTCATAAATTCTAAAGGCACTAAACCCTTGCCCGATAAAGTACAAGCGATATTGAATGTCAAGCAACCTGAAACAATTAAGGATTTACGCGCATTTCTCGGCATGATGAATTTTTATCGGAGACACCTACCCCATGCAGCGCATACGCAAAAGCCCCTCAATGAGTATCTAAAGGGGGCACGAAAGAACGATAAGAGAAAAGTTAATTGGACTAATGAGGCTACGGACGCATTTTTAGCATGTAAAAATCAATTAGCTGAGGCAACGCTACTCGCGCACCCTGCTAAAGATGCGAATTTAATTTTATTCGTCGATGCATCAAATTTTGCGATAGGTGGTTCTTTGAATCACGTTCTTGATACGGGTATCGAACCCCTGGCCTTCTTCTCGCGGAAATTATCCCCGGCAGAGACGAGATACAGTACTTACGACAGGGAACTTTTAGCTGCGTATTCGGCTATCAAGTACTTTAGGCATATGCTGGAAGCGCGAAATTTTACCCTGTTTACCGACCACAAGCCGCTAACGTTCGCATTTCAACAAAAATTGGACAAATGCTCGCCTCGACAAAATCGGCAACTCGCATTTATTTCGGAATTCACTACTGATATACGTCATATAGAAGGTACTAATAACATCCCTGCCGACGTAATGTCTCGCATAAATATGATTACGGTACCTGGTCCAATTGATTATGAAGAACTCGCAGATTTACAAAGCAACGATTCGGAGCTTCAAGATATTTTAAAAGGAACATCCTCGATCGACTTAAAGCAAATCGCTATTCCAAATGCTTCAGCCAAATTATTTTGCGACGTATCCACGGGTACGGCGCGTCCTTATGTACCGCAGCTTATGAGATTCAACGTTTTTTCAAATTTACATAATTTATCTCATCCAAGTATAAGAAAAACTTCGAAGTTAGTCCGCGATCGTTTTGTCTGGCCAAATATGAATAAAGATATTACTGATTGGGCGAGAAAATGCATCCCTTGTCAAAAGAGTAAAATTCAACGACACACTGTCCCACCCATTGGTTTTTTCCCCAAAACTTCTCAAAGGTTCGAACACATACATATCGACCTCGTGGGCCCCTTGCCCCCATCTGAAGGAATGACCTATGTACTGTCTATGATTGACCGGTTCACAAGATGGCCGGAGGCAATCCCAATTCCAGACATCACGGCTTCTACAGTGGCGCAAGCTCTGATCGACCATTGGATTTCTCGTTTCGGTGTTCCTTCCAGAATCACCAGTGATCAAGGGCGGCAATTTGAATCTAGACTTTTTCAGTCTTTAGCACAGTGCTTGGGAGTCCAGCGAATACGCACAACTGCTTACCATCCTTCTAGCAATGGAATTATAGAAAATTTCCACCGGCCGCTGAAAGCAGCCTTAAAAGCACATGGTAATAAACAGTGGACTAAGACACTGACAATAGTTTTGCTGGGGCTTCGATCTACAATCAAACCGGACATAGGTGCAACGCCAGCTGAGCTTCTCTATGGAGAAACACTGCGCCTGCCAGGCGATTTTTTTCCCAATAGCTCACAAGTCACTGACCCCTCAGACTTCATAGTGCAACTAAGAGAGTCAATGCGGGACCTTCGTCCCCCCAACACCTCTCACCATCGGAAACCGAGAATTTTTCTCCCACCCGCTCTTCACACAGCGTCGCATGTATTTGTGCGTAATGATGCGGTTAAAGATCCACTACAAGCTCCATACGATGGACCATATCAGGTTTTAAAGAGAAACGATAATTTTTTTAAAATCGATATCAAAGGTAGGAAAGTGAACATTGCACTTGATCGTATTAAACCAGCATTTTATGTGAATAATGATGAAGTACATACACCGGCAACAACCGGCCAACCGGTTTCGACCACTCAAGCTTCATCAGTGCCAAATATGCCTCCGAATATTACGACACGATCAGGCCGTCGTGTTCGTTTCACGGATCGTTATGGTTTCACTGGAAACCTTTAAGGAGGGGAGTGTGTGGCGGTTAACTATTGCCAGTTATGCCACCTGCACCAAAACGAACTAGAAGCGGCTTTTCTCAGTGTATCTGATAACTGAGGAAACCGCATACCATTTCCTGTTTTGGGACGTCTGACTTTCAAAGATTCCCGATGGGGATGTACACATAACTTTAACGCCGGTGACAGTATGTTGGCATGTGAAAGCCATAATTTTCGTCACCGGCATGTGTGAAAAACAAGACGATGGTGCACACCGAAAACACGTGGCGTGCATGGGGAGCACCCCCATTAATGAGCCCCAGACCGACGACGACCAATAAGATGGTCGGTCACTCCTTCTGGGGCGTTTACAAAATTCAGTTTAGAAAAGAACTTTCATCTTTTCGGACAGAGACTCGCTCCTAAAATCTCGACCTAATCGGTCGACTCTCGGTCTACTTGCTTTCGAACTTTGGAACTACGCAGTCGAAACCTCCTTCCGACTGTTTCGAACTTAACGTTCCAACCATCAGGATTTATCCGCTTGTCGCAGAATCTCTCTGCAAAGTATTAGTATGCTGTATATATATTTGTAAAATTTAATGTAAATAAATGTTATTTTATGCAAGTTAACGTTCTGCCTAGAGAACAAAACAACAACAACAAATGTCGGGGATTTGTGCTGGGCATTAATACCGCATGTCAGGTTCAGCCCACACAAACAAACCAACAATAAACCCCGCAATACCAACAATAAACCCCGCAGAAGTATCTTCTGTGTTTTCCAACCCCATTTTATTTAGTAGATACTTACTTTAAATATCGCATATCATACATGCCTAAGTAATATGATGGAAATGTATGATAATTAAAAATATTTTCAAAGATTTTTCTTGTATGAAAAACTTAGCAACATATGCCAGCCCGAATTAGCATGCATGTTTCGATGATACACACACTAGATTCCCTTCATCAGTGCTAGAAAACCAGCAAAACCGAAGTAGAAAAAAAACAAATTGAGCTCAAATAGAAGAAAGAGAATATTACAGTCTTCTTTTTACTTAATTACTTCCCCTACATAAATAAAATAAGGTATGGGGGATGTATTGTGACGGGGTCGAAAATTCGAATTTGAGTTTTCAATGAAAGAGTACGTTTCAAGCATCCCCGAATTCAAAACAAGCGTTTTTGAGGTGGTGTGTGTATGTGTCCATGAGTCTGTGAGCATTCAAGAACGATATCTCATGAACGAATGGTGTAATTTGAAAAAAAAATTAGTACGTTTATTACAATCGGTGAAAACTGAAACCGTAATGTTTTTAAACGCGATCTAATTAATGTTCAGAAGCTTCTCCCCCTTAATTTTCGAATGAATTTTTGAAAAGATCATTAAACAGTCGGAGATATATTAGTGTTAATTAAATAATAATTTTTTAGGTAATTTATCATAAAAAAATGAATCGCACCTACTTTAGAACGTTAGCATAAACCGTTCTCAAGATATAGAAAGTTTTCTGATAAATTATAGAAAATGTTACATAAAATTAAGATAAGTAGCCAGTATCCTAAATAGGTTGACCTTAGCAATAAATTAGAAGAATTTTCAATATCGCTAACTTGGCGACTTTTTGAAAATATTGTCAGATTGGCGAAAATGTTATGGGTCACGAAGGAAAATTGTGAGTGTTGTGAATTTTACTATTCTTTTTTATATAGCCGTGGCCCATGGCTGCTAAAAATGTGTCCGCTAACTGTGACCTTTTCAGCATGGCTACAGTTAATACAGCAATTATGATTTTTGTGAGATATTCTAAAAGCTGGATTTTGTGTCACGTGACTAAATTTATGACGCGTTTTGAAAATGTAAATTTACACACCATATAAAAATTGTAGACGTCAAAAAATGAGTAAAACGTTTGACTTTAACACTTCGGGCACATATTATACAGAGCACATGGGCGTGATAATTTTCAGGTAGAAATTGAGATTTTATTTTTTCTACTCTTCTGACAGAGATGTTTTAAATTCACCATAGGGCCCTTTGCAGTTGAATCACCTTTATTCAGCTGCAGTGTATTAATAAAATAAATACTTTAAATATGTATTAATGAAATAAACACTTTAAATATGGAATAATAAAAACATTTTATTTTGTGAACTCGCTTTTGTTTGTAAGTTTGTTTATGAAGTTATGTTAAAGTCTGAAAAGCCTAAATCGTGTACTTTTCATATAAAACAATTTGCGGGTTTTTTTAACTCAAAAGAATGTGTGTTTCAAATTCCTGGACAGCCTACTAAGGCAATGATTTCCAACCTTGTAGTTTGGGCTCTTGTTGATTCCTTGAAATACTTCTTAAAATCTTAGGGAACTTCTGCCTGGTTGACACCTATTAGGTTTGAGAGGAATAATGTGTAAAACGATCTTTAAAGCAGTAGTGTTACTAAATAATACTTTACTTATCCTTTTGGATAGAATGTTACAATAGTAACTTTTTATTTAATTATTACTGTCAATAAAAAAAAAAATCTGTATTACTGTTACTACTGTAAGAGCTGAATATTAATATCCATATAGCTATTATACATCAATATTAATATATAATAATTACAATTGATTTTAATGTAAGCATTAATTAGTAATAAAAATGTTAATAATTTGTAGAAACATTATAAGAGTTAATATAAGTTAATGCTTAATATTAACTCTTACCTACTTATCAGTTGATTTTTACTCTAATGTATATTAGTGAACCCCACAATAATACAAAAGTATCCTAAATACTATTGTTATAATTTTTAAATACTTTTAAATTAAATATGTAAATGAATTGATCAGTAGTATAATCACAAATTTAGCTAAATAGAAAATCTTTAAAACGAAGTAATTTATAAAAAAATCTTAAAGAAATATTTTGTATGTAAAATTTTAATGACATTTTATATGAAATTTCATATCACTAGTAAACATTTAATATTTTAATCAGGGGGGCTGAGTATACCTCTTGGGGGGGGGGGGACGGCCCTGTTCTAAGATCCTTAATCTCTTATTTAAGACCTACTTTTACTTTATGCATCCTGGATTCGCATTTTCAATTCCTGGACAGATATCCAATAACCTGTGACATATGATCAGACATGTTTTGATTATGTAATGTTTAACACTTTAACTTATTGTAAATCAAATGGAATATCATAATTTTTAACTTATTTGTAATGGCGTGTTTCATGACGTGTATTTTTATGTGTATTATTACTTAATTTTGTTTTGTGTTTTAGGGTGGTGTTAAGGTTCTTGTAACAGGACCTTGGTATTCATCCTCATCACCATATACCATTTTGTTTGATGGAGTTAGCGTGCCAACAACTTTAGTTCAAAGTGGAGTTCTTAGATGTTATAGTCCAGGTAATTTTTAAAATGTTTATGCTTTCATGGGAAATCTGTACATATATCATTATATTTACATGTAAAGGTCTCTAAAGTTTGTATAGGTTATATAGTCAACTAGCCTACCTCTCACTATTTCATTCAACAATACAAAATGGAAAAAAAAAAAATCCCCATTGAATAGAATCCTAACTCAATTATTTTTATTCATAATCATATGATTTTGTGCACAGTGCCATAAGTTATGAAATATGCTTACACATCCAATTTTACGACTATAAGTTTTAATAAGTTTAAATTTTGTATTTTTTCTCTTGGTTCATTTTTTATTAACCTTTGCCTATCTGTCTGGAAGCTTGCTGATTATGATAATTAAGTTCTGTCACTTTCAATGCGAAGCAGCTAATATTAGTCTGGGATGGTTTTTTGTAACTATAATTACAAATCTATTAAATTTTCAATCACACACTTTCATCCCAAGATTAGTAATGCCCTCATAAGACAAACTTCTACTTTCTACACCCAGAATTTGTGTTTTAAATCCCTCGTTGGACATGTTTTAATGCTCTCATGCAATGACTTGTATTAGGAACATTGACATAACTGTGAATTCTTTATATGTCACAACATCAAAGGATAATTTATTTCGCTTATAAAAAGAATTGAGTTTAAATTTAAAGTTACTTTAAAAATGTTACATTTTCGCAGTTACTTTGGAAATGTAGCAGAAATGTTACAATGTTTCTTTGAACTGTAACATTTCGCTACTACTTAATAACAGTGAAATGATAAATGTGTACATTGACATTTTTATGTTTATAATTAAGCAAAGTACAGTTGCCTCTGAAAATAATAAAGTAATATGAAGTAGAATTGCAGTTACATTTTAAAATAAGATACCTGTACAAAAAATATTCTTATAGTTGTGACAGTGATATCACAGAAGGTCATAATGCCATACCAAAATTGTATGCACTGTCTCATATTCAGGCGATTACATTATAATTGCTTTTCTTGATGAGTCTCTTATTGCACATGGACATCCCAAATGCATTTATAAAATTTGATTCTTCTGTTTTTTAACACTTTACAACATAGTTGAAAAGTGTTTATGACTTTGTTCATTCTGTCTGTCTGTCTGTTCGTTAACATGATAACTGCCGTAAAAATGACTTTATCAAAATGAAATTTTAGTATGCTGTTCAGACGGTCTGTGGAACCTATGGGAATATAAATGAATAATATCATCCAATTAGGTTTGAATTGAACCCGGGTTAAAAAAAAATGAAATACATTGAACCCTATGGGACGTAATTTTCCTAACATTTTTTAAGCGAATTTAAAATTCACAAATTGCTTTGAAAGTTTTAGGAAATATTCAAATTATCCCATAAAATATATAAAAAAAAAAATTCAGAAAAATGTATTCTGTAGTTTTTTAAATAAAAATTAAAATGATAATTATACCTATTATATGAAGAGATCTCGTGACCCACTTCAAAATAAAATATAACATCCTTCTTGTGTCAAAATCATGATTTTTAGAGTTATTTTTAATTTATATTTAGTGTTGTGTCCATCCTAAAACCGCTTTATTTTTGCTTAATTTCTGTGCATCAATGTTCTGAAACAACGCAATTACAATATATTTGAGTTTAAATGATCATCAAACTTTGATTATTTCTACAACTAAGCCTAGTTTTCACTTATGGGGATTGTAAACACTAAGATGAGTTGTATAAGAATTGCTGAATTTCTTTAACGCAAAATTATTTAGCTCTGGAGTCTGCAATATAGTTGATATGAATGAAACAGTCATTGATTTTACATAAAGAGCAGATGATTTTATAGCAAACTTTTTCGGCACAGAGTTAAATTACTTTTACCTCCAGGGTTTAAAGTTTTTAAGTAAAATAAGTTATTGTAGTATTGTGATGAATGAAATTTTTACTGCTTTTTCATAGAGAGCCAAGCGATTTATATATCAATGACGTTATTTGAATAAAGTTCATTTTTTTTATGAAGTTGTCAAATATAATAAATTATTGTTATATTGTGATAATTTTAAAAATATTACTGCTGAATGTATCGCATTTTAGAGATGTTTAAATAAAATTGCATTTCGGTTGGAAAGTGTTTCATAGTCAATGCTTTATGCATGATTGATTTTTCTTATTTATTTAATCTTTGCTTTATTACCATGGTATGTATTGCAATTTAGAATTAAAAAATATAATGACAACTTATATTTATAATTGCAGTTGTAAAAGGCGGAAAATATCAAAATGCTTTTATTTGGAAAAAAAGTATAAAATATATTGTAACGCAATTTGTTCTTATGTTTGTGGCAAAGGCTTTATGTAACCATAGTGTTAGAGAAAGCATGCATGCCTCAACTGCTTGGTCATGTGCTTTGAAGTTGTTGTGACATCTGTTTTACAATGCTTCAACGTTGCACTGCATGTGACAACCCAAATAAGTTACTGCACAATGTCAAAAGAAATCTTCCAAACAGATATTTTTACTCCGTTGCTATGTAGATGTAATGCGACATTGCAGCAATGTATTAACTGACTATGTATAGCATAACTGAAATGTCACAAGCCCTATTGTTACATGAATGTTATGTTACTATAATTACAGAATTTCTATTTTGAATACATAATGCTAACATATTTCTTTTAGCATTTTTTAAATATACAATATAAAGTCACATTTTATGAGACTTTATTTAATTTGCAAAACATTTGTAATTTCATATTTGTAATTAAATGACGCTGATAAATTTTTCTCTGAAAGTTTTTATTATTCTTGGTGCAATATTTTATTATTGTTGAAGATTTTGCCATTCTTAGAATAGAAAATCCAGCAGAAATTGATTATTATTATTATTATTTTTATATTAATGCTAATAAATAGTTTATAAAACTGTTATTTTAGGAAATGAGAATGAAAGTATTGTTTTTATAAGATATATTTGCAACCATATTTTTCTACATATGGAAAACAGTCAAAATTGGTACTTTTTAAAAGTTTTGTGCTTACATAAGTAGCACTGGCTTTATAAAAATAACATATGTATTTTATTTCAGCCCATGAAACAGGATTAGTCACTCTTCAGGTTGCTTGTGAAGGATTTGTTATATCTAATTCAGTATTTTTTGAATATCGACAAAGACAATCTGCAACAAACATAAAATCTGAAGACTGGTTTTCTGTAGAAGGTAAAAATTACTAAAATTCATTAATTTATTTATAAAAATCAAAATTATCTTAATTTAAAAAAAATGATAATTACTTATACCTTTTGTTTGAAGTTTTTATTATTAATTTTTTAGATAGTACATTGAAGCTGTCTCTCCTGGAAAGGTTAGAAATCATGGAAACAAAGCTAACTTTTAGTTTAGACAGTTCTGCTGCAGGTTTAACCACAAATAGTGTTGTACAGGTAACTATTTATTTTTATATATAGATGAGCAAAATATATTTTATAATATTCTATTTTTGAATTACAAATATATTTTTAATTTCTATTTATTTGAGTTTTTTTAATACAAAATTTGTTTTTAAATCATTTATGCTTTATTATAGTGTACAGAGAATATGGTTTGTCCAAAATTTTAGAATTTGAAATTTTGGTGGGAAAATACATTCTAAGGCCTTGAAAACATTTTTAACATTTTTTAAGTACTTGTGTATGTGTGCGTTGATTTTGTTTTCTATTGTACAAAAGCACAAACTAGAACTAGATTTAAAAAATTTGCAATTTTTATGTTTTGAACACAAATTGTTCGAAATGTAACATTTTTATACAATAATTTTTTTATATTGAAATAATGTGTTCCAGAATGATAATAGTGCATATAGTCTACACATGAAAGTAATAACTTCAACCCCATTGGATGCAAATGTTAAAATCATGGAGTTAGAAAGAAGGAGATAAAACTCCTATGGATGAAACGTTTGAAAATGCCATAATGCTTTGAGAGTTATATCTTGGTGTCACTAGTGTTAATAAAGTAGCTGCTATTGTTAGTTGACATAACAAAAAGACATAGTATTTAGTATATGTATTTTTGATTATTTTTAAATTAAAGGTTCCCTTATTATGAGTATAATTAACCAGTACTTTTTCATAGTTATAGAATAGAATATAGGGAGATAAAAATAAATTGAAAGATAAAATAACTTTAAATATGTGGGAATATTCTTTATTGCTTCAGTTCAACTTTACATTGCCCTAATAATTTATTTTTACATAATTGACAGTTTAAATAAATATTTTAGGCCTTTAACCATAGAAAAGCATACAATGCAGGGCTACTTATCTTATCCCAGCACCACCTAAATTATTGTCTCAAACGATATTGGTGTTTCCTTAATATGAAGTTTTAGCTCCTTTTACCTCCATAGTTAAAATACTATATGTTAACTTAAATCATCTGAATTCATCCAATTCATCATATTGACTGATTTGTTGCCAACTGCAAAGAATAAATTTTAAAATATTTTTCGTAATTAACTCGTAAATAAAGTCACATTCAGATATATTTATTCTAATAAACTCTTTCATAATTTAGTGCTTAGTGACATGGAATACAGGTCGATTGTTGCTTAGCAGTTGTATAAACTTAATAATCATAATAAACATAATAAAATTAAATATATATCTGAAATATTTTATTACCTGTAAATGTTTTAATTGTTTCAAAGTTTAATTTAGATTTATAATGTAATTTATAATATAAAATTGTTGAATAACTCTTAATGCTTTGTATAGTGTATAATACTGAGCACAGACCAACCAATAGCATAAAATGAATCAATAACATAGACTATAAAGCCATTGTAATGCATATTATTTCGGATTGTTTTTTTGATAGTAAAAGAAGATATTGTCAACTGTTTTCTGATTTTAATGCTTTAAAGCACAATAAAATGCTAATTTTAATTACAAGAGATTTAAACTAATTTGATCATAAATCATTTAAAAATAATTGACTAAATAATTAATTTAATTTATTTTTCTAATTGCCAGGGTTTGTCATTTCATGCTTATACAGTTGTTGTAGAAGAAATATTTTTTACCTTAAAGAAGAAAAAAAAAATACATTAAAATTTAATTTTATTTTCATAGCTGCTTCGATTTTTCTTTTTTTAATCAATAGATTTTCTTGACCCATATGAGACTTATAATTCAAGTAAGACGCAGGAACTGGGTGTTACATTTCTAATGTATTACAATTGTATAATTTATACTATAAAATGCACTTAAGAGATTACATTATATGAATATTTTTTATTATCTGTTGTAACAGTTGATTGAAAATTCAAATTCACATTGCTCAAATGTTTAATGGCATTTTCCATTTTCTAGAATGCAAATGATGAGCAAAAATCATTTGAGGACCGGTTAGTAACACTTTGCCAGAAGTTTATGACAGGCAGTTGGACTAGACACGATGATGTTACTCCTATTCTTACCACCACCTGCTCTGATTTAACATTGCTTCATTTGGCGGCAGCTTTAGGATTTTCTCGTCTTGTCTGTACTCTGCTGCATTGGAGGACTGAAAATTCATCACTTATGCTTGAAAGAGAAGTAGATGCCCTCAGTCAGGATAAAAGAGGTTGCACTCCCTTGGTAAGAAAGTACAAATTAAAGGTTCCCTTATTATGAGTATAATTAACCAGTACTTTTTCTTAGTTGTAGAATAGAATATAGGGAGATAAAAATAAATTGAAAGATAAAATAACTTTAAATATGTGGGAATATTCTTTATTGCTTCAGTTCACCTTTACATTGCCCTAATAATTTATTTTTACAAAATTGACAGTTTAAATAAATATTTTAGGCCTTTAACCATAGAAAAGCATACAATGCAGGGCTACTTATCTTATCCCAGCACCACCTGAATTATTGTCTCAAACGATATTGATGTTTCCTTAATATGAAGTTTTAGCTCCTTTTACCTCCATGGTTAAAATACTATATGTTAACTTAAATCATCTGAATTCATCCGATTCATCATATTGACTGATTTGTTGCCAATTGCAAAGAATAAATTTTAAAATATTTTTCTTAATTAACTTGTAAATAAAGTCATATTCAGATATATTTATTCTAATAAACTCTTTCATAATTTAGTGCTTAGTGACATGGAATACAGGTCGATTGTTTCTTAGCAGTTGTATACTATTACATGGCGTTGTTGTTGTTGAGACCCAGACCGTCCGACCTACCAGAAAGGTGTAAGGTAACCATTTGGACGGCCGTGAAGTGCCACCCAATTTAGACCAGAACCCAGTGGGGGAGGCATCTACAGGAACCGTACCCTCCTTCCCCTATAACCAACCTCTCGGAAGGACTTACGGATCCACATGTTTAACGTGATCGTACTCAGCATGAACATGGCGGCAGTTATGGCAGCGTGCAAATCCAGCGCGCAAACCACCGGGCTACTGCGCCCGAAATGTGCCAACAGCACACAGTGTTCCCAGGTGGTCACCCACCCAAGTCTTAACCACACCCGATGCTGCGTGACTTTGGTGATCTAACGAGAACTGGTGTTTTCAGCACGGTAGGGCCTTTGGCTCTCTATTACATGGTGTGAATTTACTTTCTACTCGTCCATGATTTTACTCACCACTATAAAACTCGCCAAGTGCAATCGAGTAAGTGTGTGAACTCGCTTGTTTCACATCTCCAGCAAGTTAAGTTGGTGAGCTAGCTACTTTACTCATTCACTCGTTGACAATTTTAATTGCAGCAACAAATTGGCAAGTAAATTCTCCCCATGTAATTGACCCTTAACCTAACAACACTCATTTAGTAAATCCTTGTGCAACAGAATTGGATATTACTGGAAATATATTACATATAGAAACATTTTGTTTCTGATGAAATATTTGGTTTAGGTTATCAATATAAATATACTTTTATATAATACTTTAATACAAATATACTATTGAAACTCAATACATATTAATATGTCATAAAAATTGAGAAATAAGAATAGCCTTATTCAGTTCTGCACTATAGGTGTTTACAAGATCATTTTATAGTTTGTTATGGTGCTTTTATTGTTCTGTTACTGAAAGTTTAATTTGTTTGTTCCTTAAAGTTTTGTTCTGTTTTTGATGTAGCATGTGTTAATTGACATATTCACATTCAATATCCCAAAGGTCTTCTGTGTAGTGAATTATCACTATAACAACAATTAAAGGATTATAGACTTCAGAATACATTCACAGATATGTATTATTCAAAATGATCAATATATTTTTGCTTTTGTTTGTAAAAATAATCAATTTATTTTCTAGATGTGGGCTTCAGCATTAGGTTTCACAGAAGTGTCACTGCTGTTGTATCAGTGGAACAGGGCTGCTATCAAAGTACCAAATAACCGAGGTGTTTCTCCTTTGGCAATTGCAACTGAGCGAGGCCATGAAGATTTGTGTGATCAAATTGAAAAGCTTGAGCGTTCTGATGATCAACTTCTCACTTCAAATAGAAGGTAACATTATCATATTTTTTATAATGTATTCTGTTGCTTATCAATATACTATATGTAGTAAAATATAGAACTAGTAAAGAATATGTTAATTCATATTATCAAATGGTATTCATCTGTATTCATGGATTTTATTCTAATGGTATATTTTGGAATGGTGTTTTGTAACATTTTATGTAAATAATTTGCAACATAAATCCATTGACTAAATACTTTAACATAAACATAAATTAGGCCGCAAAATTTTAGATAATGTGAAGTGAATGTTATACAGAATAACTATCAACATAGTTCTTTAGGCTTCTGCTACTGTAGTACAAATTATTTACTATATGTTCTGTATATAAAATATTAAATGATAATTCTTAAATTGCTAGAAATAATATGTTTAATTAATTTTTAGGTATTTAGCATCAATGTATTTGACTGATTATAACATTTTGAATTTCAACATTTTCTTATTAAAAATATTTTTTTACTAATAGCATTGATAGGCAACTCTTGTTTAAGTTATTTTACAGTTTAATACATATGCAGTGTTCATATATCTCAAAAGAAACAGCAAGTCCTCATCAACTTTAAATTTAGCCAAAAATCTCAATAGAACTCTTTGAGAAATTATTTTTGTTATTAACTCTTTAAGCATTGTTGACGAGTTTACTCGCCATGCATTGCACTACCTCTAAGCGGGTTTGATGAGTTAGACTCGTCATGCACTTTTAAAGTTGAGACTCCTGTGTGTTTGATGGAAATAACACGTCATATGATTTTTTATGAGAAATTATTTGTGTTTACAATCTTTTACACTAGATGGCAGTAGTAGTCCTACAAACTAAATTTTATCAGAGGCAGTATTTCGTAAATGCGCGTAAAATAAACCAGTTTTGTTGGGATTTCACATTCAAAACAGTGATGGCCTCAAATGCTTTCAATCTTATTTCAGCAAAGCGTAAGTTATCTCACACCCTGCAAAAAAAGCCAACTAGACGATGTGTTATATGTTATGCATCCAATAAAACTGGCAAGAAGCTGGAGAGAAACCAGAACATGGTGTCCAAACTGTGAAGTTGCTCTTTATTATATTCCATGTTTTAAAATTTATCACAGCAAGAGGAACTGTTAAAAATAGGAATTGTATGTTTTTTTATTTACTTATCTGTTATTATACATGTTTATTTACTTAATACATGTTTATTTACTTCAGCAAAACACTTTCTCATTCAACGCGCAATTAATGGGGGAAAAGGGTATGGAAGGAAAAAAAAAATCCCCACTGCAGTGCGCGCGAGGGGAAATAAATGACACGCTTAAAGGGTTAAAAGTCTAGGAAAAATCATTGAGAAATAGGAAAACCTATCTTTGTCTATCCATTTGAATTCTTTCAATAGAGTAAAAATTCTAACTGTTTCTCCTTGTGTAGCTGAAAGGAAATTTCTATTTTTTAAATTTGATTTTATAAGGTCGAATTTGAGGCTGGTATAAGGTCATATTAGAATATTTTTTTTCATCTGTTTCTGAATTTGAATTTATTTTACTAAATGAAATTATGATCTATGATAAAATGTCATAGTTCAAACTCTGAAAGGTCATGAAAATTCCTCTGTAAAATTCAGGGTATTTTATTTATAGTTTGAGAGTAGAAATCCAGAGATACATATTTTAAATATGCCTGTGCCATCAAACATTTCTATTTGGATTCTATTTTTGACTTCTTTTACTCTTGTGTAATTAATTTTTAAATAAAGACATAGGCCAAATAGACCAGTGAAAAGATGTCAATAGGTAATGTGAAATAATGCAATGGTCTTTAAGTACTTGTATCCTTTAGAATTTTTTGAAAATTTTTTGTCATAATTTCATTTAGCTTTTCAGACTTTAGTTATAAAAAAGTTAAGTTTGAAATGGGTATTACACTGGTGGACAAAATTGGGGTAACGAAGTGCTTTTTATTAGTCATTTAAATTTATGTATAGGTTTGCATATTAAACCATTTCAATATATTTATGCATGCAAGAGAAGTTAGAATATCAAATTTAAACTGATTTGCAGTCCTATATTTCATTATATGCAAATTAACAGTAGCTTTAATAATATGGGTGATATTTTGGTGTGGGTTAGCATAATTATCTGTGGCTGTACTTGTCGTCATATATATAATAGTGCATCAATAATTACTCAATATACAGAAAATATGTTGTTGAATCAAGTTTCTTTCCAAATTATTTGTGGTACTATTCTTATCAAAATTTATTTCATATATATAGCAACAAAAATCTCAAAGAACAATTCTCATTTATCATATCCTACTATCCCATTTTATCATAGAACCTGTGTATCTACTTGTCGGTAGTATTATAACTCTCAAGAGCCTTTGATACTCCTGCTTTTATATTGTTTGTTTCTTGGAAATGTTATTTACATTGTACTAAGATACCAATTATCTAAGCTTGAGCCAACTGATCTTGTCCAGATGAGCATGTCTTTTTTCAAGTTTTGTTACCATCCCCATTTCAGTGTGTATACCATACCTCACCTATATCAATTTACTTAAATACATTTTCAAAATAATTTTTATTAGTTCTTTAAGTTTTTGCTGCTGTAATACAAATTATTCACTATATAACCTGTAACTTAAAGTATTAAATAGTAATTCCTAAGCTGTTTTTTTTTCTTATCACACTGTATTATTTATTTTTTAATATTTAAGCTAAATGTATTTAATTGATTATAAGATTCTGAATTCCTGTATCTTTTGTTAAAAATATTACATTTTATATTAACATTAATTAATATAGTTTGGCAACTCTTGTATATATTACTTTGCATCAAGAATTAAAAATTTGGTAAGAACTGGGAAAATCATTTCACACATACACATACAAAAAAAAAGTAAGCATTTTGATTTTATAGTATCTTGTGATTTATACAACTGTCTTACATGCTCCCAGATTCCAAGTTCTGTTACAAACGATGTTGTTAGGCTCCATTATTCTTTCTACACTCCTTGTGATTAATGCAGCTGCCTTTTATACGCTCTGAGATTCCAAGTTCAGTTATAAACGCTGTTGTTAGGTTTCTATTATTCATACTACACTCCTTGTGATTTATAGGGTTTGTAATGTTCATATTGTCAGTTAAGTTAAAAAAAACATATGTGACAGTATTAGGGGTAATATACAATTTTAGATAATTAATGATTTAATAAATAATATATTTTAAATGTAAAACTGCAGTTTTAGATATTAGCTGAGAACTATTAAACTCTTTCCCTACCAATATGAAAAGGATGGGTGTTTAAACAATAATTATTAGCTAGCATTGTTTTTAGATTTAAATTTTTTTGTATCAATCTTACTGATAACTAATTTATTTTTTTTTTCTCAGTTCTATTAATTCATCACAAATAGTCATTAAAATAAGGTAATATCAATTATCTTTTAATACAATGCTGCATATTCTCTTATTGCTTTTAGTAAAAATAAGTGGTAATTTAAATTTTGAATTAATTTTCTTTAAAGTGAAGATAAAAATCTGAAAATTCTAAATATGTTGATGATTAAAAAATTTTACATTTCATTTCTTTATGTTCCTTTTTTTTTACCTCTACTAGATGTTCAATTATTTTACATTTACATTCTGAAATTTTGAGTATGAGCAGTATAGAAAACATAAAGTTCTCCTGTATTTCAGAATTTTCTCCTTTTCTCTAATCAATAATGATCTTAACCAAAACTTCCCGTCTGTGAGATTGTTCCTATTTCTGTAGGGAGTTTATTATCATGTGACTGCACTGCATTTCATTTTGAATTATTTGTAATAAATATGCAATGTTGATGATAATAAATCAATTTAATAAATATTCTTTCTTAGGTCAGACACAGATCTGCTTACCAATATCAAGCAAGAAGACTCCAACTCCAATATGTCTATGAAACACATAGATCAATTAATGTCTAATATCACAAATTCCCCGGTTACATCCAAGTTGAGGATTTCTGCATCTAAAGAATCTCAGTCTACATCAACTGCTCAAAGGATATCATCATCAACATCTTATTCAAGTGCTGATGTACTTGATCCTCCTAGTCTTGAAAGCCAATCATACAGTTTGCATTTAAACGAAAGCAGTCTACTATCATTCTTAAATGTTCATCAGCCGAACAATAGGGATAGGTATAATGTAGTATCATTGAAAGCTAAGAAAGATGTATCAACTTCCCCTCCTAATCTCATTGAAAATGGTAAGCTATCTCCTATTTTATCAATTGTATAAGTTGCTGTTGAAGTATATCCATCTTATTTCATTTGCTGTTTAATGATTAGCATAAAAATATTTTAAGCTTTCTTTCAAACCTTATACAGGGCATCTCTTTAGGTAGTTCCCCTAATTAACTATATTTTTTTCCAACTCTACATAGAAACATGACATTTAGTTTACATGTGATCTTAGTTTATGGAAATGTAGCACCATTCACAATAAATGCTGGAAATGCCCTCCACTGACATCCAAACACAGTTCTAATGCAACACCCTAATTTCTTTATTAACACGATGATGTAACATTTATCTGGTGATTTTCTTCCCTCAAACTTATCCAAGAATTTGTGCTGGGTTACTTTTAGACTTTGTTATTCAATAACTTTTCTGAATAAACATCTGTTTTGCAGTGGTATATCCAATCATCTTGAACAATGTTTAATGGCACAGTGAAATACATTGACACCAGACAGAAATAGAGCGCCCAGCCATCTGGTGGGGTGATGTCACAATAAGTCATCACATTTAGAGAATCACCACTGTACATTTCTCAAGGATCAAGATCACTTGTAAAGCAAAGGCCAGGTTTCTATGTAGAGTGGGAAACAAAATACAGTTGGTTCATTTGGTTAACTACCTAGTCAAATACCCTGCAGCATTGTTTCACCATGTTTACATGAGCAATATAGCATGTGTGTTTTTATGATTCAAGTTTCAAACTGTATTTTATATTATTACACATATTTTCGAAGTTTTACACCAGTGATAATCTTCTCAATGGGCCATAAGATCTAAACTTAGTGTAGCAAATTTTATTATTGGTAAAATTTTCGAATTATTAATTCGTTTTGTACTGAATATTTTATTGCAGATACAAAATAAAATAAATAAACGAATCTAGTTTAAACTTTAGCAAAATTGCAAAATTTTTAGAATTATGTGCGATCTTGTGGAAAAATTAGATAAGAATTTCATGTATATTATCATTAATAAATATTAATATACCCCATGTATAAAATTCATAACAGTATTCTAAATGTATCTCAAGGTCACATGGTTCATACTATGATGCTCTTTGTTGAATGAATGAAAGTAGAAGCATGCACAACTCAAAAATATATTTCACTCACTCAAGTGTCGATTTATTAATGAACTGTAGTATGTAATAATACACAAATGGAAAACAAAATCACAAAGATAATACACTCATGTATGCACATACTGAAAGAGACGCTACTCTCGAACTCAAATCCTCAAGAATAAAAAACCTGATGTAGCGCGGCTCATTATGAGAAGCGCCATCTCGTGACACCAAACATACCCCCAGCCTTGAAGCCTCAGGGGGTTCAACACTTTTAATTAAACTGATTTTACTGAAAGAGAAGGAAACATATACAACATATAAGTAAAATTAAATAAAAAATGTCACTAAATTCAGTTCACGAATAGTCAGTTCAGTGGCAAAGCACACAGTTTAGAAATAGGTCTTTTCAGTTCACCGTTAGCAGTACGTAATTCTACAACACGCACCTTATTATCCTTGCCTGGACAAACATTAACAATCCTACCTAACTTCCAACGTAAAGGAGGAAGATTCTCATTTTTCACTAGCACTAAGTCACCCGGTTGAAAATCACGTTGTAGTTTACACCACTTAGGCCTTTGCTGCAATCTAGATAAATATTCGTTACTCCAACGTTTCCAAAAATGCTGGAATAGCTTTTGCATATTTCGCCACCGATCAATATGACTTATTTTTTCTTGGGTTAAGTCTGATTCTGGAAGGGCACTCATTGATGCTCCAATCAAAAAGTGTCCAGGAGTCAGGACTTCCAAGTCATTGGGATCCGAAGAAGCTGGAGTCAAGGGTCTTGAATTTAAGCAGGACTCGATTTGTGTGATTAGCGTCAAAAACTCTTCAAATGTTGGTACGACATTCCCAAGACATCTCTTTAGATGGTATTTTAGTGATTTAACTCCAGCCTCCCAGAGACCTCCAAAGTGAGGCGCAGAAGGAGGGTTGAAAATCCACTTGATGTTTTCGGAAGACACATAACTATGAAGTCGATCATTCCGTTCAATATTTATAGCTCTTCTCAACTCCCCACTAGCTCCTTTAAAATTCGTTGCACAATCACTATGTATTTCAACAGGTCTACCTCTACGAGCTATAAACCTTTTTAATGTCGCTATAAAGGATTTTGTTGAAAGGTCTCCAACTATCTCTAAGTGAACTGCCCTAGTAGAGAAGCAAATAAAAAGACACACATAACATTTAGTAATTTTGACTCCTCTACCAGAACGATTCTTGATATTAAAAGGTCCAGCAAAGTCTACACCCACACGAGAAAATGCTCTGCTTTGGGTAACTCTTGAGGCAGGAAGATCAGCCATCAACTGTGTTGCATTTTGGGCTTGTATTCTGCAACAGATGACACATCGATGTAAGCATCTACGAACGGCATCTCTAGCGCTGATAATCCAAAACCTTTGGAGTAAAACAGACAGAAGTAATTGTGGGCCAGCATGAAGATAAACTCGATGATAGTAACTGATGATCAAATTTGTAATGTGATGATTCTTAGGTAAAATCATCGGGTGTTTTCTGTCGTTTGATAAGTTCGCATTTGTAAGTCTTCCGCCAACACGCATGACTCCTGAAGAATCTAAAAACGGAGTCAAAGATAAAAGCTTGCTGCTTGATTTCAAAGGTTTAGCAGATTTTAGGCTAGTAAGTTCCTCGGAAAATGCAGATTGCTGTACAATCTTTACAATTAAGGATGTTGCGGTAAAAAGTTCCTCTGTTGATAAGTGACTCTTTAAACGATTTTCCGGTTGTTTAAAACAATTATTTCTAAATCTTATACACCATGCTAATATTCTACATAGCTTTATCCACGAAGAAAATTTTGAAATTAAAGTTGGTTCTTGAACCTTTGAGACATGAGAATTATAACTCCTTTTCTCTTCCTTAAACACAATTTCACTGTACTCAGCGTCGATATCAATTTTTTGTTCTGTCATTTCAAGGGGTTGTTTTAGCCATTGCGGTCCTTGCAACCATAATGTGCTCTCCAAAAGTTCTGATGGAAGATAACCCCTAGTTCCGCAATCTGCGGGATTCTCTACCCCATGTACAAAGTTCCATTTGACATTAGGAATAGCTTCTTGAATTTTGGACACACGATTTGCAACAAAAGGCTGCCAACGACGTGGCTCAGAAGAAATCCACGCTAATGTGACACGTGAGTCTGTCCAAGCATAGACACAATTGATAGATAATTCAATGTATGAGAGGACAACCTTCAAAAGATTTGATAGCAACAAAGCTGCACACAGCTCTAGTCTTGGAAGAGACTGTATTTTTAAAGGTGCAACTCTGGTTTTTGCAGTTAACATATTCACATGCACTGAATGCTTAGAACTTGCAGATTTTACATATATGACAGCACAATAAGCTTTCTCCGAAGCATAAGAAAAGCCATGAATATCTATGACAATGGGATTGCAACACAAAACATAACGTGGAATTTGAAATTCTGATAACTGCGGCAACTCCGAATAAAATCTTCTCCACTTTTTGTAAATTTTCTCATTAACAGGTTCATCCCAACCAATGTCATAACTCCACAATTCTTGTATTAAAATTTTAGCGTACACAATTACAGGTGCCAACCATCCCATTGGATCAAAAATCTTTGCAATTTCTGAGAGAATAGTT
The DNA here is from genome assembly GCA_951213105.1 of Amaurobius ferox. Lineage (NCBI taxonomy): Eukaryota > Metazoa > Arthropoda > Arachnida > Araneae > Amaurobiidae > Amaurobius > Amaurobius ferox. The sequence goes on from OX578148.1 coordinate 74,507,589, forward strand.
CTCTTCGTGCATGCTTTTTGAATGCTAGTGGATTCAGTAAAATGGAATGTATCTGTAGTTGGTTTCCAGTTAATTCCCAAGACCTTGACCTTTTTGTCACTATTAATTTCTATGGAAGTATCGTTATCTCTAAATTCTTCAGGAATATCTTCCAAGACTCTTGGCACATTTGAAATCCATTTCCGTAATGTAAAGTTTCCTCTTTTCATCATTTCAAACATTTGTTTAGCTAAAAGTTTAGCAACCTCTTCACTCTGTGCGCCTGAAAGCAAATCATCAACGTAGAAATCACGAATAGCTACATCAGCTGCCAAAGGAAAATTGTCTTGCTCATCCAATGCTAGTTGTTTCATGGCTCTTGTAGACAAAAAGGGCACGCAAGCAGTTCCATAAGTAACTGTTACTAATCTATAAGTATGCAACTGTTCGTTTGTATTTTCTCGCCACAAAATTCTTTGCCAATTTATATCTTCAGGATGAACTCTGACTTGCCTAAACATTTTTTCCACATCCGTGCAAAATGCAATCTGATATGTTCTAAACCTAAGGAGAATGGGAAACAACTCTTGTTGAATTCTTGGACCTGTCATCAAAAGATCATTTAAAGACAGACCTGAAGCTGATTTCGCTGAAGCATCAAAAACGACTCTTAACTTGGTAGTAGTACTGGAGTCTTTCACTACACCATGATGGGGCAGATAGAAAGTAGAATCAGAAGACACCTCATTGTCAGGAACCTTTTCCATATGTCCTAAGTTATAATACTCACTCATGAAAGACTTGTACTGCTCATACGCCTCGGGGTTGGATAGCAATGAATTTTCCAATGATTTGAATCTACGAATTGCTGATTGCCTTGAATCACCAAGTAAGCTTGGGGACGAATGGAAAGGCAATTTGACTACATAAAGTCCATTTTCATCTCTCGAAAAGGTAGATTTAAAATGATCTTCACAGGCTTGCTCTAGTTTTGTAAAATTAGAATATTCAGGTACAGAGTCTAGCTTCCAAAAATTAGTTAGTAACTCTTGTGTTTCTAATTGAATATTATTCACATGAATGGCAGGTTTTAACTCAGAAGGAATAGTAACACTACCTGAAATAATCCAACCTAGATCAGAACGAGATGCAGTTGGCATATTCTCTTCTCCCTTAATGGTTTCTCCTTTAAACATTGGCAAAGAAATGTCTACCCCCAATAAAATGTCAATCGGTCCACTTCTAAAAAACGTTGGATCTGCTAAAGTGAGATCATTAAATAGCTCAATAAATTCCTTATCTAGAGTTAAATGAGGCAATTCTCCTATAATTTTATTAATTACAAACACTGGGGTTTTGAATGATAACTTATTTGAAAAATGTGGCACAAAGTTAATTTCTGAAATTCCATTAGTTTTAGCATCTGCTGACCCTAGACATGAAAATTTAGCTCTTTTCTTAGATAGACCTAACCTCTGCAAACAATCCTCAGTTATGAAACTAGCTTGACTTCCAGGATCGAGCAATGCTCGACAAAGTTGTAACTTCCCAGAAGAATCCACTACTCTGATAAGGGCAGTACACAACAATACCTGTTTTTGACAATTAAAATCTGAAACACAAGAATTTATACGTGTAGGAACACCTTCAGCTATTGATGAATCTCTATAATTATCAGTATAATCACTATTTAAAACAGGTGTTGATTGTGGACAAAATACCTTAGCATTTGCTGATAAAGAATTAGAACTATTCGCACCTTGATTAATCACTTCAATGTTATTCTCAGGTTGACCATAATGCAGCAAAGTATGATGATTTTTAGAACATTTTTTACACTTGTAAACACTTTTACATTGAGATACTCTATGATTTGGAAGTAAACAATTGAAGCACACATTATTTTTCTTCACAAAATTTACACGATTTTGAATGCTTAAGCTCAAAAATTTATTACACTTCATTAAAGAATGATTAGCCTTGCAATAAACACATTGAATATGAATCTCCGAAGCAAATGTTGAAACCCTTTGAGGAATGTTTTGTTTCCTAATAACCAGTTGTTTGCTAGTTTGAAGAGTTCTTGAATGAGATTTTAAAAACTCTAACAATTCTTCAAGTTTTGGAATGTTATCTCCTTTCAGTGAACGTTCCCACCAACCTCTTGTCGATAAATCTAATTTGAATTGCACGATAAACATTAAAATAGTATCCGAAAAATTCTCTACTTTATATTGTAAAGTCTCGAAAGACCGAATGCATTCTCTCGTAGTATCCACTAGACTCAATATTTGTGAAGGATTTTCTGATTGTAATGAAGGTAAATACAAAAGTTTTCTTATTAAAGCACACATAAGTTCTCTTTTATGTGAAAATCTCTGTGAAAGTAACTCCCACGCAATGTCGAAGTTCGTATCCGAAATCGGTAGTGATTGCACAATTTTAAGAGCTTCACCTTTTAAAGAACACTTTAGATACTGCAATTTCTGTCCACCAGACAACTTTTCATTATTCGAAATCGCAGCTTGAAAAAGGTCACTGAAAGATATCCATTCATCAATACTACCGCCAAAACTAGGAAGTGTTAACTTAGGTAGCTTGATATCTGCTGACTCAGAACATCTGGTTTCGTTAGGGTTAACAAGAATATTATTTTTAGAATTAGCTCTAGAAACTTTAAGAACCAACTCATCGATTGTATCACACAAATTTTGCTGCTCCGTAATAAAAGAATCAAGTTCCGATTCCTCACATGAATCGAAAATATTGTTAAACACATTAGTTAATTCGTCACTAATATTCGTAAGCTTTGATTTAAAAAGTTCAAGTTCTGCCAAATCAGCACTATCAACACAAGAAGCCACTTTATCTCTCAATTTCGTTAAATTAGCTTTAACAACTTTCTTTCTAGTCTTCAATGCTTTGAGATCCATTTTCAAAAGAAAAAGAACGATTATACTCACTCCGCTGATGTAAACAAACTGAGGCTCTGACGGACCAAATTAAATGTTGAATGAATGAAAGTAGAAGCATGCACAACTCAAAAATATATTTCACTCACTCAAGTGTCGATTTATTAATGAACTGTAGTAATAATACACAAATGGAAAACAAAATCACAAAGATAATACACTCATGTATGCACATACTGAAAGAGACGCTACTCTCGAACTCAAATCCTCAAGAATAAAAAACCTGATGTAGCGCGGCTCATTTTGAGAAGCGCCATCTCGTGACACCAAACACTCTTGTTGAGCAATTATGCCAAAATTGTTTAAAAATTATGACTGGAATGCTGCTCAGCTCGACTTTCTCATATCAGAATCCAATTTTAAGCAGTTTGTTTTTTATTTTTTTATTTCGATTTTATTTTATTTATTTATTTATTTATTTATTTTGCAAAATTTACAAGAAAAAAAATTGAAAAATCTGTATCAGGGAGGCTAATAACACCACAAACACAAAAATTGTATCTCGGCTGTTTTTTACTACAATTATTGAATATTAAGTTTCATGTTCATTGAGTCATAAGTAACCCCTTTTAGGCATGGTTATGTAAAATTTTGTGCTATGCTGCTATATTAAAATGATATAAAATTTTAAAGTGAACTTTAATATAATTTTTTTTTTATCTAGTTCTAGATTTTTTTGTTAACAAAACCGAAACCGAATATGAAAATCCATTAATATGTGTAGCAACTATCATATACATACACAAGAAATCGACTGGAGATAGATGGATATCACTTCAAAAATAGTTAAAACATGTTTAGGAGGTCCGAAAATATATATTGGCATCAAAGTCTCGAAATCGAAAATTTTCTTGAAAACAATACTTTCTTTATACTGCGTATGAGAAAGTAAAAATGCAGATGTAAACCCAGGTAGCACAAATACGTAATTCTTACGTATCAAGCAATATGCAATCTTTACGTGTCAGGCCATATGTAATTATTACGCAAAAACAGTACGTTAGAATACGGTATACCAACCATTATAAAAAAGGTTATTATTACGTATCTTTATACGTTATTATTATGTATCCTTATACGTTAATATTATGTACATTCACATACGTTATTATTACGTATATCCACATACGTTATTATTACGTATCCACATACGTGTTTATTATGTATCCACATACGTTATTATTACGTATATCCACATATGTTATTATTACGTATCCAGATACATGTTTATTACGTATCACATACGTGTATATTACATATATCCACATACATGTATATTACGTATATCCAAATACATGTATATTACGTATATCTATATACATGTATATTACGTATTAAGATAAGTGTTTATTACGCATCATATACGTGTATATTACGTATATCCACATACATGTTTATAACGTGTTCCCATATGCATTTATAGTGTATTCCAATACATTTATATTGTGTTTCTACACATATTTATCCTTCCTTTTGGTTTGTATGCATATTGTATCCTTCCCTTTTGGTTTGTATGCATATTGTATTGCTTATCTGTTTTTGTTTGTATTTGTTTATATTTGGTTTATTATGTCTTTTGTCACTCCCCACTCCGTGCTCCCCCCCCCCCCCCTGGTTTTTTCTTTTTTTTGAATTTTTTCCTCTTCTATGAGTTTTTCCGGCATCCAAATTAACGTAAATCATTCACTCTCAGCCCACTCTTCTCTCTTTAAATATGCCATTGATAATTCTATCGATTTTGTATGCTTGCAAGAACCTTATGTCAACCATAATTTAATTCTCTCTCCCCCCCCCCCCCCCCTGGGGTTCGTCAATACTCTTCCACCTCTCAAAAAGCAATAATCCTAATTTTTAACTCTCAACTTACAGTTAACTTTAAATACAAGTCACTCACTTCAATTTTTATAGAAATCATATATTTCCCCCCCCCCCCCCCCCACGATGACTTCTCTACTATGCTCACTGAAATTGAAATTTTTGATTATTTTAATGCTAACTTCCTTCTCCTCGGAGATTTTAATGCCCGTGCCCGGATGTGGGGATACGGTTTCACCGATCAGCGGGGACTTGACATGATCGACTTCTGCCTCAAAAACAACCTAGTTATTTGTAATGATGTTAGCTGTGGTCCAACCTTTGTTTCGCACTCGGGAATTGGCTTCCCTGATCTATCTATCATTAACTTTTCACTTTTTGACTTCATTCAAAGTTGGGAGATTCTCTCGAGTGACACTTTAAGTGACCACAAATACATTAAAATTACTTTTAACCTTGACCCTCCCTCTAATAATACCTTTTTCCTAAAAACCCAATACGGCGTTGGCAAATTTATCTACAATTTTAAAAATCACCTTAACTCTCTTAATTCTCAATTAAACAAAATTCACGACATAACTTCTCTAGATATCTTTTTTAAAACTTTAATTGATTCAATCCAAAACTGTGCTTTTAAATATATTAGGAAGAAGAGATCTAAAACTATAAATAACTTCACATGGTGGAATTCAACCCTTTCAAAACAAAGAAATTATGTCACCGCCCTTTATAAAAGAATCCGGTCACTCAAGAGAAACTCTGCCTCCCCTGAAGTCATTTTATCTGCAAAAATTTTCTACAAACAAAATAAAGCTAAATATAAATTACTACTTAAGAAAACCCGTTCGGATTCCTGGAAAGCTTACTGCACAAAATGCAGTGATTCTTTCGGCTCTCATTTTAAATTTGCCTTCCACAAACATAAAAAATTTAATAATATCAATCTATTTTTCCCTGACTCCCCCTCCCTTGACTATGAAAACAAATTGAAACGATTGTTGGACCATCACTTTAAAATTGACACGGACTTTAACAACTTTCCTTGCTTTAACTTACCTTCTGATGGGTTGGGGGTTGTTTCGGATGAAGAGCTTTCTGTAGTCATTAAAAACTTAAAAAATGGAAAAGCACCTGGCCTCGACAACCTGGATTTCACAATATGGAAACAACTTTTTAAATCTTTCCCTTCCTTTTTTTCAAAAATTACTAACTTATGTTTTAAATTTTGTCATTTCCCTTCTTGTCTAAAAAATGCAAATATTATTTTTTTCAATAAACCCGGTAAAGATCCCACCCTTTGTTCCTCCTATCGCCCAATATGCCTCTTACCCACTCTTGGAAAAATACTGGAAAAAATCTTCATTAACAAACTTAACTTTTGGCTTTCCTCTGCTGGAGCTCTTCATCCTCTTCAATTCGGTTTTAAAGAACTTTCTAGTTGCGAAGATGCAACCCTCAGGCTGATTGACAATATTTCAACACATAAATCAAAACATTTTGTATCTTTGACCACCGTGGACATCTGCGGAGCCTTTGATAACCTCAATTGGAATATACTGCCTCAATCACTATCAAACATTAACCTTCCACCTACTTATCAAAACTTTATATTTTCCTACCTAAACAATAGACAGATTACACTTGTCAATGGCTCTACTCACATCACAAAAATTATTTCCTCTGGTGCCCCGCAAGGCTCAGTCCTTTCGCCCACCCTGTGGAGCATTTATTTTAATGATATTCTAAAACTTAACAACGACTTATACTACCTTCAGGCCTTCGCGGATGATCTCGCGGTGGTCACCTACTCCACAAACTTGAAAACACTTCGCCTTAACACTAATAATCTTCTCGATCTTATTTCGTGGAAAAATTTAAAATTTGAAGATAGCAAAGCACGCACTATCAGAGTCAATAAGTGTTGGCTGGGTCATGAAAGTACACAAGTCCAGTTTTAAAGAAAAACTTCGTTCACTTTATTTGGTGAAAAACACAACTCGGCATATTACACGTACCTGGTAATTTTCCATGCCGTAAAACATCAAAATATACTATGTACAAAAGATTTTCAGTTGTAAATGACTAGACAGAGATTCCTTGAAGCATTTGGTACTAAGTTACAATACTACCTCTATCACTTGCGTGTATTTCAGCCACCATCACTTGGCAAAGGGAAACCAAAGGATAGAACATCAGGAAAATATTTAAAGCGGCTTCCGAACGTTTGTAAGTAAATTTAACGTTCAATACATGCTGGTCCAAACTGACCACATCTGCATCCGTTTCGACTATTCACCGTCGTCAAACGATATTCCGCAGTACTTCTGTCAAAAACATTTCTGTCTGCCTGCATCAGACCATCAGTGTCTATCTCGTCTGACTTCTTCAGACGTCTGATCCGATCAAATCGATCTATCTGATCTCGATCGACCTTCTTTTGCTTCAAGAAACCTCTGCCCTATATATCCGAGAATGGACAGTTCCGGAAACGCCCCCGGATATGCAAATCAGATGCGTACGCATTGAGAACTGATTTGCATGAAACCTCATGTTGAAAAACGTCACGGTTCACGCCGGTGAACGGGAAGAGTCGTTCATATTAAATTTGCATAAACGCCCGTTCACGGGAACGTGAATCGCGATGTATTGATTATTTCCAACATTTCGTCCTCCCTTGCTGCCCTTAAACTCTCCATCACCCCTGAAAAATGCAAATCAATCGTGTTTAATAAAAATCGATCCAAAATTAGACAACGCCCATCTTTCAAAATCCAAAACTTTAGAATCCAAACCACCAGACAATTAAACTATTTAGGCATCACGATTGACGACAATCTAAAATGGAGCTCACATATTTTTAACCTCAGAGAGAAATGCTTCAAGTACGCCAGCACTTTTGGGAGAGTGACTGGTAATAATTGGGATGTTGATAAATCCTTTCTAAAAATTTGGTATCTTTCGGTTATCGAAAAGATTATCACTTTCGGCGCGGGAGTTTGGGGAAAAGCATTGACTGGGGCCCAGGTCAAAAAACTTATCTCTCTACAAAGGATTTTTCTTTTAAAAATTTCTTCTGGTTTTCGGACTACTTCCAACGTTTCTCTCTTTTCCATTACTGGCATCCCCCCCATCCACTTTGTTATAAATTAATTCCCTTTACAAAAAATATACCTTCTGGAAACTTCGAGTTAACCTTTTTACAAACCCTGCTCTCCCCTCTCCTAGTAGATTCGATCATAATTGCCCATCTTCTAGCATCCCTCCTTCGCAACGAACTTTAAACTCACCTTCCCTTAATCCCCTAAACTTTTCCAACATAAACATTTACACTGATGGCTCTTCCATAGAGGACAACACTGGATACGCCATTTGCATTTTTAAAGAAGAAAATTTAGAAGAAATTTTTACCTTTAAACTTGAGCATGGGAACACAGTTTTCCAAGCAGAAATTGCCGCTATCCATTTCGCTATTAATTGGGCTTCCTCTAAAAACTTAAAAATAAATATTTTTACTGATAGCCAATCCTCTATTTCGGTCTTAAACTCCATTAAGAATAAATCTTTTTATTTATCCAAAATTAAAACTAATGCCAACCTTAATAAACATTTAATTAATTTATGCTGGGTTAAAGCTCACTTTGACATCTCGGGTAACGGATCGCAGATAAAAACGCTAAACTTGCTACAACCTCTGGCACCCCTATTACTTTACCCTTTCCCTATTCTCTTCTCAAAAAACATTACAAACTTGATATCCTCAATAATTGGCAATCCTATTTAAATAACTATATTTCTCCCCGTACTCACGATCCCGCTAGAATCTTAAATTTTCTCCCTACAGTAAATTTTAACACTCATATCACCAACAAATATTTAATTTATTTTATTACGGGCCGCGGCCCATTCCTCGATTATCTTTTTTCCTTTAAGTGCAAATCTACTTCCTGCTGCCCTTGTGGTGCTTTCGGTGATGCCGATCACTATATCTTTTCTTGTCCATCCACTAAAGCTTATCATCTCAAAAAACCTTCCCCCTCAAATTCTGCGACCTGGTTCTCGGGTGTCTGCTCTAACCCTTCTTCTATCATTAAAATTAAAAACTGTGTTCTCATAGCGAGAGAAATATCAAACAAAATTACATAATCAGCCTGGGGACTCTGCTTTTAATTTTTTCTGATCGGTGTCTCCTTTTTTGTCCTTAATTTTACTCGGTGGTGTCGTCATTTTGTCTTACTGCCTTGTTTCCCTGTTTATGTTACTTACTTGTTGTGATGTTGTAAATAATTGGTGTTGTTTTGTTTCCTTGTTTGTGTTACTTACTTGTTGTGATGTTGTAAAGAATTCGTTAGTGCTTGGGTTTTTTTCCCTTCGGGGTTTTCCCCTCTTTTCTGTTTTTCTTTCTTATGTCTCTCTTGTATTGTATTGTATAGTTTTTATGTTTTGTTTTGTCGTTGCCATTCTTTTATTTGTCTTGTTGTAACTGTGTTGTGATTCAATTTTAACCTGTTTTGTAATGTTTTGAATCTAAAATAAAGTTCCCGGCCACACACTTAGCTACAGTAAACCTTCGGGTCTGTCGTGTGGTCTGGGTTTTCAACACTTCAACATATTTATTACGTGGTTATATTGTGTTTCTACACGTATTTATTACGTGTTTATATTGTGTTCCTACACGTATTTAGTACGTGTTTATATTGTGTTTCTACACATATTTAGTACGTGTTTATATACATATCATAGGCGTGCGCACGTGGTGTGCTGGGTGTGCTACAGCACACTCTAATGCTCGAATTCGTTTTGTTTTTTTAGACTCCCCAATGGAAGGGGTAGACTCCCCAATGAAAAAAAAATTCGCCAACAAGCGTTCTAAAAAAAAAAATAGAAAACAAAACCGCCTAATTTTTTGTTGTTTCTAAAACAGTTGCCTGTTTTTAAATCCTATTCGAATAAACGGCGACACTACTGAGCTGACGATTCTTTATTTCACATATGGTGATTAGGCAGTCAAGAAACGAAAGAAATAAGAATAAAGAAATAATCGTCGGACTCTCTTTAAAAAACGAAGTATCGCCGAAGGACCCCAGAAGTTCGGACATCCCTGCTGCAGAGCTGAAACAGAATAATGGTTTTCCTGTTCATTATATTGATAACAAAATTAAAAGACTTTATAATTCAAAATAACATTTAAATTTCCACTTAATAAAATTTAATAAGTAAAGTTCACATTGCTTCCTATTCCTACATGTAGATGACGTTAATTACACACTTCCTTCCGGTAGCCATAACAAAAAATTCAGTTTGATTTTAAAAACACACAAAGCAGTCATACATAATGTTTTAGTGCTCTGTTGTTTTTTACTGCACAATATGGATACAAAAATACTTGATGGGGTTGAGTGCGTTATGCTTTACTTATTTTTTATAATGTGATGTATTTTAACTTGAGTATTTAACCAAATTGTTGTAAATTTTAAAAAAATTATATAACTAACTGTGTGTATTGTTGCATACTAATTAGGGTGTTATTAACATAACTTGATTTTACTATATCTTTTTTATGCATCAGTGTAATTTTATTTATAATCTTGACTTATAATTTTGACTTTTAATTAGATAATTAAAACTAAATTTGAAACATAAAAAATAAAAAAACAAAAAAATTAAATTAATCTCTTTAGCTCACAAATTCTCCCTTAGATGTATAATATACACATAATTTAATCACTTCAAGTCTGTTGCTGTGTACAGCCATAATTATCAGTGTCGTACAGACACTGATGATTTTTTTTTTGTTCGAAGTTCGAGGAGAGGCGCAAAATTGTAGCTTGGCATCAGGGCGCCAATACACCTCAAGCCGGCTCTGCCAGTACTCGGATCAAATAAAAAGTATCGATACCAAAATACTTAGTATCGAAAAGAAAGTATCGATACCAAAATACTTGGTATCGGAAAGAAAGTATCGATACCATACTCATCGATGGCTACCGGACAACCCTAAATGCAGTAAATCCCAAGAGTAGGCTTTTTTTCCCCGATACCATTTCCGAAGTTTTCAAACCTATTGGTATGAAAAGTACAAGTGGCTAGAATATAGTCCATCAGAAGACGCAGCTTTTTGTTTCTACTGTAGGTTTTTTGACAGTAAAGTCTCTACCAAAGGCCACTCAGATTCTGCGTTTATTGAGAAGGGATTTAAAAATTGGCACAGAGCTATTGAATGTTTTAACACCCATCAGTTATCAAAATCCCATGAGTGGAACTTTACTTCGTGGACACGTTTTAAAGAAGATAAACCCATTGATGTATTGTTAGATAAAGGAAAACAAGCATATCTATCAACAAGAACAACAACGGCTTCCTAATCGACGTATAATGGAGCGATTAATTGACATTGTTTTGTGCTTGGCAAAAGGTGGCAGATCATTCAGGGGTCACAATGAAAAAGCTGACAGTTCTGAACAAGGCTTATTTTTTGATCTTGTTAAAATGCTGCAAAAGTATGATCCTGTAATGGCAAAGCATATGCAAGAATCTCCTCGAAATGCTATGTTAGTAAGTAATCGCATTCAAAATGATATAATTGCTTCATTGCATAATGTTGTTCAACGAAACGTTGTTTCTTCGCTAAATGGAAAGTTAATCTCAGTAAGCGCTGACGATACTACTGACTGCGGGCACCATGAACAGATGTCCATTATAGTGCGGTATTTCCACGATGGGGAAAACTGTCCAGTAGAACATTTCTTATCCATTCAAAGACTTATAAAAGTTGATGCACAGTCTATTTTTGATAAGTTAAACGACGTTCTTATCACTCTTAAACTTGATTGGTCCTCGGTGTTATCTGTATGTTTTGATGGAGCAGCCACCATGTCTGAATGCACTTCTGGTGTTCAAATGAAGTGTAAAGAAAAAAACAGTGCAATACACTATGTACATTGCTACGCGCATTGTTTAAACCTGGTTCTGGTTGATGCATGTGCTTCAAGCAAACACAATAGAAGTGTTTTTGATTTTTTTGGTGTCATTCAAACTCTATATGCTTTTATGGAGGGAAGTGCTACACGACATGCAGTATTGGAAAATATATCACACGAAGTGGGATTCCAATTGAAGACATTAAAGTCCCTTTCAAACACGAGATGGGTCTGCAGAGCAGAAGCAGTCTCAGCAGTGAAACATAACTACTCTGCAATTTTACAAGCTTTGCAGGAAATATTTGAAACAACTCGCCTTTCCGACGTCAAGATAAAGCAAGGGAGTCTTGTCCATGAGCTAAATTCGTTCAAGTTTATTTTTGCCTTAAACATGTTGCACCCTATTTTGCACATGTTACTGAAAGTTAGTAAAACTCTGCAAAGTTCGCGTCTGAACTTACTTACTGCATTCACTGGAGTTAAAAATTTACGAAATTCTTTATCTGCAATGAGAGATAATCCAAGCGATTTTAAACTCATTTTCGATGAAACTATGGAATTTTGTGAAGAGAAGGGAATACTAATCCCTCCGCTGAAGAACAGAAAACTGTCCACACGTATTGACGACAACATCCAAACCCAGCATCATTTCAGTTTCAGTACGCGAGAAAATTATGAGAGAATAACTTCTTTCTACCCAGTCCTTGATTCAATGATCTGCGGAATCGATCAGCGTTTTGAACAGGAGACGTGTCAACTTGTCATAGCAATGGAAGAATTGGTGAATTTAAATGTTGATAGAAACAACTTGAAATTAGTTTCCGACGAATTTAAAATATATTTCGATGAGTTAGAAGCTGAAATAAGATTGCTGCGAACTAATAATTGTCCTTTTCTAAAAGGAAGTACGACAAACATCATCCGAGAGTGGTTGGATTAGTTTAAACTATCGGAGCGTTCGTCAATGTATGGTTCAGTTTACAACTCTATCAAGTGCTTTGCCACCTTGCCAGTTACCAGTTGTTCCTGTGAGAGAGCATTCTCAAAATTGTCTCAGGTGAAGAGTAAATTAAGAAGTACAATGTCACAACAACGCTTAGATTCCCTAATGATTTTGTACATTGAACAGGAGTTGGCTTCATCAGTTAGTTATTCCGAAGTAATTGAAGAATTCAAATCTATTATACCAGGTGAACAGCGTCTTATTTTATAACATATGCTAAGAGGCAAAACTATATTAAAGGAATTTATCCAGCAGTATGTATTGTTTCTTTTTCATTTCTCAAATTGTCTATGACTTTAGTCATTTTAAAATCCCCATCTGAACCTGGAGCATTGGTCACCACATTAATTTTTATATTTTCTGGAAAATCTATGCCCGTCAATATATCCTTCGGGTAACAAGAAAAGATTGTACTATGTTGAGCTGCTAAAATTCCAGGCCATTAATTCAAATACCTTCTTTTCAAATAGCGGATCCACACATGGACTTCCATTAGCTTTTAAAGTTACTTCGCCTGCACAACCTATAAGTACTTAAAATAGCTGTTGAATAAACTATTAAGTTCTTGAATCACAGCTTCAAGAGGTGAAAGCCAAAATGTTTTTTTTTATTTTTTTCCTAATTCATCTTGATCTTGTTATCACTGGAATTTTGAAATTATACTTCATAATTCTTATTTGTGCTCGGAAATTTCTTTATTGCGACAATCTTTGACATTCTCTTTAATTTTTGCAGTTAGTCGCTGAAATTTTACGGTTATTTCATCTTGCAATCTGCGATTTTCAGTACCAAGATGTTTTAATTTATTGTGGTAGATAAATAAATCCAGATTGATTATTATGAATAATGTGCTCGCTTTCACTATTATATCATCTTGGGTTGTGAATAGGGTCGGTCAATCCATCTCAAGTGGTCCAATTACAAAATTTCTGGTTCGGTGACAAAATTTCAGTTGGCGGCTCGACCATTTAATAAAAAAAAATAATTTGTCTGTTGTTACCCCTATGCACCAATAGTTCAAAACCACTAATATTTTTTTTTACTTGCTTTCTTTTAAAAATTGCGGCCGTCTTTAAATTAATGTTTTTCTATAATTTATTCTATATTTATTTTCTATAATTATATATATATATATATATATATATATATATATATATATATATATATATAAATTTTTTAATTAACTATCAAACAACTTCGGTTAGCTTGTAAGGGAACGTCCATTTATTACGTCATCATTTTTTTTTGGGGGGGGGGGAATTATGACGGTCTGATGACTGAGGGGGAGGAGGGGGTTCTGTTAATGATGACGTAATCAAGGGTATTGTACACAATTACAAAAAAATTATTAATTAAGGTCTGATGACGGATGACGGGAGGGGGGGGATAGGCCGATGATGACGGTTGATGACACAGGGGGAGGGGAGTCGAAAAATCTTTAAAAACTGATGACGTAATATATGGACGTTCCCTAATATATGCATACATTTTTATTTTTTTTTATGTGCAGCACACCCTAATAAAAATGTCTGCGCACGCCTATGATACATATTTATTACACATTGGGCAACTCTACAGTACAGTGCATATTGCAGACATGACATTTACAAAGTTTTATGCATCTTTGTAAACAAAAATATTGAGCTAGGAGAATATATTTTTACAATAGATGTCAAATTTTCAGATTGTGTTGATTTCAATAATGTACTTGAATTTATAAAATTTTTTTTATGAATTTAAGTACATATTAATATTGAAATCAACACAATCTGAAACAGTATCTTTAAAATACATTCATCTAAATCATTTTTTTTACAAAGATACGATACATCAAATGTGTCACGTATGCAAAATTCACAATACTTAGAATCACTGTCCATATGTAATATCACTTTTATTTTAATTTACATTATATTGTTAATACAATAATTATAAAAGATCATATAATTTCAGGAGTATTATTTTAAAATTCATAAATTATTCTTAATGCAAAATTGTTTTTTTCCTTTATTTGCAGTTTATATTTAAATATATTTTTAATTCAAAATATTTCTAAAAATTGCAAAATTTATAATCTACTACATTATGAAATATAATTTTAAATCTAAAAGATAAGCTATTTTAAATTGAAAATAACTTAAAAATACAAAATAAAATTTTGGGACATATTAAAACACGCAATACTTAAAACTTCAATACTAAAAATATATCAAAAATATTGTAATTAAGTTGATAGTCTATTTTAAATTATATTTGTGCATGCTAAAACTACACATCTCTGATCAACGGTGCTATGAAACTGTGATGATTTTTAGGAGTGAACACAGTGAGTTCTACTTGGACATAAAGCCCAAGTAGAACATGTTTCTTGATGCACAGAACACAAACTGCTATAAAATGAATTTGCATTTTTTCGACTAATTATATTTCTTTAAAAAAATTATCAGAATTATGCATGTTTTTATATCTTTTAAGTATCATATTTATTTTCTTTTAAGTATAAGGCCTTTTTTACTTCTTCCAAGTATCATTTATTTTTTATTTTCTTAAAGTATCAAATTTGTTTTAATTTAGTATTGTGTTTTCTAACATTTCACTCCTGTATCAACTTATTTTTACTTTTTTCTAAGTAGCGTATTATTTTAAATGTCTTCCTAGTATATTTATTTTTATTTCTTCAAAGTATCATGTATTTAAAAAAATTATATCGAAATATCATTTTTAAAATGCTTATAAATAAGACTTTTGTATGATTTTTTTTTATGAAAATTCGACAATTATTCATATTTTTTCATAAGTTTTCACATTTTTTTCAGTGTCAATTTCAAAATGTACTCTTGTTCATAATGAGATCTTTTCCTTTTTAACACTGTACAACATAGTGTTTATGACTTCATTTTGTTCATTCTGTCTGTCCATTCGCACAATAACTGCCGTAAAAATGACTTTATCAAAATGAAATTTTAGTATGCTGTTCTAAGTTCAGACGGTCTGTAGAACCTATGAGAAAATTGCTTCAAAAGTTTTAAAAAATATTCAAATCATCCCATAAAAAATATGGAGAACATTTCAGCAAAATATATTCGATAGTGTTTTTAAATAAAAATTAAAGTAATAATTACACCCATATTATATGAAGAGATCACATGACCCACTACAAAGTACGATATGGCATCCATACTGTCGAAAGCCCAGACCAACCGACTCGTCCGAAGACTTAGAGTAGCAGTTTGGGTGGCCGGGAAAAGGCATCCATACTGTGTCAAAATCGTGATTTTTCAAGTTCTTTTTAATTTATACTTAGTGTTGTATCAGACTTTATTTTTGCTTGATTTCTGTGCATCTACACGAAACAACACAATTACAATATATTTGAGTTTAAATGATCAAACATTGGTCCATGGTTTAAGTTTTTAAATAAAATAAATTATTGCAGTATTGTGATAAATGAAAGGAATGGACTAAAAGTGTATGAATGATATAGAGAGCCAAGCGATCTATATTTCAATGACATCATTTGAATAAGGTGCATTTGTTTCAATGAAAAGTGTTCAAAATGTAATAAATTATTTTAGTCTTGTGATAGTTTTAAAAATATTACCATTGAGTGTATCGTATTTTAGAGATGTTTATAAAATTGCATTGCTGTTGGAAAGTGTTTCATAAATGCTTTATGCACGATTGATCGTGTTAATTTTATGCACATTTGACTATTTCCTTTTACAAGTTAAATATCATTAAATTTGCAAAAAATTGGCAGGAAATGCTTTCTTATAAGAAAGATGCATTTTATAAACACCAGATGCCACAACAGAATCTGTGTAAAAAACCATCACTAAATTTGAGACTATACAAATCATGGGGAAAAAAATGACCATTTTCGTAAGAATTAACACAATACTTTAACTATATTCTGCAAATAACATTAAATTAATTATAAAAAATTTATACTTTAAATCAATAAAATAATTTTAATATTTAACACTGTCTCAGCAGAGAATAAATGAAAAAGTGATCATATTACATTTGTTATGCATGCATGCTTATTTCAAAGCCTTAAGTTAAAGATGAGTTTTATAAACATTGGATACCATAACAGAATTGGTGTAAAAAACAATCACCAAATTTGAGACAATATTAATTATGGAAAAAAATGCCCATTTTTGTGAATTTAAAAAAGTTTCTAAAAAGCAATAAAGTAAAAGCTTTAAACTTTTGTTTTAAAATAAAAAAAATCTTAAATAACAAGAAATATTATAAACTAAAAAGAGTTTGATAAGGTAATGAAGTGCATGTTATTCAGTATCATGTTTTTATAGCATTCTGCACCTGCATTACATTAGCAGAAAAATACTATGAAAAGATTGTAGAATCATTAAGTGAACAAAATCGTACAAGTAGAAACAATATTCTGCAAATAATATCAAATTAATTATAAAAAAAAATTATACTTTAAATAAATAAAATAATTTTAATATATTTAACACTAAGCTGAGAATAAATGAAAACTTGAACAGATTGCATTTGTTGTTATGCATGCATGTTTATTGCAAATCCTGTAAAATCAAATTATTCTGTTACATGTTTTTTTTTATATATTTTTAGTTTTAGATACATATAAAATTACACTAAATGAAGGTTGCTTCATTTACTATTATATAGATTAAAATTATTTTAATATAAACACTAACCAACACTAATAAATAAGTATTTTTACTTGCAGGTGGGTTATAAATGAAGCAACTTTCATTTAGTGTAATTATACCTGTCTAAGTCTAAATATATAAAACCATGTAAAAGAATAATTTATGATTTTACAAGATTTGAAATAAATATGCTTGCATGACAACAAATGCAATCTCGGACCACGTTTTTATTTAATTTCCGCTTAGACAGTATTAAATATTAAAATTATTTTAATCATTTAAAAAATGCATTTTTTATAATTAATTTTATGTGTTTGCAGAATACCGTTTCTGTTTATATGATTTTGTTCACTTACTGGTTCTACATCTTTTCATAGCAATTTTTCCGAGCATGTATGCACACATACCACGATGCTCAAAACATGCACTTTTCCCGTTTGCTTTTAAAGCAATATTTAATGCTAAATGTAATATATGAATACAATAATGCTAGGAAGATATATAAAATAAAATAAAAGTTAAAGCTAAATATAATTAGATAAGTTAAAATATATAAATAACGTTTGAACCAAACCAACACAGGAAGATACAAACCACCTAGAAGCCAAACGGCAGGAACGGGAAAGAATGAATAACTCCATTCAGTGTTGCTAGATACGCAGAGCCTATGCTTCTTCCACTGCAGTAGAAATCAGTTGATGGAAGCTTCGAGAACTAAGTGACGTCATGTATGATCACTGAAATCAAGTAGCATCGGCTGTGGTTAGTACTTGGGAGGGTGAAGTTAAACAGGAAGGGAGATCCCTGACCACCTGTGTTGGAGGACAAAGCTGATAGGGGATTAGTAAGAAGCCCCAAGGGGAGGGAGGAGGAATGGTTATTTTTACGTATGAAAAATGGTAATTTTAATGTAATATAAATGGTATTTATAACATATGATAAACTGTATTTATAATGTATGATAAACGGTAATCCATGAAAATGCCTTCGGGAAAAGGGTTCGAGAACAAAGCTGAAAGAGGATTTGAGCAGGGGGGTTAAAAGAAGGGAGCGATAATGGTTATTTTTATGTATGATAAATTTGTATTTTTAACGTAATAAAAACTGTTATTTTAACGTATAATAAACAGTAATACATACGTATTTAAAATGGTATTTCTACATACGGTATGTTCATACACGGTAATTCATACGTATGATATATGGTATTTTTATATACCGTTTACTCATAGCGGTATTATAACCGATGTATTACCGTTTATCGTATAACACATACGAAAATATAATGGTTTATAATAAAATATAACGGAATAATAAAATAATACGAAAATATAACGGTATAAATGGTTTAACAACGGTTATAATACCCTATGTGTATTACCTGGGAAAGTAATATGATGTAAATGTATATGTAAAAACAGATATTTTGCTGCTGAAATTTTAATATCAGTTGTAAAATTTTTAGAATTACAATATAAAGTAAAGAGAGTCAGTTAAATTTGGTGTTATAGAATTAAAATATTTGAAAAATGATTTAATTTTTGTATTCTGCTGTAGTGGAAAAAAGTAAAAGCCCTTTAGGTGAAATTGTGCCATCTGATGATGAACCTGATGGACAGTACTCTACTGCAGCTACAGGTAACTAAACTTCAATTTATACATATGACTTTTTTCTTCATGCTTAATTAATAATAAATTCTTCATGCTTAATTAATAATAAAATCCATATTTCCTTTGATTTCTGAATTTTTTACTGATTTAATTGTCAAATATATGTTTTATTCATTAAACAGAATCATCAATCTCCAGATTTAAGATTTCCTATTTTAAATAGAAACTATTTTTTTTTTTTTTAATTTCTTCATTTCTAAAAACTAATTCTTCTTGTAATGTACAGTTTGCAAGAAAGATGCATAATACACTTTGTAGATGAATATTTACTGATTTAATTGTCAAATATATGTTTTATTCATTAAACAGAATCATAAATCTTCAGATTTAGATTTCCTATTTTAAATAGAAACTATTATTATTATTTTTTTTAATTTCTTCGTTTCTAAAAACTAATTCTTCTTGTAATGTAAAGTTTACAAGAAAGATGCATAATACACTTTATAGATGGAAATTAAGTCTAATCGTAGATATTGTATATATATCTTCATAACCATACCGTGTAAGCTTTTATACTGTGATTCCCATACTTGCCTATACTTTCACTTAATATACAGATTTTCTGGTTCCAGTTACCTTTTTTTTTTTTTTGCAGTATATAGCTGTACTTACACAATTTTATTTTCTTGCAGCTGTTCATCCCTTTTACAGTAACTTTGTTAATTTATATTCCCTTTATTAATTCATATATTTATTTATTTTTTTGCAATATTTGTAGCTCATTTTTTCATTAGTCTGTTGTTCAACAATCTATGTTCATTTGGTGCTTAGATTATAGCAATCTTATTTAATGTAATGTTAGTGTAAAAGAAATGTAGAATGAATTAAAAGCGTAATACTATGTAAGAATTACTCTGTACATAAACACTCAATGAACAAAATAGAATAGCAGTGCCCAACACCAGCTACTCGGGGCCAATTTCAGATTGGGTGTTATCTCATGATTCATGAATATTTAAAATTTAACATATATATGAAAATTATACATATTTACAAACTTATACTTATTAGAGACATTTTATATAAAATAGTAACTTTTATTTTATATGTCAGCAAATTTTAATAGAAAATTGCCAAACTTGTGACATTTTGAAATTTTTTTTGACATTTTGCCAAACTTTTGACATTTTGAAGAATTTTGAAAAATATTGGTCTAGAGACTACTTCATAAATTGAACTTTTTTCCAGTGCAGTGTAAATTTTTATAAGCAAACAATTTCACCTAAGAACTATGTCTAACTTACATATTTAAAACTTTTGTCCCTTTTCATGCAGAAGAATTTTCTTTTTTTTTTTTTCTTTTTTTAGATTCACAGTTAAATCCAGAGAAAAGCATTTGTTTTGCTAATTTGAAATATTCAAACTGTTTCATAAAGATTATTTTTCCCTATTGTGCTAAAACCCCAAATTTCTTTAATTTTACTTCACAGCAGCTTATATATTAAATTCATTTTTTTGTCTACCAGTTATAGAATTTATTTCATGAAACAAAATACTAAAAG
The DNA here is from genome assembly GCA_951213105.1 of Amaurobius ferox. Classification (NCBI taxonomy): domain Eukaryota; kingdom Metazoa; phylum Arthropoda; class Arachnida; order Araneae; family Amaurobiidae; genus Amaurobius; species Amaurobius ferox. The sequence continues at coordinate 74,528,094 of OX578148.1, forward strand.
ATACTGTGATTTGTGGTTCAAACTTTTCAGATTTGCTGAAATTTATATGTTAAGCATGGCAAATTTAATTTCAAAGTTTGAGTAGAAAAACCCTCTTATATAAAAATTGTGTATTTCCATTTCTTGTATAATTTCAGAAGGGAGCACTTTATCAAGCCGTCGAGATAGCTGCAGTAGTTGTGATCTTAATCTGCCTTTGAATAGTGAAGCCGATAATAGAGTTCTTACTTTAGCCGAACACATAATCGCTGCCATGCCAGACCGCATAAAAGCTACTGCAAATACAGACTCTGAAGACATGGGTTTCCGGAGTGGGGAGGATTTTAATGATGGTGATGTTAGGAGCTTAACCATTGGTCAAAATCCTCCAGACTTGGAAATGTGTCCCATTGATGATTCACCCCCACCTCTGATGAATGAAGAATTTAATTTCGATCATTCTTATAGGTAAGTTATTCCTAATAAACTTCTATTATTTAAATGTGATTTTGTATCATTGAATTTTTATAGAAGATTTTTTGTCTTGCTACGAAACTCCTTTTATTCAATTGCAGGGGTTGCTCAGGAATTTTTATTGTTTTTGCATTCCCAATCGCCAAATTTATTATTTGTCCACCAAATGGAAGTTTTATTTACCAAATGCTAATTTTACTATATTTTTCTATGGATATAGATGTCATAGCATGTTCAAGCCTTAAAGTTATTTGTTTGAGTGGCATAAATAATTAATTGTATGGGCATTTTTTTTATTGACAAACAACAATTACAACAGGTCTTTAAAAACGTATGTGACACAATTTTGCAAAGCAATTACACTGTTCAAAAGTGACCGGCCATCCAAATGGTTTCTCTAAGTCCTCGGACGAAACGGATGGTCTGGGCTTTCGACTGTTCAAAAGTGAAAATTTTACAGAGGTGAAAATATCCGTCCTTTATAGATTTCGGATCACTGAACACGAAAATTACGCTTAAAATTGCCTACTGGCTCAAGTTTCTGAGTAATTTCACTGTTTACATTTTACATATAAGGCTATGGGAATACAATAGTATGAATAACAGTTAACAACCTTTCCTTTTTATGCACGCCATCTTTTTGCCTGTCTCTTGTAGGGAATGACAGTGCCTATTTTATTTCTTTTCCCTTATTTTTTTTTATTTCACGTATCATAATTGTAACGTAGCATAGCATTATATGTAAAATGTAAACAGTGCAATTACTCAAAACTCTGAACCAGGTGAGAATTTTAAGGGTGATTTTTGTGTTCAGCGACCCAAAATTTATAGAAGGTGGCTACTTTCATTTTGGTAAAAAACAGAAACTGAAAAATTGTTGAACAGTGATTATCTATTTGAACAATACTCCTGAAGCGTGCAAGAACAGAAAAGAAGATTTTAAAAAATGGTGACCTGGAATGCACCTAATGACCAAAAGTAATTCATTATGAAACATTACAGATATGCAAAGGTTTATTGCTTCGTCAGAGAAAGAGAAAGCAATGGAATAACCAAGGTTGGAAAAATTATTTCACCTGGAGTTTATGTACAAAAATCGTAGAAGTGTAGCCTGTTACTAAATTATAATTTAGTAACATATTAAGCTAAATTATAATTTTTTGAATAAAATTTTTAAACAATTATATTTATAATATTATTTGTTGTGCTAGTAGAAATAAAAATTTCAGCATTAATGGTTGGTATTTATTGCTATTTATTATTTTTTTTTAAACGATTTAAATATTTTTATAAAATTGATAAAGATATAAAATCCAAGTATTATTAAAAATTTATACAGTCAAACTTGGTTAAAATAAAATACTTCACAGTGTTACAATATTCTCATTATATTCATGAAATGATAAAACAGACATGTATAAAAATATTTTTGGAAGCAAACTAAAAATTTTAATATTGAAAGTTCTGTACATAGTCTGTTAAAAAAAATATCATTGTCAGCCTTATTTCTTAAAATCATGTTAGTACAAATTTTAATATATTTTCACTTTATTTTTTCTAAAAATATAGCTTGTAATTTTTAATTTTTTTCCTGGACTTATATTGATGTTCTGTAAATTCTTGTTAAAACTGAAAACCTTGAGTCACAGAACTTTCATATGTTAATTGTAACCATTAAATATTGTCTGTTGCTTGCAGTAGTCAGGATATTTTAGATATGGCATATTACTGGATTAAACTTTCAGTATTATTTTACTTCTTTTACTTCGATCTTGAAATACCTATGTTTATATTAATAAGTTTTGATGGTGTTAAATGAAGTATGTGTCATAGTCTAGTAATTCAGTAATATAATGTGAGTTTTTTAACAGTTTCTGGAAATCTCTTTTATTATAGGTATTGTGAAACAAACACCCCTGTATCCTCTTTGAGCCCTGCATCTTCATCTTGCCTGCAAAGTCCAGGCAGTTTTACTCTAGATTCCCCTTCACCTCCACCCACCACTGCAGATTTTTGTGAATTTTTTCAAGCATCGGGAAAAATTATGGAGAAAGATTTTTCTAAGCTTACTCTTTCTGGTGAGTCCACTAATCATAGTTATAAGCATGTTTTTAAATTTTAATTATGATAAAAAAATTTTGAATAATTTCATTTATTAAATTCAATGAGTTATGTGAAGTTTACTTGTGCTAACAATCAGTATTTCAATTGGTTACCAGCTATGTTTTACAGCCAGCTGCAATTTTTTTTTTTATTTAGTTGATGAGAGTGCATTGTTTAATTGATATATAATCCAAAATTTACTGATTAATGATATAACTAAAAAAAAAATCTTAATTCTAGCAATTAAATAGCTTTATACTGAATTATGTTTCCATCACTACAACAACCAGCATTGATGAACTGGTATCATGCTCTTAGTTAGTGATTGGAAAAACTATATATTTTTTTCATAGTAAATTAGAACTATAACTACTCTCTTTTTAAAAAGTAGTGATTATAACTACTTTAAAAAATCTGATGTGGGCAGCACATGACTTTCCCTGCAGACTCAAATTCATATTTTCTTCATTTCTTTAATAATTTGTTAGATTGAGTTTAATTGCACCAAATAGCATTAAATTTGCATTTTTAATTCAATTTTCGCTTTTATTTGGTAATTGGACATTTTCCCGAAATCGGCGTAATAAAAATGCAAGAAATCTCAACTATCTTGAGAACAGTTAGTCCTAAAGCATAATGGAGTTTGTTATATTCTTTTCCTCGTCAAAAATTGTGTAAAAAACACAAATTTAATTGATATATTTGAGCATACATAGTTTTTTTTTTTTAGATTTTTGCGATTTTTGCAGACCATTTCATAAAAAAAGGCAGGTTGTTCTTCTCCGAATTGTACCGGAATCTAATCAGCACCAGAGTATCCCACAAGTAACTTATCTACCAAATTTTGTGAAATTTTGTCAATTAGTATTTTAGCTAGTGTGGATACATGAAATTTTTGCAGGCCATTTCCTAAAAAAAGGCAGGTTGTTATTTTCCGAATCGTACCAAAATCTAATCAACACCAGGGTCGAGTACAAGTGACATATCTGCCAAATTTTATGAAATTTAGTTGATTAGTTGAGTTAGAGTGGAAATATACAGTTTTTGCAAGCCATTTCATAAAAAAAGGCAGGTTGTTATTTTCCGAATCGTACCAAAATCTAATCAGCACCAGAGTCGACCGCAAGTGACTTATCTACCAAATTTTATGAAATTTAGTCGATTAGTTGAGTTAAAGTGGAAATATACAATTTTTGCTTGCCATTTTAAAGAAAAAGGCAGGTTGTTCTTTTCCGAATCATATCAAAATCTAATCAGCACCAGGGTGACCTACCTACAACTGACTTATGTACCAAATTTTGTAAAATTTGATCAATTAGTTTTTGAGTTACAGTGGATACAGTCAATTTTTGAGGGCCATTTCACAAAAAAAGGCGGTTATTTTATTCTGAATAGTACCAAAAACTAATCAGCAGCAGGGTCACATCCAAGTGACTTACCTACCAAATTTTATGAAATCGGTCCATTAGTTGAGTTAGAGTGGAAACATACATTGCACAGGCAAACACACAGACGTCACGCTAAAAATAGTGTTTTCGTATTGTAGAGGTATCGAAACGTGTAGATCCATCGAAAAATCGAGTTGCGATTTTTGACATGATTCCAATACTTTCCCTATACATTACCATGTATTGCAAGGAAAGTAAAAAAAGTTACTAACAAAGCTACTTTTGAAACAGAACCAGACTTACCAATTGACAAAATCTAAAAATCCTGAGACTTTTTCCATTTCGAATAAAAGCCAATGTGTTATTAATTATCAACATTTTTCACAGTAAAGTAGGGTGATACTATTTATAAATAATTACTTTATTGATAAAAAAATATTCTATATAATTACATAGATGTTTTACTTGTACTTACTGTTTGTTGGTCTATGCTATGTTACTATACTATGCTGTTTTATTTGCCTTGTATGTAGAAAGCAGCATAACATAGTATTGTACAGAACAGAAAACATTATATTAAGTATGAAAAAATATTCTATATAATTAACACTTCACTCAATAAGTCTCCAGTCTGACTCATATATGGCAACACTGTTGACAAACCCATATAATTTCTGGATAGTACCAACCTTCAAACGATACGTGTCAAAATTTCATGACCTTCTGACAATTAGTTTACAGGTTTTAGTGACCCCAGTTTTGTAATTTTCAAAACAATCGATAAAAAAGAATTTCGTGTGTTGATTAAACATTGTTGTTTGATGGGGAAAAATACTGTTGAGCCAAACAGTGACTTGATAAGCGTTATGGAGACTCTGCACCAGGGAAATCAACTATTATTGACTGGTATGCTGAATTTAAACGCGGTTGTACAAACACCGATGATACTGAACGCTCTGGTCGGCCAAAATCGGCAGTTGTTCCGGAAAACATAAAAAAAGTCCACAAAATAGTTTTGAAAGACTGTAAAGTGAAGTTGCATGAGATAGCTGACACCTTAAAGATATCAGAAGGTAGTGTGTTTACAATTTTACACGAAAATTTGAGAATGCGTAAGTTGCTTTCGAAGTGGGTGCCGCATTTGCTCACACTGGACCAAAAACAAGACATGCCCCGTGTCACAAGTCGATGAAAACGATGGTTAAATTATATGCGAATTGCTTCCTCACCCACCGTACTCTCCAGATCTGGCCCATAGCGACTACAGGCTTTTTGCAGACATCAAGAAGATGCTCCAGGGAAAGAAATTTGGCTCAAATAAAGAAGTGATTGCCGAAACTGAGGCCTATTTTGAGAGCAAAGACAAATCGTTCTACAAAAAAGGCATTGAAAAGTTAGAGGAGCGTTGGAATGAATGTATCACTCTTGAAGGAGAGTATGCTGATGAATAAAGTCAAATTTCTAAAAAAAAAATTGTTTTTCTTAGACTTGAGACTTATTGCGTGATATAGTATGTTTTACTCGTACTTACTGTTTGTTGGTCTATGCTATGTTATTATACTATGCTGTTTTATTTGCATTGTATGTAGAAAGCAGCATAACATGCACAGAACAGCCAACATTATATTAAGTATTGCATAGAACAGCTGCAGTATAGTCACAAAATGATCACAGATACGATGTGATGGTAATGTGAGTATGCATCATTGCTGCAATGTTTATCAACTGTGTGTGCTGTATGAGTACTTTGATAATTGATGCTACTATTAATGCTTTTATTTCGTTAAAAGAAAATAAATTACTTTTAATTCTGGGCATTTGTTTTCGGTTTTAGATAAAGAACAGCGTGAGTTGTATGAAGCTGCTAAAATTATTCAGAAAGCCTACAGGTCATATAAAGGACGTAAACGTCAAGAAGAGCAAGAAAAAGAAAAAGCTGCTGCAACTCTCATTCAGACATATTACAGGCGATACAAACAGGTATGGTAGCATGTTATTTGCTTGGTTTTTATTTAATTAAATATGATACATCTTGTAAAATGTTTATGAAATATGTATGAATAGTGCATTAAATTTCATGTCATTTTCTGAAATTGTATGCATTATCTATAATTATATTTGAGAATAGAATATTTTTTAACTAAAGCTAAATTCCAGCTGAAAAGTTATTCAATTTTTTAATATGATTAATTTAATGTTGTGAAGTTTTTTATTTTGAGATGTAATGCATTTCCTAATTTTGTATGATGAAACTTTAATTTTGTCTACTTATTTGTATGAATTGGTAGTTTTTATTTGATTTCAACCAAATTTGATATGGAGACATGATGCATTCTAAAGCTGTGTTTCATCTAAGCATTTTATTTGTATAAAATTTTTGGTTCTTGTTAGCATACTTTTAGTCAATATTAAAGTTATTCAATTTTTTAATATGATTTATTTAATATTGTGTATATGATTTATTTAATAAGTCTTTTATTTTGAGATGTAGTGCATTTCAGAATCTTGCATATGAAATTTAAGGGCGTGTGATCTGATTGACTCCATTTTGGAAGACACAATATAATATGACATTAAGTCTATCTAACAAAAATATCTATTTAAGTTATAGGAGGTGATACAGACAATTTTCTGGAATTGCCTTTTATATATTAATACAGTACAGGATCTATTATCCGGAATGCTTGGGACTTCAGGCATTCTGGATAAGGGGCTTTTCCATAATTCGGAACACTTTTTTAAAACTTACTGGAATGGTCTCAAATGTCGTTATAGAAAATTATAATTCATTTAAAAAATATAAATGTATTAAAAAAAGCTTTTTTGCAATCTATATGGGTTAACTAAAATGCAAATTACATGTAATTATAGTGTCAAATTTAGTGATTAAACAAAATTTAAGAAAAAAATGGATTATTCAGGGTAGTTATTAAAAGTCTTTTTTTTTTTTAACATTTCAACTAAAGTGGGCCCTCACCATATTCATCTAATATTTTGGCAGAAGCACCTTTGTTCATATGTTTCAAAATATTTTAAAGTACTTTTAATAAAATTAAGATGGATGTTCATTTTTAATTGAAATGAGATATTCAACTATGGGTGCAAATATATCAAATTCTAATTTATGCTCTTCAAATGTATTTCTAATAAGCCTTATAATTCTAAATGCCTGGATAATTAAAAAAAATTTAATTTCGTTATCCTAAACATATACCTCATTTTCACCAACAATATGTTTAAAAGATAATATCCCAGCATAAAAAGCAAAAAAAATATAAAAATATTAGTGGATGGAAGCAGATTGAAAAAATGGAAAATATTTAAAAATAAAACGAAATATACCGGCGATCGTGTTTAAATAAAAAAATTTCGCGATATTGCTAAACTGTCTTCTATAAATTACTAATTAATAAATGTAACATGGAACTTTTTGCTAGGGTCAATTTTCGGTCCAAAATAGCCATTTTCATCCAATAATAGGATTTAATTGAAAATGATTTTGATCTTGGAATTCCATCAACGTTATTTAAAATATTGAAGATGTGTATATTTCTATGGAGATGAAAAAAAAAAGGATTTTCCCGAGAAAATGACAAGTTTATTGCTTAGGTTAAGTATTTAAAGAGATCAATCAGAAAGCCCTGAATGACATTTTATAGCTACTATACTTTTCTCTGCATTTCGGCAAAAGTTAACTCTCATTAATTTCGGGAATTCCTTACTTAAACGTACTTTCTATCCTCTCGTAAATGCGCTGATGACTCTATGTTTTTTCATCTTTTCCAATAAATGTTTATTAAATTGTGCAAAATAGTGTGAATTCTGCATGGCACATCGCGTTTGAAGAGCGTAGGATTTCTTTAGCGATATCGAGATATTTCTAGCGAAAAAGTTGGAATACTTTTACCGACAATCAAAGTCCCGGAACAAAGAGCAGAAAAGAAAATGTAACGAATTCGGAAAAATCGAAACCTTTGTACCTAGTGTGCTCTGCCCTATACACCCAGAAAAAAATGAAATGCCATTAAAAAAGCACCTTGCCGCGACTTGTCCGTAACTAACTCCTGTATTATACTATACAGGAGTTAGTTACGGACAAGTCGCGGCTCCTATATACTATACAGGAGACTTATCTGAAACTAGTGAAGAATGGAATGACGCGTCTCGCCGCCAATGTGACGGTCTCGCCCATGCCGGATCGTCACCTCCGGGAGCTACTCTCGGGGGTGACGGCCGGATGCAGACGCTTAGGAAATTTTTGGGGAAAACGGTGCTACTTCGGATGTTTTCCGGAAAAAAGGAATTGTGGAACTTCTCGGAAAAAACATGATGATTCGTTATCGCGACAATTCCTCGCGTTCGTTTTCGAAATTTAAGAAGAATCAGCGGCGGTAAGTGTGCGCGGCAATTTTTTCTGTGCGGAAATTTTGAATTTCGTGCACGGTTTACGCGTCCTATTTCAAACCCTCTAAAATAGTAGGTTTCTATGCATTTTTTTTTATTAATATTGCTAATTAAAGCAAAAAAGCATTTGGTGGGATTTTAAACAAAAAATCGCTATTTGGCGGGATTTTAAACAAAAAATCGCTATTTGGCGCAATATTTAGCAAATAATCGCTTGTTGGCGCAGAATTTGGCATTATTTTGCCGTATTCCGGTTTTGGGAGAGTCCGGATATTAGAACGCCAGATAAGAGGTCACGTATTGTACTTTTTGCATGTATTTATAATATACAGAGGCAGTTTACACATTTTTAGAGCAAATTTAAAGCAATATAATTAAGATTTGAAGTAACAATATTTATTTCTTCAATATTTTGTCTGATGGCCTTTTCTCTGGACTATCATTGTACATCTTGATTTCTAAGATAAGAGAAATTTTCTTAAAGTTGTGAGTGGTATCCTATTCCTCTTCTCTTTCACAGTTTCCATAGTCCATCCATTGTTTAAGGTCTGCATTTAGAAAGTTCTCTTTTTAACAATCCAAAAGCACAATAATCCATTGGTGACACTTTCTTTGAAGGAATATGACCAAAAGGCACCTGTATCTTTTGTCATTTTTTTTTCAAGTTTATTTAGTGGTAGCTGTTGATGTGTGACTGGTAGCTTTTTCCTGATGAAGTTCTACTCTATTAAGACTCTATGGAAAGCCAGTAATTATCTTGAATCCTTTACTGTAATTTTCTTTTGATTCTGGGAACCAAGTTTTTAAGGGGAACCAAGTTTTTAAGTTGTTTTCGCTTCTTTTGCGATAGTAAATAGATCTTATTTTATTACAGTTATTTACATAGATCCACACTTCATCAATTGTCACAATATATTTCCATCTGTCACCAGCTAAATGATTTTTATGAGAATTCTACAGTGTGTTCTGTGCTCAGCTACATGTATAGGCAAAGAGTGTGAACATTATGCTTTTTAGCTTTTTTAAGATGCAAATTTTTATTTATTATGTTGTTTACAGTTGCTACAGAGGTATTTAAAGACACCATAACTGTTCTTTGAGTCAGTGGATTTTCTTTGGAGACAAGAAATAGTCATAAATGTACATACCTTCTTTTGGTATTCATTCGTTATTCTTTTTTCGGTTAAAAGAAATGCTTGGCGGTTTCCCCCTTTATTATTAACAATATTGTTTATTTTACATTTAAAAAGGCGAATTCAATGGTTTTCATTTTTTAAATTTCTCTTAGTATTTCTCTTCGGAAAGAGCAAAAACATAACCTTCGATCCAAAGTTTATTATATGTACAAATTTTAAAATAGACAACATTTATTAACTACAACAAACGATAATTTAGCTTTTATAAAATGAGCTATTGCCAGAACATTTTTTTAAATTAAGTTTTTTTTTAAATTTTTGCAATAAAATTATTCTAAAAATGTGTAAACAGCCTTTGTAATTTCTTTTACAGTACATGTATTACAAACAAATGACTAAAGCTGCCCAGCTTATCCAGAGTCAATATCGCAACTATTGCGAACACAAGCGCTTCAAGAAGTGGAAAGAAAGCGACGCTGACTGTATTTCTCCAGCACTTGGTAGCTCTCCGAGCTCTGCAGCTGGACCATCTGCTGCAAGTTTACAGTCCCTCTACTGGACCCTGGCTGAGTCCGAGAGAAGGCTAAATTCCAGTAGGGAAGGAACCCCGACATCTTCAACACTCAAGTATTATAATTTATTTTAATTTTATTTGTATAGTGTTATAAAGAGATTCTATTAGCCTATTGTTTATGTCCCTATAATTCATGGCATAGATAGAGAATATGTCATTGTAGGGTGAAAAACTGAAATTGAGTTTTTGTAGATCAAGAATCAGTCTTTTTTCTTTTTAGCATGATAACATCTGTCTGTAGGCAGAATGGTATGTTCACTCTTTGCTAAATATTTGTGGACTTTCATGAAATTTAGCAGTTTACTGGACTATATAAATATCTGTTTATTCTGATGCTGATTATATTTTACAGTAAATCAAAATAGTATAAGTAGCTTTTTTTTTTTTTCAAATGGTATACAAAAATTAGATTAAAAAAATAGAATAAATATACTTGAGTATATTAATTAAATGTTTTTATTTTGTGTAATGTTTGATAGCAAAAGGAATAAAAATCTGAGATTGATTCTAGAGATAATACTTTGGGAGTGAAAGTCATAAGTAAAGCTTTAAAAATTTAATGATAAATAAGAAATTTATGAAAATAAAAGGTCTCAGAAAATTAGTTTGTATAACAAATTTTAAATGGAGACACACAATAACAATAAAAATTTTTATTTAAAATTAATCAATTTGAATATTTAATGATTTTAAAGCATATTTACAATCTCAAATAAAATAACTTTGTAAGTAACAGCATAAGCAGCCAACTAAACATATCAATCGGATTTGAAGGCATAATTGCATTTATACCCTAGCTTTTATTAAGAGCATGCTGTTCTTGACCTAAGGAAAAGGGCTTATAATACCATCAAAATGATTATAATAACTTAATTTTTACATTCACTGCAATATATGGCAATGTATAGGGAAAGTATTGGAATCGGGATGAAAATTGCAACTCAAGTTTTTGACGGATATACACATTTTGGTATCTCTAGAACATAAGAAAACTATTTTTAGCGTGACGTTTGTGTGTGTGTCCATGTGTCTCTCAGTCTGTGCAATGTATGTATTCACTTTAACTGAAAACTAATGGACCAAATTCCATAAAATTTGATAGGTAAGTTACTTGTGTGTGACTCTGATGCTGATTAGATTTTGGTATGATTCGAGATAAATGAACTCAGCATTTTTTTGCGAAATGGCCCACAAAAATGCCATGCATCCACTCTAGCTAAAAATCTAGTTGACCAAATTTTACAAAATTTGGTAGATAAGTCACCTGTAGGAAACCCTGGTGCTGAATAGATTTTGGTGCGATTCAGAAAAGAAGAACCTGCCCCTTTTTACAAAATAACTCACAAAAATTGAAAAAAAAAATCTAAAATAAAAGACTACATATGCTCAAAAGTATCAATTAAATGCTTGTTTTATATGTAATTTTTGGCGAGGAAAAGAATAAGACCACCCCATTACTCTAGGACTAACCGTTCACAAGATATTTGAGTGTTTTTGCATTTTTTGTTACGCCTCCTTTGAAAAAATGTCCAGTTACCAAATAAGTACAAAAAATTGAATTTTTAGAGTGTAAATTCAGTATTATTTTGTGCAATTAAACTCAATTTAATGAATTATTAAAGAAATAAAGAGAAAATTAATTTGAGTCTGTAAGGAAAGTCATGTGCTTCTCACATCAGATTTTTTTATGTTTATTTTCTTTAATGCAGTATTGGAAAATTATATTCTCAAGTAATAGTTTGTTTTAGTATTATACTTGTCAGATTTCCAAACTATATCAAAATATAATATAGAACTGAAACTTTTTATCATAATTATATATCATTTCTTGGCATTTGTTATGGTTCTTATACTCTTATTGACATTACATGTTAAGTAAAACCATGGAAACCAAATGCATAACAGTCTAAATCATTATTTGGGAATAGGGCAGTAGCAGGCTGCATAATTTAAAAAAAAAAAACCTAGAAAGTATGATAATCTTGTTTCATATACAGCTTCATATTCTTTCCAAGCCTGCCTCTGGGGAAAAAGTTGCATTTGCCCGGAATAAAATTACACCAGCTTCTCGGCATATTTCCCCGTTACTCTGTGGTCCAATCAGCTGTGACCTCATAATTGTTCATTTTCTAGGATTAAATTGATTATTTCTAATTACCTTGTCCCATTTAGGAGGACATATTCACAGAGGAGGCAACACCAAGCAGCTAGAAAAATACAGCAGTTTCTCAGGCAGTCCAAAAATAAGTGAGTGAATACATTTTATTGCATCTGCGTCCATGTTTTCTGTTGATTATATAATGTTCACCTTGTTGAGCTATCTTTTATGCTTTGTCTTTCTAAATTTCTATATTTTCTCTTTCTTGCTAACACAGCATGTGGGATTATTTCCAAGGCAAAGCGGTGAGTTAATAGTGGCTGTTAATATACTGGCATTAATCAGAATGCCAATATTCCTTTGTTGTTTCTTTTACAGGAATTTGTAGTTCATGTATTGTGTAATATTTCTAAACATGGCTTAGCTAACACTTCTTCAAAATTACCAATCTTTTGTATTACTTTTTCTTAACTTTTTCACTTTTGAAACTGTTAAAAGCAGCATACAATACTAAACAAAAAAAGAAAATAGTATTGACTAATTTCAGTCAGAGGCAAGAAACAGCCCTCTGCAGTAAGTTCTTCGTCTTTTTTGTTTTGTTTTTTAAATGCTGCTTTTAACAAAATTACTTTAGTTTAATCTCTTTAGCTGCAGTTTGACCTCTTTGTATGTTTAACTTTCCTTTTTAATTTATCTCCATCCTCACTGGTCTGGTGTTTGTATCAACTTTCACTATAGTTACATTTTCATATTGCCAAGAATGATAACATATATCATTATCTCAATTTTAAATGGATATAATCATGATCCTTTCAATACCGCATCATCATTGCAACAATAATTTGATTTCAATTTTATCAGTTACCACACAAATTAATGTTACTGAATTAAAAAAAATCATTATGGAAGAATAAAGATTTTTTATTCTTATAATCATAGAGGATTGTATGATTAGAGTGCACATATTTTGTAGTATTTTTTGGACACATTATTCTTGTAGGCGCATTTAAAATCATGTAAACGTCCCACACAGCACACTATATCTAGATTACATCTAGATTGCATCCAATAGATGTAATCTGGATCATCCAAAACAGATCCAAAATCCATTGTATTGACTTGACGTCTAATGGATATCCAGATGTTACTCCAGATACCATCTATGGATATCTAATGGATAGCCATCTGGACGTAAAATGGATCTGCAATAGAAGTATACTAGATCATCCATATTATGTCTAATGCTCATTCAAATTACATCCAGACTGACGTATAATGGATATCCATATGGATGCATAATGGATGTGCAACAGACGTGAACCAGATCATCCAGATTCATACATCCATATTATTGGATTATTTATTTTATATTCATTCTAGTGTGTTTTTATAAAATATAGACCTTAAAAAATGATAAAAATATGCTAAATTATTTTAACATACCAGATTTATTTTGCAAAAACATTCTTTATTCACTATACGACATTTGACTTATGTTTTGTAAGTCAAAATAATAAAATATAACTTAATCTTTTATGAATATTTTTCTATATTCCTAGATTAAATATATTGAAGTTATTTTTATTTTCTAAGGTTTTGGTATAAGAATTAGTACCAGTTAGTAGAAATTAATGCTTATATAACTACTTTTGCATACGTTATATAAAATTTGAATAGTAAATACTTTGTGATTTTCTTCTCATCAGCCTAAGTTTCATTTTCAGAAGTACTGCAATAGCAGTTACTTAGTTATTATTCAAATTCCTTTGCTACAGACGTTTGTAACATAGCTGTAATGATGAAAATATGAGAAAATATTTAAAATATCTGAAAGTTACAATAAATTTCAGTAACAGTATAGTAAAATTGCTAACTTGATTATAATTTTGATTTTAACAAATTTAAACTTATATCAAGTATGTGATTCAGCATAATATTGATAGTTATTCTGTAAATTTTAGAATAAAAAATATTGAACAAACAGATTCAATTTGAAAAGCAAAATTATGACACAAGTCACAGTGGCCAACATCCAAACAGTTAGTTACCTTATACCTTTCTGGTGGGTCGGACGGTCTGGGTCTCAACAACAACAAATCACAGTGGCCATGATGGCAAGGTAAAGAGTAAAATGCTGTACAGTGTTTATTTTTTCAGCTCGATTTATTGAACATAGGATTGATCCATTTTTCTTCCATGATGGATGTAACATGGATAAGTACTTCATCCATACTACTCTATCTATGGATGTGCAAGGGAAGTCAAATCTGGTTCATACAGAGTATGTAATTTATGAACGTAAATTAGATGAGGAACACGGAATTGGTCTATTTCTCATCCATGGTGGACGTAATGTGGAATAGATAGCCCAAAACGTCCGTATTACATCTATCATGAACAAAAAATAGACCAATACTGTGTTCATCATCCAGAAGATGTAATTTTTAGACATAATATAGACATGAACATTGGATGATCAAGATTACATTACTTATGGATATCTATTGGATGTATCTTGTTATGCTTGGACATGTTTTGAATTAATGGGATGTAATCTGGATATGATCTGGATATCTGTGCTGTGTGGGATATTCATGCTTATTCATGCCAATGTAACCTTCATTAGTGAAAACTGAAAAATAATTACAAATCGGATGAGAATAAAATTCATATATTGGTTAGGTTTGAAAATTTTGATATAATCACATCAAAGTAGGGGTTTGGTGAATGTAGCAAACAGATGCAAAGTTATATCCTCTCTTTTCTTCTAGAACAACTCCAGCTTCATCAATTGTAATGTTCATATTCAATATAACATTCTACAAACAGGACAAGATAGTTATATTCATTATCATATATTCATAGTTTTTTTAATATTCAGTTGATAAGGTTGAAAGAGAGGTTGATGAAATTTAATACATTGATAGTTAAGTAGACTTTTAAATATACCATTTACATTGAAGTCCTGCAGGAAAAATCAAGATTAGAAGAGTGGGGGGATGTAAGTATAAAAGACAAAAATTTTGAAGTTTTGCTGCAAGAGTGTTTAAGGAAATATATATAACAGCAGAAGATGCAAACATTTTGTTAATAAAATGCCTTTTTAAATATTACTTTCGCAGTGAAGCCCATAGAGAATTCTGCAGAGAAAATTTAGATTTATGAAATTTGTTGAGATGGCTAGGGACTGGAAATTTAAAATGTTGTAAGATGATTGGCTGAAAATAGTGGGAAACAATCACACAGAAGAATAATTTTTCCTCTATATGAATCATATGACTATAGACGAAATACTTAATGATCTCAAGTTACTCTAGTAAAATATTATGTAAAACTTCTTTATCCTTTTCAATGTTGGCAGCAATTTAGTAATGCCAATGGGTGTATTTAGCTTACCTATGTTAAACTAAACTATTTTGATACTATTAAAATCAATACTATAGTATAGTTCAAATTTCAATTTTTGCTCATGTACTATATACTACTGTTATTGTTCTGGCAATTATCATTGCTTTTTACATGAAATAATGCTATGAAAATCTTCGAATTTATATCATTCGAGTTTTAGTCAGCAGAATTACTGAAAACTAGTTCTAGTTTTTTACATAATGCAGCTATGCATGAAAATTGATGGCAGTAGCTGCATTCATTCTCTATCTGTGTGTTTGTGTGTCCTGACAGACATACCGACAGACATCTTTCAAAAGTGTTCAAAACGGTTTCAGAATATCTTAATATATATTACTTATTCATCAAAATCTCGCATTTGAATTTTTTTCATAAAACAGTTTTTTTTTCTATACAATAGTATAAGAAAATAAAAATCACTTAAAAATAATGAAAATTGAGCACATGTATAAAGTAATCAAACATATAACCTAAATATTTTGTTAGTGCATACTGTGGAAATAATTATTCTGTAATAGTGTTATTAAATGTTGATGAGAAAACTGCAGTTGCCAGATGAAAATTAATAATATAATGTTGCCAGATGTAAATAGCAAGTAAGGTGTAATAAAATGATAATATGCTGGTATGTTTTATTTCATTAGATAGTCTTTAACTTGTGTTTATTTTTGAAAAAAAAAAGGAATTTCTGAATAAATTTGTTTTAAATATATATTTCCATGAAAAGTGATGTTATGAACTCAAGTCACCTTTCAGTGTGCCCAGGTTTAGATAAAGGTTTCCAGCAGCAAGGTGATGTTTGCAGACTATTGGGAAGCTAGAACTTTTATGAACTGCCCCTGAAGTCGTGACCCCCCTCTTCGACCTCATTGTTCTTTGTGTTTGTTTGATTTATAATATTCTTGTTTTGTGTTTAGTTAGTTTTCTCTGTTTAGTATTTCTACCTTAGTAGCATTGTGAGATGTCAGTTATATAATGGATTGATTTTCAATAAAGCCATATGTAACAACATATATTTCCGTGGATAACTTGCATCTGTGTTATCAACATTTTCTTTTTTGTTCTGGGTGTAGTGTACAAATAATTCACGATATTTCATTTCTTCAGATTACAGAGAGAACGTGCATTAGCTGCCGAAAGAGAGAAGCAACTGGTGGAAGCTCAGAGTCTGCAGCCTCTGCGCCTAAAATACCAGGAACAGCCTTCTGACAAAAGGCTTGCTTCTGAACCTAAGTAAGTGTTCCACACTATAGCAGTTTTAAGTTAAATAAAGTGATTGATAGAGTGTTTCATTGTTAATTCTCAGTTTAATGGGGTTGGATAAATTTTCATCAACTCGGAAAAGTGTGTAAATTTTAAATATTATTAATAATAAATTGTAGTTATAAATCATTGCAAGGCAGTATAATGTACACAGTTTATATTTTCTCCCCTGTCACATTGTGCAGATTTATTGAAACATTTTTGAACTTGTATGTCTTACCAATTTTAATCACTTTGACATTTCATCTCTTATAATAAATCAGTATCAGGTGTACCTAGCAGTTCACCATTAGCTAATGTTGCATACATGGGATATATATGCACAGCTTTGTATGTGTTAGTCAAATATAGTCTATATGTAGTAACTTTGCCAGAAAAAATTTCTGTGTATGTCTGTGTGGGTGGGGGGTGGGGGAATAACTGAATATTTGATTTTCCATTTCTCCATATATCCTTTTTTCAAAATTTAATGAGTTTGATGCAGGTTGTAAAATAAGTGGTATCACATTGCAAATTGTGATGAAAAATTTGTGTTTTGCGATGTAATAATTAATTTGCAACATATTTTATGATGTAATTTTAAAATCCACAACAAATAATATAATGGCAAATGATTCACGACAGTGAAAAAATAA
The DNA here is from genome assembly GCA_951213105.1 of Amaurobius ferox. Classification (NCBI taxonomy): domain Eukaryota; kingdom Metazoa; phylum Arthropoda; class Arachnida; order Araneae; family Amaurobiidae; genus Amaurobius; species Amaurobius ferox. The sequence goes on from OX578148.1 coordinate 74,545,556, forward strand.
TCTTTCATCAAACGCACATTGCTCCTTACTACAAGCATTCCTCTTGCACTTGCATATTTCTCTTTATTTCCAAATCAGTTAAAAACGGCCCCCATCCACCCACAATACTCTCAATGTGTTTGGCAACTCACATGAGCAAGCATCCATTAAATGATAAGCATCTGCGGATCACATAATTTTATGATCCTTTGCAAAATATCTTGCTTCTGTGCATACTTGTGCACATTGCATCACAGTGACACAGGTGAAAGAAAGACAGTGCAGCCAGTCGCTAGAGAAGTATTACTTCTTCCATACATGGTTGAACTGATTCGAGTTCGATTTAGATAATGTTAATAAGTGAATTCTTAATACAGGTCTTGGGTATATAACCCTTTCTGTTTCTTCTATTTGCGCCCATTCCTCTTTTGAACTTTTTCTTTTGCACTGAAAAAGGGAATTCAGCATATCCCCGAAACAGCTGTATGCTGCATTATTGTGTTTTTGTGCTTGTATACGTTGCTTAAGTTTTCCTCATCTTTTGGACAAAGTGTATTTTACTTATTGATTTACTCAGCTTGAACGGACCTTACTTTTCTTTTTTCCATAATATTTATCAGTGTACCTGTTAAGGGTGCATTGTCTTGTCTCAGGAAAAGACTATGAATTCCATTTCTTTGAATTTGAAATTGATGAGCTTGTTTCCCTTACCAGCACTTGTTTATCGCAAAATTATTTTGTCTTTCATAATAAATTCTACAGTATATCTGGTGGCTTGGCTATGAGTAATCCCCTCATCCTATTCTCGGTGAGATCTATATGCATTATTTGAAGTTAAGCATTTTGAAATTATCCTGTTTATTTTTTATACTTATTATGTTAATAACAGTTTTGCTCTTCTGGATCACGCTCTTAATGATATCGATGGTATTTTGTATGTTTTAAATTCCATTGATATTTTTATTCAGTTTACCTATGAAATGGAAAAGAACAATTGTCTTGCATTTTTGGATGTCTTGGTCATCCGCAATGATGATGAATTTCTTACTACGGTCTTTCATAAATTTTTTACAGTCTCTCTGCCTCCGCATAAAAATTCCTGCCATCTGCCTAACCAGAATATTGCTGCTTTCAATGCACTTATTCATCATGCTTTGAATATTTGTTCTACTATAAGTTTACTCAATTTTGAGATAAATTCTTTAAAAGTTGTTGTTGTTGATCATGGTTTCTGTCCCGGCATTGTGATCATGCAATTCAAAACTTTCCTCCAAACTTACTTTTGAAAAAGATTTCAATAACATTATCATTTTACCATTTTTTCCCCCCAAAATTCGGTCAGCAGATTGCTAAAATCCTTAAAAAATTCAAATTTAGTATTGCATTTAAACCTAATAAACTCAGGTTTTCTATCTTAAAGATCCTTTAGAAATTTCTAATAGTTGGGGCATTTACATAATTTCTTGCCAGTGTGCCTTTAGACAGAATGACATAAAGACACACAGGCATCTTCCTATATTATGTAAGATAAAAATAATGTGATAGTTTTAAATTACTTTTTTATTTATATTTTATAAACATTAACAAGCCAAAGAGACATATGTGGATAATACTTTGGTTTATTTTCTGCTCATATGGCTAGATTTTGCAATTTTATTGACTGCTCTTTGGAGTTGCACTAGGTGTGATGGCAGAACATTACTAGTCAGAGTAGCTATTAGTACACAGAAGTTTACAAACCAAATTTAAAGTTTATTAGTCAGTTGGTAGTGGCTACTATATAATTTAAGATATAGTAGGTTTGTTCTAAATAGTTTTATAATATTCATAAAAAAATACCAAGATGCTGATCTCTATAAGTTAATAAAATTAATAAAATTAAATAAATTTAATAAAATTAATAAAGTAAATTAAAGTTAATAAAGTAATTAATAAAATAAAGTTAAGAAAATTTTTAGCCTTTGTTTTAAAATTGTGTAAAAGGAAACAAACATGTATAAAAAGAAAATTTATTCAGAAACTTGATAAAATCCTAAAAGAACAAAATCAAACATTTTTACTTACTTTAACCTAAATTGTTACAGTTCAAGCTTGATCTATTCATTTAAAAATGAAATCCATCATTCTTGTTTTAATTTGCTCAAAAAGATCAATAATTTTCTCCTTGATCTCTGGATGACAATTGAGGAAATTTTTCTCCATTGAAAGCACTGCAAGCGCATTTAGTCTTTCCGAATTCATAGGTTTCATTCATTCGGTTTTTAAGCACAGCACACACGGAGTAAGAAAAAACTGCCTTCCACCAGCACGTCAGGGTCGGCATTGCGGGAACGACAGTGCTCTCTCTCCCTCGCAGCCTTGCATGCAGCTTCCTATGTGCGCATGCGCACAACAGTCAAACACCACGCTCCTGGAACTGTAAAGCACACAGTTCCATACAAAGATTTTTGTATCTTTTTCATAAACTGGGGGATGGCTACTGACATTAAGCTTAAGGATTATATATTGTACAAGTATAAAGAAAAAGGGCTCATTATATTAAATGTTATCGATAATATCAAGTGGAAATAGGGGGTGCTGTAGTTCCACAGTGCCTATACATGAACCCGCCACTACTCATTATAGATTGATGTGAAACATCGCTCCTTTCACATATTTCAAATAGAAAAAGGTTGGTGTATGTTGTGAATGATGATGATACAAGGTACCTAAGGGAAGATTTCAATATGTTTAGGTTTTTTGAAACAATTTTTATTTTATTTTATTGTTTTAATTATTGTTTCAATAAATTAATAGAATGCAGGTTTTCATTTGAATTAGACTGCAAACCATGAAGTTATCAACAATGATATGTAACAATTGTATGTCAACAATGATATGCAATAATTCATATGTAATATTTGTAGTCACTCCAGGGCTTGAAATAGGTCGTGACAACTGCAACAAATGTCATGGGCTACCTTAAAATTACTGAGATTATTAGTGGTTCTTACTGCAGGCTTTGCTGCTAGAATTTTTAACATGGCATTTTTGTGGAAAAGCTAAGATGCTTTCTTAAACTAGTATGCCACACCTGGAAGTTATAACAGTGATATTTACTTGGAAGGAACTGCAGTAATTAAAAAGTAAAATGCTGAAATCCATTCCAAAAATGAGAGATATACGAAACCTGCTGAATTCTCTTTTAAAGTTTATAGAGAAAAATTTGCACTGAAATTTAGAAATCGTTTTTGATGCTTAAGATTGCCATGAGCTGAATAGTTTTTGCTGCTAGATTACAAAAACTCGCAACAGTATTTGTTGCCAAATTAAAAATCTTATTTCAAGCCCTGAGTCACTCCAGTGGGCAAGTATGCAGTCGGCATAAGCAATGAGTTCATACTGGCATATAGTGTAGATGTCAATGCACAGATCTAAAATTTGAAACAATTCACGCTTTTCTACCAGAATTTTTTATAATACAGCTTAAAGGGTATATATAAGGAGAAGAAAAGTTTCATATTGAATTCAATAGATACTTTTGTTTGTATCATGTCAATAATTCAACTGAAGGATGACAAGCTTATATATTCTTTATGGAAAGTTTAGAAAAAAAGCACATAACCTCTGAAGTTCTTTGTCAATCTTCAAATTCGAGAAGTTTCTAGAACTTGCCAAAAGTCATCAAGTTGGCGATATATAGCCAAAAGTCATCAAGTTGGCGATATATAGCCAAAGTTACTAAATTTTTTAACTTGGTTAATAAACCATTATCTTTAAATTATAACAATGTTTTTCTGTTAGGTATTCATAAAAATACGATGTCTCTTCCATTACATGCTTTCATTTCATCTCTGTCACATTTCTTTCATTATTTACTTTGCACCTGCACCCTAAGTTATTTCACATCAAAAACACCAAGATGCTGACTTCTATTGTAAATTGAAAAATAGTCACATTTTTGTGTAGTTTATATTAACTTTTTTAGTGATTTATTTTTCTTGCTAAGTAATTTTTGTTACTAATATATACATATATTTTTTTTTGGTGTAGAAATCCCATGTGTGATAAAGATATTACTTGATGAGTTTGAGAAGACTGTTGTTTTTTAAGCATGCTCTTTTGGGAGAGAGGAAGCAAAATTATTCCTCTTGCATGTCGGAATTTATTTCCAACACTGCCACTAGTCATCTTTGCAGTGAGTTTCCACTTGTTGAAATGCATAATTGGGCAAAATCTGTGAGAAAAGAATCTGTGAAATCATCATCCGTGTATTGCTTGTTTTATGTTGATGTTTCAAATTTTATACCTTTTGCTTCTTTTAAGCCTGAAATGTATTTATTTTGTTATAACTGTTACGCTATTGGGAAATGTGTGATATTCTTATGTTGAAATATATTTATGACTGTTTTTTGTTAAACACTTTGTTGATTTTTCTTTATTCAGTTTTATATTTACCTGCAGAGATGCCAACTCGTGCTGTTTATTCTTAAGTTGGTGGGAAAAGTTGAAGTTATGTCACTGGGTTTAATGAAACAAAGAACTGGAGCCAAATTTATTTATGAATGTGATATATTTATGTATTTAAATCAGAAAATAACTAAATATAGCATTTAATATAAATAAAGAGCTTAAGTGTAGAATATATTCTAAACAAAATTTGTTTGTGCAGAGTGTCACTGTTATCATAAACCACAAATTACAGAAAAACAGTTATAATTTAAATTCCTTTAATTTTAAGTCCTTTATAGATAAAAGACAATAAAAGCATTCTATATATGTTACTAAACTGGTTTGTAAAACAGCATATTTTCATATTTTTGTATTAGAATGTGAAAAAAAATTAAAATTCAATAAGCATTAAGTTGGCTTCTCTGTTACTATTCATAACATTGTTTTTAATTAAAAATATATTTTTAATTAATTTTAATGTTCCATTTAATGTTTTTTTTTTTAATTCTAAAACAGTAAAAATATACTTATGACTATCTATGTGATTGTGAGGACTTAAATTGCTTGTTTCGCCTTCAATTTCTTCATCTACTTAGTATATGTCAGACATTCTTCTGTATGCAAGTATTGACTATTGCATTCTTGTTCATTCATAGATGTTATCAAGTATCATTATACATTTATATAGATACATTTAAATATATATTCTAGATTTTTTTTTTCTGTGTGGCTGTGATATATGTGTATTCAGAATTAAATGCTTCTCATTATTTGTATCCCCTGTATACATATTAAAAAAAATTAGTATTAAGGGCGATGTTGTTGAATCTCAAGGTTTCTGAATACTTTATATGTGCAATATTTATTGTGCATGACTTGTGCTAAATTATTGTGCTTATTACTTTAAACTTTTTGACGGGTCAATTTGCACTTGGAGCTCATTTGATGTTGGTTTAGTTTATAGGAGACTCATTAAAAATTTTCTGCATTATACTGTGAATGCAATTTTTATAAGTGTAAATTAACCCTAAAAATTTGCTTAATTTGGGATTTTGGAATAGATTTTTTTAATTGTACATTGTTCCATTTTATGAAAGACCAGAGTTTTAACTTATATCCTGTACATAGTTGTTAACTGTTGACAGTTTATATTTTGCTAGTGACACTGAAAGTCATTCTTTGGAAATTATTTTGTTAGGTAAATTCTTGAATATCTTGACTATTTATTTATATATTACAGTAGAGTCCACTTTAACCAGATCTTTTTTATCCAGACAAAATGACATTTGAGCATGAACGTGTGTAATCATATCAATACTGATTATATACAAGGTAGGATCCAAAAGTTCGGAGATTGTGCTGATATCTCCAACCATGATTGGAGGAGAGGGGAACTATTTTACCGTGGCGTAGAGACCCATGTGACGTGAGATGTGAAAAGGAAGATGCAGGTCCGCAGTGCATGGTTTTTCCAGACAATGTGTGTCAGCAAACTGTAGTTGTTCACTGACACGCATTGTCTGGAAAAACACCTATTTCTTCCTTTTCACATCTCGTGTCACATGTGCCTCTACCCCACGGTAAAATAGTTTCCCTCACCTCCAATCAGGATTGGAGATATCAGCACAGTCTCCGAACTTTTTGATCCTACCTTGTATATATATATATATATATATTATTTCATTGGATTATCATAAACTAGTTTTATTATATATTTTATATAGCATTGTTTGTTAAATTGTAAAAATAATTTCAAATAATCAGTTGTGAAAAAGGTGTATGAAAATAAAATATCAAAAATTAAGTCAAACACCGACTAAACTTATATATGGTCAATAATTTTATCTTTATTTATAAAAGGTCTGACTCAAGAAAAGCAATCTTCCACCAAAAGCCTTTGATTGGTAAAAAAAGCAGTTCTAAATAGAATCATGGTCTCTTTTAAGAAGACCAACACTCTTGATTAATAATAATGATTAAAATGTGTTTTATTCTTATACTCATTAGTTCACAATTAATAGGTATGAACTTAGCTAAGAATTAATTGTTTGTTATCTCTTGGAGCATACTAGTTGTTAAAGTTTTGGGATATTACTACAAAACAAAATTACTGGTATTTTTTCGTAATATTTTTCCTGGTGAAAATTTTAAATTGTAAAAAAAAAAGAAATTAGTGTTGATTTTCCTTATAATGATAACGTTCTTATACTGCTCAATAAATTATTTGCTAAATGTATTTTTGTTATTAAAAGTATTCAGGTTACTGTATCATAGCTAGTATTTGTTTTAAAAAGTGACTTATTTTAAGATTAAAGTTGTATAAGTTAAATTTAAGAAAAAGGAAAATTTAACTCATTGCAGAGTTAGCATATCAAAATTGACAGAAACTTATCTTAGATTAAACATGGTGAACAGCTATTTATATAAATTATTGCAGTTAAACATTGAGTTCATAAAATGGTTATTTTAAAAAAGAGGTAGCATAAAAAAATTATTGATTTTAGGTAACTTAATAACAATAACATGGGATAAAATTCATGTCATTAAATTGCTTGAGTTGGGGAATTTGTTATTTCAAGAATAAATGTTTAAATTAGCAATAAACTTTAAGAGCAAAAATTTTAACTTTGCCTTAAATTTCAAATTATCAATGTTTAAGTAATCAAATTTATGTGTAATTGTTAGGTTTTTCTGAAAATAAAAAGGTGTGTACTAGTAATAGTTATGCCATTTCTTAAATATTGTTGCACTTTTTGGATTATGCACATTCATATAAGATCATATTTTGTTTTATTTGATCTGTTTAAATAGGATTCTACTGTATGAATTTCTTGTTGTATTATTACTTGTAGATGAATGGCCATGTTTAATGAAAATGAAATTTTACATCTTGTGATATTAAATTTAGTTTCATACATTGTAACAAAAATATAAATTATATTTGATGGCAGACAAGCTTGGACATGCTTATTAGGGTGCAATATTTCCACTCGCTTTATGTACTATATAAAATACAAGTGAGCATTGGCAAGATTTTAATTTTTATTGAATATAGCATGTCTTAGTTCTCTGTCATATGTTTATTTAGAATAAATTTAGAAAACTGAAATTATTCTTTTTGTTTCTTATATTAGTTTGGTTTTGATGTAAAAAATGCTAACCGTTAATCTTGATATAAAAATTACTAAATATTAATCCTGTCTGTTTAGTATAAATTTTTAAAAAACTGAAATTTTTCATTTTATTTATTTATTTATTTTATATTAGTGTGGTTCTGATATAAAAACACGAGCTATTTATCCTTATATAAAAAATATTAAATGTTAATCCTGTCTGTTAAGAATAAATTTAAAATAACTAAAATAATTATTTTTTATTTTGTTTTAGTTTAGTTTCGATATTAAAAATACTAACTATTAATCCAGCCTGTTTAAAATACATTTAAGAAACTGAAATTATTATTTTTTATTTTTTTACATTAGTTTGGTTTTGATATAAAAAGCACTAACTATTAATTCTCTTAAAATGCAGGGGTTCCAAGTGATCAAAATTATCAGAAGTCCAGACTAATATATAAAAAAGTGCTAATGTTGGCTAAGTAGTTTTGTTAATTAAACTATAATCAACTCGTTTAAAAAATTTTTGCACAGATAGAATCACAAAGTTTTATTATTGAAATATTGAACACATATTCTGTTATTTTTATTTATTTATTTTGCTTTATAAACTAATAAATTCATATATTCTAAAAGTCAAAAACCGACCTCACCTAATGTATTGCAATAAAACATTCTGTTTTATTTTCTTTATTCACAGCAGTACATAAATAGATTTAATTTGTTTCTATTATGTAAAAAAAAAACTTTGTTCTTAGTATCGAATCATTTTCATTCTATATGGTCATTACTTTTGATATTTCTTTTACTCCTACTAATTTTATTAATGTTGCCAAAGCACCATATGAGATGTTCGGTATAATGTGGGTGGAAATTTTGCTCCCTGTTTGTATTGTTTCCTAAATGTTTTCCAAATCATTCAATTCATCTAATCTCCACATTCTCTCAAATGAGCTAAACATTTTTTACAACGGGTGATGACATTCACATTTGCGATTGCAGTAATAGCTTGCCTTTCAAACATCCTTGTGTGGTCATATAGCTCTGGATTCCTCTCAGTCATATTTTGCATCACCTGTAAAGAGGCTGTTTAAGACATTCAGGGTGTCTACTGGTCACGAAAGTCATGAAAGAAGTCATAAATAAGTCATGAAAGTCAAGAAAAAATCATGAATAATTTCTCACATATCAGTCATGGATAAGTTATTTCATAATTATGTTCTAAAATTTAGTTTTAAAAATGTTAATTTAAAGTTGCAAACTGAGTAATTTAGTAATTTAAATCTTTTGTGTGTTGTGTAATAGGAAGCACTTCCAATAATTTGAAATTATGCTTTCCTTGCAGCAACCAGCAGTGATAGATCGATTTCATATTTTTAGAGTCCATCAGTAACATCTAGCCATTGCGGCAGCAACATCAAGAAAACTTGTTATGTGCCGCAATGTTCTGAAAATTTAATGTCAACTGTGTGGTGAACTGGCTTTGACTTGATCACCACATAGATGTGTGAAAAACTGTGTCACATAAATATTTTGCTGCCACTGCAGTAACAGCTATTTGGTGTTGATGAAAACTACAATTGATAAAACTGGTCCGTCTATACTGTCTGCTGTAAAAGAAGCATGGTTCTGAATAATGGTTTCTTCAGTGTTTCTTAAATACTCCAAATAACTACTCAAAATTCCAACATTTTCAGAAAAATTGGAACCAAATATCAGTTTCAATTTTATTACTGGTTTTCCTCTGGGAAATTTTCGTCACTCTTTTTTATCTTTTGTCAGATTTTTACTATGAAATATTGACTTCAAAAGACCATGAAATTTTCTTGAAAAGGCCATGAAAGAGTCAGGAAATTTTATTTGCCAAACCAGGTAGACACCCTGACATTGTTCCAAAAAGATGTTCAACTTTTTCAAAGAAGTGTATAGAGTACAAAACTTTTACTCTTGAGAATTTTTTGTAGTGACTCATGCTACTCAATCAAAAGATTTATAGCCACTTTTTTCTCTGGTGAATTAACATGGATTTTATTAGCATAGATTTGGGGCAGACTATTTTTAGAAATATACAGTAGTTCCATAGAAATAAATAACTGTTCATAACAAAGTCAAATTAATTAACAGTCTGCAGCCGTTGATGATCAAACTGTTTTTTTTGCGATCTCTATTGGCTGTTAAAAATGTCTATAATCAAATGTTGGTACTTGCACATCAATGGGCAACTTCTGTCATATAACTATGTGAACTTATATGAATTATATTACTAGCTTTGAAGTTATATATATATATATATATGTGTGTGTGTATAAATATATTAAATTTAATTTATTTCCAATATCTATACTCAAATTTAATGTTATGGTGTACATTTAATCCAAGCTTTAAATTGCGTGAAACTTAATATCAATGGTAGGATATAAAATACTAAATCAATAGTTAGTAGACATATTGGTTTTCAATTTAGTTTTGTAGTTTTTGACTGTGTTTTTATACTGTCATAAGATTAATTGCTAATAAGTTTATATGATAAAAAAATAACTTAATTCTCTATATTTCTTATTGATAATAAATAATATATCACTATGTCATGTTTTTAATATCTTAGTTAAAAAAAATAGTTTTACTTGATTCAAAATTTTTATTTCAAGGATTTTAGTTGAGTAAGAAAATCTGAACTACAGTGTGATATATTTTATATATAACACTTCTCATATCTATTAATGTATCAGCTCTAATTTTACTTTTAATATCTATCAATGTATCTTCTACCTTTCTTAAATCAATTTCATTGAATCTTGGACTTTTGAATTTTTTATTTAAGAAAAATTAAAGATTTTACAATATTTTTTCATCTAGAATCTTCTCAGTATAAGATACAAGTAAGACTGCAATTTATGATAAAAATGATAATTTTTACTAGTTTATAGGATAAGTAAAATTACAATAAATAACAGTAATGATTGGTATTTGAATCTTTTCAAACAGACTGCTAATAAATGTGAATACCATATTTACAGATTTATAGTTTAATTGTTGAACTAGTTAAGTTTTTATTCTGAAAAATTTTATCAAAATTATACAGTTGTCAATTGTGATATTAACCTTGTAGCTGATTATTTACTGGATTTGTTGAATTTAGGGTTGCCTGTTAATGTGTGAGTATCTCAATCTATATATTGATCTGCTCCATTCATGCATGCTTCTCTAATGAAAAAGTCAATAATTTATTTTTAATTTGATTTCTAACAAGCATTTATAGTTGTAAATTTTTATAATGTCCATGATAAGAATTGACTGCTGAATAAGGAACTGCCACTAAAAACAAACAAACAAACAACAAAACATGGAACAACAGGTTGCAAATGGTGATTATCAAGTGTGGACTGGAACCATTTAATCAATCAGGCACTTTTAAATATTCATTGGTCCTAGCCCTTGTTTTTTAATTATATATCAGAGTTATACTAATTAAACAAGCATATGAAAATAGATGACTGCGTTTTTTAAGATCAATATTATAAGCCCTTTCATCTAGTAAAAAAAAAAAAAAGAATTGTCTACAAATTTAAAACATTACACTTTTTCAATATTTTAGTTACCCTGCATTATAGCAAGGGCTTCTTTACCATTCGCAGCCTAAAGGGTACTTAATCATTTTGTTTTCATTTTTTATATTGTTATTTGTATTTTTAGGTATGATATTAATTAAAATAAGATTGGTCATGGTAAAATGAAAATAAATGCAACATACCTAAATATAAAACTAAGTAAAATTATATTGATAGCATATTTAATGCTTCTTAATATGTTTTCGGAAACATTAAATAGATTTTCTTTCCAGAATTCTTTACCATATAGAGACATAGTAATGGTGCCATATTATAGCACCATTTAACACACAGTACTGAAAATGTTGCTGTTGATCACTAAATTCTATGTTTGTTTTTGTTCATTCTTTTATTCAGATAATGAACAAAAGCTTAAGGTTATTTTTTACTTTTCCTCGAATTAAACAACTACGAAAATTGGATTTGTGGGAAACAGATTGATCAGTATGACTTAAAGTTGCAGGGCCAACAGCGATCGTCTTTGTGTATTAGCTTTTAGTTTGAACATAGTTTTGGAAGGGCTATTTCGAGGGACTCGCATTATTGCTGTAAAGCAATTGTAGTGATTTTTCATATTTTCTTTTAATTTGGAGGTACACATTGTTTGCATTTCTTAGCAGTATCTCCATAATGGATATTTTAGTAGCAGTTATCTTCATAATGGATACTTTATGGCCAGTCTGCTCTTGTGGTAATTCACCATTCACCAAATCTGTACATGTTTCACAAAGTGTATAAATGGTGGCAGCTTCCTCTGCTCTGCTAGAAAGAAATGTGCCTAAGCAGAGGTGGTCTGCTGTTGCAAGCAGAGTCCCCCCTGTCAGCGAATAAAGGGGAATATCACCATTTCACCTTTTCTGGGTTTTTTAATATGAGATTATCTGCAGCCGACACTTGAGAAAAAAAGGAAGGATGGTGAATTCTGTCTTTTTTATTCTTCTTGCCAATTCCTGTTCTTGTATATAGCTGTTGATCATTTCTAAGAGGTTTATTCTCTTTTGCTGTAACCGATACTACTACTCTGCCATAGCGTAAGAGAAAGATTTTAGGTGCTTCATCTTACATTGTAAAGGTCGATTTTTGAAAATGTAGTATATATACATTCACTCATACATGCATAATATATATATATATACATATATATTATAGATATTACATTTCATTACTCAGTGGGGTTTTTGAGGGAAGCTTTGAAATCTGTAAAATTAGTGAGTCAGTGAGCAAAAAGTGGATGATGAATCCCATGTTAGATAGAATATTACAGTGCTACGAATTTATTATACTTACTGTATAGAATTAGTGCCTGAGACCAGCCTAAGCACACATATAAATAACTAATTCTAAATACAGTTATATAAAATTATGTAATATCACAAGCATAAAGGCAGTATGGACAAAAAAATGAATTATTTTTTTTATAGATACGCAAACTGCCATTTCGTTCTTTTCATAAGAGAGAAATTGCTTAGGCTGCTCTGCTTGCATATAATAGATTTTGAAATCTTCCCTATATACTTGCATTTAAACATAACATTGCACATCTTTCCTAATACATCTCATACTTTATTTTCTTCTACCTCAAAGTATACATTTTGTGAAATTTTCCCAGTCTCCAAATAATGTATATTCCATTTTTGCCCGATTATAAGTCATTTTGTTAAATAGAATTCTAGCAGAAGAAATATTTGGAATTTTTTTTTCTCTTAATGATGAAATAGAGTTTAATATCTATATATCAAATGAAAATTATTTATTAATAGTATAAATATGCATGCAACATATTTATTATTTTAATATTTAGGACAAAATAATTAATTCTGAATTTTTTTTTAAATTATTGATTATAAATATAGCTTATGAACCTGTGTGAAATACATATTAGCACAACATTGTTAATATGTAACTTACAAAATTAAAACGTTTCAAAGTTGCTATATTTGTACATTTTGATAGTTTGATATTCAGAGACAAATCATGGAATTCAAACTGAAGGTATGGAATATAGAAAAGCAGCAAAAGTGCAATTTTTTAAAGCGAAAATTCAGAGGAAATAATAAGCATTATTTAGTATTATAGTTCAATGTTAAACTAAAATATTATTGATATGCATGCTAAAAAACTGGAAATAAAAACAGTATTATATTTATTCCGATTTTACTGATTGCAAATTGATGATATGCTATGATATTGTAGAATGATCAGAATGTGAGATCTTTTTATTAGTAGCAGAAATTTTAACAGGAAGTTTTATTTCTGTACATACTTAGGTTTGTATAAAAAAATTAAGTGTTTTTAAATGTTTCGTTTTTGGAGAGTATGGACAACTTATACTGAAAAAAAAAATTGATTGAATAAGTTTTTATATGGTTGATATAAATAAGTACTTATCTGTTTTTTTTTTTTTGCTGTTGTTGAATTTCATGAGAGGCTTATAATTTGATTCCAAAGATTAAAAAGTCTGCTAATAAATTTTCCCTTTTTAAAGTGTGCACACAGGTTCAATTAAAGATTTAACAAAAGTCAGTTTGTTGGCAATTCTGCTATTTCTTAAATTCCAATTACATACTGTTAAGTTTTAGTTAGCTATTTTATTAAATCATTGTAATCAGTGTTGCATTCCAGAAAAGTTGAAACCACTTAAAGTTCTAATTTTTAAAAAAATTCTATATCTTCTTATGCTATTTGTGTTTTATTTGAATTTGTACTTTTTAGAAACATAATTGACTTGTAATCGGGCTATGCTGCCAAATACTTATGTTTCCTAAATAGTTCATTTGATTTGCATTTTGAACTGTTATTGCACTCCTGTTGTCTTATCCTTATTTCCATTAGCTTTTTGGATAAGTTCTCTAAAAACATTTCATTGAGAAATATCTAGCATTCTCATTGTACGTCTTTGTTGAATGTTGAATTTGTATTTTGGCTCAAATGACTTTTACAGATTTTTCAAAGTTTTGCCAATGGAATCTCTGTTGCATTGAACCCAGTTGTCAGAGTTTTCAAAGTCTCATATTATTAGAATTCTTCTGTTAGTCTGTGTTATGTCTACTTTTCACCTGTTTATCATGTGGCATGCTCAAACTATTGAATGTTGTATCCTTCATATTGTTTAGAAAACTTGTCATGATATCTACTGTAATAGTAAAAAAAAATATGTGTTTTCGAGTGCATTTTTCATTTAATTTTTTGCTGTTTTCTTATCTATTGAAAAGTGTGTAATGTGTAGTTAGACATAATTTATACTTGTGTTCTATTTTACACATGTGTTTAATCTTGATATCAGTACCGTCTTAAAATGATATCAATGTAATATAGTTCCTTTTTGCTGTGTACAACTTCAATTCCCTCTTGTATATATACACCTGGGTTTTTGTGTACCCTCATTTATTAATTCCCTTTCATTTGCTAGCATACTCTGTTCCTGTACCTTTCATTTTTGTCACTCTAATTATTCCCGGTTGCACAAGCACTGCTGTAGAAGCATTTAGAAATGGAATTTCATAATTTATTATTTTTTTTTTTCATCTATCCTTTGGAATGTTTTTAAATATGGATTTTGGGAGTTCTAAAAAAATATCATATTCATTCCAAAATAGTTGAACAGTGTTTCATGCCTAGAATATCAATATATATGATTATTTTGTGTATTCTCTCACTGTCATAATTAATTCAAATAATTACAGCAGAAAAGACATACAAATTAATGAAGTGATTTTTTTTTACAGTAATTAATTGTATGGATTTCACAAATTATTTCATTTTATAGATTTTTATAAAGCAGTTTGTATGGATAAAGGCTTGTGAAATTTCCAGTTAACTGGCGCACAACTGTCCATACTATTAATCTTAATTATTATTCTTAACTGATTTATTCTTTCAGTATTTAATTATTAATAAAATATCTATATAGTTACACCCTAGTGGATTAAATTATTATTGCTACTATTTAACTATGGTGTAACTATTAAAGTTTGGAGGGCTTGTTTGAGTTTGAGCTCAAAGTTTCAAGGCAGTTTTCTCCATTTACTTTGGAACCTATGTTCCAGTAAAGCAAAAATATTATTGGATTAAATAAAAGTGCAGTCATTAATTGAAACATTTTATGTATTTTAAAGTTTAAAGTGTAAAAATATACAAAGCTTAAAATATTATAAATAAATTTTGTTTTTGTTTTTTGTGCATTTAAAGGTAATTCTATTACTTTGTTATGCCTTTAATGTATGAAATATGTCTAAATTTGTTTATATACCTTATAGATAAGAATATTTTGTGAGTTGCAAAATATTAATTAAGCTAATTTGCTTGCTTCAGACCAGTTAGAAATAGATAAAAAAAGAAAAACAAAGTCTGTAAATAACTGTTTTTCAGCTTCTTAAAATTGCTTTCTGAAAGTTAAGCTTTTTAATTTTTTGTTTAATTCTTTAACAAATAAGTGTTATTTATTATTCAACTCAGAAAATTCAAGCAATACTCAGTACATTTGAAAAAAATAATTATTACTCCAGTTACAAATCACACATTTATGAAATACTATGTCCCAGATGAAATGTCAAACTATTTATTGGCAAATCCTGCGTTTAAATTTTTTCCCCCCTTATGCAGATTAACCAGTGGTGTATTTTAAACGTATTTGGAAAATATTTCTTGATGAAGATTTTTGACTAAAATTAACAAGAAATACAACTTTATAATGCATAGGAAAATTTATCTGAAATTTTTCAGTTGTTCAGGGAGAGGGACAAGGGTACCAACCCTCTTAATTAATATTTTAATATTCATCCGAGGTTAGCCATTGAAAACAAGTTTTAATAAACTTATCGGCCAAAGACTTCATTTGTTTCATGAGTAGGACTCCATTACCAAATAAAGACTGTTTAAAGCACCAGAAAATTAAGAGTAAAATATATCAAGGCAAATTTCTGAAAATTTAATTTAAAAAAATGTAAATATAGAAAAACATTTTTTAACATATTAATCCCATTTCAACTTCGCAGGACTGTAGCATAACATTTTTAGGGGTCTTTTTAATATTGCTCCATGCCTCTTTCAATTTTAACATGGATATGCTAAAAAATGCCAGTTTAGGACCCTTAAAATTCAAACCTCGTAACTCATCCTTTTTAAAGGTTGTGTACCAACAGCATCAAAATAGTTACTAATTATCAAAACACCTTTTCTTTCAGTTGGAAGAAGTAAAACTCATAAAACCAAGGGTAGAACAGAAAAAAATTGCCTTCTAATGGAAAAATAGGTTGTGAATTTTTGAATAAATCCAATACTTGAGTTTTAAATTTAATAATTTATTTTTTCGTACAAGAGAACTGTTCTATTTATTAACTTCAATACTGCTTGCCACGTAAGAAATATGTATTTTAAATCATACTGACATGCTAACATTCTATGTTGTTATTATTTTTTAATTTTGAGTATGCAGGAGTGCTAAAATTTTTAGTTCTCAGGTCCTATAAACAGTTTTTATTCACCCCTGTTTATGATTATCCAGGGTTGTGTGTTTAGAATGGGAAATGCTATGGATCCTAAGTGTAGGAGGAGCCTCTAACTTAAGATAAAATCAATTTCAAACATTGTGTGTGCACTTAGAATTTGCCAGGGTGCCCACATGCTTGCAGTTATGCACTGATACTACTGGTTAACTGGATAAGAAAAATGTCTGGGACTCTCATTTGTATGATTTTTTTTTATTCATGTCATATCAGATACAAAGTTATATGCTTTTTTGAATTTTTACATACATAAATCAGGGTATATGCTTTAGATTAATTTAGGGGGTGTTTAGAGTTTTGGGAGTCATTTTCCATTGATGATTATAATGCTCAAGTCTTATTTTTTGTACTATGTGATGGGAAATGTGTAATGTTGCACTCATTAAATGAATTATATTATACATTGAGAGTAATTTGTCTTAAAATATGATTACATTGGATATAGATTATAAACTTTACTAGGAGCAGTGAATATGCTTATATGTATATTTAGTTTCTCTGTTGTTTCTAAAATTTAAAGAGAATTTTTAATGGGTTCTGTTTGAAAGATTTGCTTCTCATTCAAATGTTATACCAAATGGGGGATTATTTCTGAAAAGTGAGATACATATAACGGATGTGCAATTTTTTATTCCTGAAAAAAAAATTAGGATTTTGTTTTTTACTTGGAAAGAAAATATACATATTAGGAGTAATTTAGATGAGCATAATATTTTTACATATTTCATCAAATAATTTTATGAAGATATTAGAGAATTGCTTCTCTTCATGAAGCACTTTGATAATTTATTCTAGCAAACTCTTTACAGTTATCATTTGGACTGTAAACCACATATATTTTTTTGTAATTAGAAATTATGAATAACATTTCAGATAATGTAATTGTGTTTATTCCACAATTTCCTGACCTAAAATGCATTTATCAATGATGTCTGGTGGTGAGAATAATTCGAATGTGCATTAAAAGTTTAATCTGTAAGTTAGATTTATCTGAGGCCAAGCAAAGAAAAATGTCTTCTAAAATACATTTAACATAAGCTTCAAATTTTTCTGAAAAAGTCCCATATGTGTTTCTTATGCAAATTCTCTCTTGTTATTTTACAATAGTAAAACGATTTCTAATAATTATAAGAACATTTTGTACAAAAATAATTTTTATACTTTTATTTTAAAATTTATTTATTTTTGACAATAATAGATTTGTTAATAAAAATAAAATTTATTTTACTTTGAGGATGATAAAAATGTTTAAAGGTGTCTTTTTACCTTTTTTCTTCATGTTTAGTTGATTATATTTTACTGCTACTATCGAGTTTAATTTTATTTACTATCTTTCAAAACATCTATTAATTAATACAGTTAGATAATAAATAAAACTGTTGAATATATTAATAAAAAAATTTACAGTGTAACAAAATACTGCTTATGCAGCTTATTGAAAATTATATACAATAGCCTTGTCAATACTGAACTGTTATATTTTCCTTTTTTAACTGAATATTTTGTTAACATTTGATAAAAAATAACATTTTAAGCAAAAAAATTTAACTGAAACATCTTGAAAATTATCTTTTTTTTTTTTTTTTTTAGGATAAAAATGTAAGACATATTTATATCTGCTATTTTTGTTTTTATCAATTCTTCTTTTTTTGAAAGGAGTGTATTTTCTACAAATGTTTATTATTAAATTTTCTCCATGTAAAATGTATCTGTAGTGTGCCAAGATGGGACTAGAGTTAATGCAAAGTGTTTCTTTATATTGCCCATGATTTTATTAAAATAATTGTTTCACATTACTTAGTTTGGTAATTAAGATTCATATTCTTACAATGTTTTAAAATATATATTTCATTCTTAACTTAAATAATTCTACTGTCTGAAAATATCATACATTACTTATTTAGATTATATCACATTTCATTATCCCTGTCATGTTTTAAATCTTGACATTATTTGAAAATAACATTTTCTGAAGATTGTTTAAATATATTAATTTGATTTAATATATTTATTTGATTTGATAAGTAATATAATAAAATTTTGATACGTAACTGTTTTATTGTAATTTGAAGTCAATAGCCTCTGATAATATTAAGGTATTTTGCAATATTGTCAGTAGTAATACATCATAAATTATGTTTTGTGTAATTATTTATTTTTATTATTCTAATATAATTTTATGTGATGTTATTTTTTCATTCCAGTATTGTCTCTAAATTTGTGGATATTTTTAGAGGAAGGGAGGGGCGGCTTTAGATTTCATTAGATTCAAAATTGCTTTTTATTTGAATAGAGGTTCTGCAAATCTCTCTCTGCAAGAAATAATATACAAAATATTCAATACATTGCTTACTCTTTGGATAAATTTTTATTTTTAATACTTTTCATACCAATTCTTCAACTGAAACCAATATTCAAAACACAACTTAGTTAATAAAAACTCAAATTAATTATTACTTGCTTATTTTCAAAGTACGGCTAACACCATTTTTGTATTTAACCATCTAATTTTTACACCGAGTATAACATGGCACTTCCATTTAGCCATTTCTTTCTTATTAGTGCAGAGTTACTTGGCTATTCTATCATCACTGTGGATCTGTTTTGCGATTAGTTCTACTCATCAACAC
This sequence comes from Amaurobius ferox, assembly GCA_951213105.1. NCBI lineage: Eukaryota > Metazoa > Arthropoda > Arachnida > Araneae > Amaurobiidae > Amaurobius > Amaurobius ferox. The sequence continues at coordinate 74,564,824 of OX578148.1, forward strand.
AACATACGTTTTGCGTTCAATTTTTCTGTATTTCACTACTGTTTCTACTTTTATTTCTCTCATGTCACACTAGGTGGCTACACTATTGCTATAGTTTAGTATTTTTGGTAGCACTTGGTTAAGTTCTCATTTAGCATTAAAGCTCTTGGCTTATTTGCACTGAAGAAAGATACCCAAGTATTTATAAAATGATTTTTTATTGATTGTTACATACATTAACACAGTAAATTGAAATATGGTATTATTTAGAATATGCAAATGAAACAGGACTTACCTACATTGAGTTCTCTAAATTTTTGTTCCCCATGATTGTCAGTACAAAATGTTGTTAGTTGAGGATTATCTGTATTTAGGCCATTTATTAAGTAGTACACCATTATTATATCAAATGTTCATAATTCACTTTAATAAATCAAAAGTTAAATGCAAGTAACCCCATTTTATAATTTGTTTTCTGTGATAATTGTTGACTTATGGTGGCCAATGTAATCTAGTAATGGCTATTGATAGAAATAAAAATTTTATGGTCAAGAACATATCTGATATACAAATTCTTTAAGCATTATGCATAATTTGTTCTGGCTGTGCTGGCACATAATCCTTGATAAATAACTGCAAAATCAGTCACAGGTTGTGACAGTCTGACTGCTCATGCCTTAGGCGAGTGGAGCGGTCTGGGTATTCCACAGGTTGTGACAGGATTGCCAAGTGACCAGTTTTATATTATCCTGTTCAATAAAAATGTACCCTGTTGTATTATATATATCAATAATTCCCCTTATTGTTAAGAAAATTTGCTCTATTTATTGTGTACTTAAATCTATTGTGGATACTTTTTATTTGTAGTGTTTGCTTACTGATTTCCATTTTAATCTACAATTGATGCTTGGCCTCAGTGTACGGTCTTTCTGGTTCTACCTCTTTCAGTGAAGATATTCTTGTGTAGAAAATCAGTCTATAATAAGTTATGTGGAGGCACAGAAAAATAAAATACGGTTCTGATAATTATGCAATTGGAGCTTCAGTAGAAATTGACTATGTTCATAAACCCAATGAGCTGTGTGCTATTTTTATTCACATTTTATTCAGATTATGCTCTAATTGTAAACATTTTAAAAACTTCATAAGTGTACTTTGCCTATGATAGCTAATTTGAAACATTTATTAAAATGCAAAAATCATTATAATCTTACTTTTCATTTTTACTGTACATGTACTTAAAATCACATAGGATGGAATTTTATATATATTTTCTAATTTTTTATGTCAAAAATATTAATTTATCAATTATCTGTCATGATTAAAATAACCAAATAAATAACTTGGAATGTTTGAAAAATTATTTCTCAGTTTCATTTAAGTTTTTAATCATTTAAATTTTAGGTTATTTTTAATATCAAATAATGTTTCATATGTAAATTATATAAAAATAATAAATGCAATTGAACATAATACATTAAAAAAATCCCTATGCCATATTCTTGAAGTAACTTCTCTATTACAGTGTGAAAATTGATTTTTATTTTGCAGAATATTTTTACCATGTGTAGTAGTTCGAAAAATATTTCGGAAATACTTTGCAAAAATTTAAGAAAAAATGGCTAGAAAGCTACATTTACTTCAATGGAACACACTTGAGATGCAATTGTTTTAAATTTGATTTATAGTCAATAAATATGTCCTAAATTTCAGCTCACGTATATATCTTATCTGACAGGTTATCTTTGACTTTCGCCTAAAAAATGAATATTTTCTGCATTATTATTTTAGCCCCTATTCTTTCTCAGAAGCATTTATCTTTGCCATTATGGCTCTGCTTGTCATATCATATATCTGATACTGGCATTTTATAGAGTACTTGCTTGTTGGAAGTTAAAATAGAAGTAAAATGAAAAGTAAAATATGCTTATACTTTGTCATTATTCACACACTTATTTCAGGAGATTCAAGTGAAATTTGTATAATAGGCAAGTTAACTGAAAAGCAATTAGCATTAGAGAGTTTTAATTTAAAAATTCTGACTTTAATAAAACATTTATATGATTATGGAAAAGTTTAAAGTTTTACATTTACCAAGGGTTTTCATTCCTCGGAGTTCCTTCACAATGTCTCATTTTTATGAAAAATTTTAAATTATGCAAAAAATCAATAATTTATTAAAACTCTTAGCAGATTCACCATTTTTAAACAGTTTATTTTTCAAGTTTAGTAAATTATTTATTTCAGGTTTTGATAATACATTTTTATTTTATTTTTACAAAATGTTTTTTTTTAATTTTATGGCAAACTCCAGATTTTAAAAATCTAAAATTTCAAGAAAGGTGTTTTCTTCATATTTTGAATTTTTTTTTTTTTTTTTTTTAGAGTTTTTGCGACAAGTCTTGTATTATATATTTTTTTTATAATAAAATTTTATTAAAGATCCCTTTTTGAAATGAAGAATTTTGAGTTGTCTGAAAAAGAATCCAGATTTCTTTCGAACAAAATCTGGTATCACGATTCTGAATTTTGCATTGTTTAAGCATCTCAGGAAGTTATGGTTTTGACAACTAACAATCCATATTATACCTAGTTTTAAATTTATTGACTACTTAAATCAATTCTAAGAACTTAGCTCTGACAAGTGTTCAACTGCAAGTCAATATTTGTTTTTATCCCAGGCCCAAAAATTTTCAGGCACTTCCTTCACTATATAAACCTTCTTATCACTTCTTCTTGAATAACATGTAAGGTAATGGACCTTTTGGCTCAACAAGTTCAAATGATGGCTCTAGTTGTTATTTGTATCAAGTTCTGGTCTGGCATTGATAAAATTTATTGCTTCAAATCAAAGATATGGGTCTAATTCGTTTTTAAGGCCTATTTTGTTTATATTTCAATATTTCTATTTAAAAATATTGTTGCTTAAGCTTTTTTTAAAATTACTATAAATAAGGTGATTTAAGTTGTGATTATGTATCACTTAAATTTCTTTACTCATTTTTATGAAAAATATCTTGTATTTATAAATGCATATTAATTCCTCGTTTCAAAACCAGTTTCATCAGGTGAAAGATTTAAATACTTTTTTAATATATTAAACATTCAGCAGTTTTATTATTTTATTGATGAATATTGTGACTGAATAATTTAAGTTGTTACAAAGACAATCAATTTTTTACATTTTTACATGGTCAGCATTTGTCATCTCATTGGCATGTTTTATACCATACATAAATGTGCTATATTTCTTTTACATTTATTTGGGAAGCATATAGTAACTGCTAAATTGTTCCACACATAATTAATTCGGTAGTTGTTTGATTAATAAAACTTTTGAAAAAATTTGAATGAAAAATTCATGTGTGTGGTAGAAGAGTCGTGACTTAAATTGTTAAACTAGTCATTATGAATGTAATGAGGTGTGCAAGTTATATGCATGAGATACATACTTACTAGTCATTATACATCTATGAAGTACAACAGAGTCATATATACTGCCGTTCATAATTTTGGGTACATTCTCATGCATTTTGTTTGATTTATTTGAATTTCTTCATTAATTGTCAATTATCTCCAATTAAAAAACATTAACTATCTCTAATTTCCTAGCATAAAAACAATTTATTACACCGAAAACTAAAATGTCCCACATCCTTATTTTATTTGTGTAGAAAAGGTGGCAGTACACTTATGTAAGTTTGTAATGCATTTCATGCATTTGCATTGTTTGCAGTACATTTTAACAATTCTAAAATAAGACTTTTCATTAGATTTTACAGCCTCCTTGAATATAAAAACTACATTATTTTCATTAATTCTTACTTCATATCATAAAATTACAACTTGGATGTTACCATGAAGCACACCTTTTAATCAAATAATCTTCTTATGCAACTTTAGATTTATTTGTTGTAAACTAGTACGGGGACATTACAGTAATAAAGTGTAAATGCTTACAACTTTAATTGACTAATATGGAGAGAAATAACTTTTGGTAAATTATCTTCTGTATAACTAAGGTGAGTAATCTGCAAGAAAAATACTTCATTAGTAATAACATAAAAACGTTAAGAAAAAGTGTAAACCGGTTTAAGAGACATAAACAGCCTCTTTCTTCATAATAAAATGACACAGCAAGCTTACCAGCAAAAGCAAGGAAGTATCTGTCAAAATTTATAAAAACAATGAACTTTATTTTCGCAACATGAGGTGAGTAAACTTCTTGAAGAAAATAATGCATTTTCACATACAAACAGCACTAAAAAATTATGTCTCACCAATCATTTATGCCACATTCAAATTACAAAGAAAGTTAAGTCCATACAAATTATTAGCATTTCCACATAATTATTAATTATTCTTTTCTTGCAGATTTTCCTCGTTTTTTTTATCATATAGTGGAATGGTTAAGACACATATTTCGTTTAATCTCAACATTTTGGCAGTTTTTCTTAACATTTTAACAATCAAGATGATCACTTGATATTTAAATTAAGATGTGTCATAAGTGTTTTTATACTTCATTTTCTCCCTGTAGTTTTCAGTAGTTCATTTTTTAACATTCATGTCACCAATCAAAACAAATTTACATATTTTTTCACATGTTTATTAACTACTTTACCACCAATTTCCTGTACAGCTTTCAGCACTGCTGAACTGCAACAGCTCGTTGGGTACCTATATGTTAGCAGTGGCGTATTTACAGTAAGTCCAAGTAGGCTGTGACCTAGAGAGGAAAAGTTTTAAAGGTGTCAAAGTTTTTAATTATTTTTTTTACTTACTTTTTATTGGTGTTTATTAATTGAAATGGATTTTATTGATAACTTTTTTGTGGTTGTGCTCGCCTAAAAAATTGCAGGGCCCTATAGAAAGTGTGATAGCAGGGATTTTTTTCATTATGTTACATGAGCAAAATATTTTAAGAATGCATTTATCTTATCTCGTGTTTCATTTTACCCATGTATTGTGGAAAAGGTGTTAGGTTTGCAATTTATTAAATTTATGGACTTTTTTTGTATTTATTTTTTTGCTTCACATACATTCTTAAAAAAGGAATATTTGTCCTTTTTAAATATTACCCTGAAGTAATTAAATATAATTCTAATATTTATCGATATATACGTACATTTTGGATAAGTACAAGTACTTCTAATTAGTGCATCGAATTTTTGCAAAAAAACAATCTTTCTTCTCTTTAGCATCTATGGATAACAAAAAGAAATGAAAAAATTAAATGGCCCAGAGATATAATACTTTTCTATATGCTAACATAGAAGTGAAACAAGGGGCTGGAAGGAAAATGTTTCTTTAAAGGGGAGGGGGGGGGGGATTCTTGTGCAACTGCACCACTCCCAGACTGTCTATGTTATAAACAGTCACAGTCTATTGTTTTTCCTATTACTTCCTAAATTGCAACAAATTGTTCAGAAACAAATGGCAAAAATTTGAAAAGTCTACAGGGGGCACAGCGGTAAATCCGCCACTGTATATTAGGAAACATCTTTTATAAGAGATGCATTGTAATTCATCAATGTATGAAATGTATTGTTTCTCTTTTTTTCATTTAGAAAACCTCTTTCTGCTCAAATGTTCTCATTGTAATTACTTTTTTGGGGAAATACTTTTGTCCCCAACCCACCCTTTGTATATATTTAGTTTGTAGAGTAGGAAAGAAAAAAAAAATTCCATATTTCTATTTTTGGAAGCTCAGAAAGACATTGTTTATAGGATAATGGAAGGCCCGACACGGAGAGTAAAAATTTATAACTGTAACATTCTGTGATGTGCCTATGTAAATAAATTAACAAACACAGGTGTCTGTAAATTATTTAACTTTCTTTTTACACATTTATACTATGCATTGAAAATGTTCTAGGCATGTGATTTATAAGTTTAAAAGTACAACGATAGAAATTTTACATTCTGAAATTGTATTCAAAGTGCAAGAAACATAATCGTTGCAACATTGTTTGCTCTTATTTCTCATCAGGGTAGCAACAGCAAGAAAAGCTAAAATTTTGGAATGCACTTCAATTGCTGATAACAACATCCATGGACCAATTTAACACATTTTATATATACTCATCAGTAGCTATAAAAGGCGCATTGAGGACCACTTCAGTGCGGAGCAGCCGATGACTCATTGAGGAGGGTCCCTCATTTGGGAGGAGGATTGCCTCATTGAGGAGGGTTGTTTTTGGTGAGGCGATGCACCCGATGACCTCACTGAAAGAGGAGGGTCTTTAGACTAACTGAGAAGGCAGTATTGCGAAAGAGGCCTTGAAGCTGAGGAGGTTTGAGTGGATGTCGCAATCCCTGAACTAACTGATAACCTTGGAGGCGACCTTTGACTGGATGGTGGAATCATGGGAGAGTGAATTGTGAAATCACGGGAACCTCTTAGCGGACGACCTTCCTCCACCACTGCTGGTGACATACTAATGTGCACAGAATACTATATTCAGAAGGTTCACTCCCATAGGAACCTATGGCAACATCGTTAACATAGGATTTCGCATAGACACTAGCGTTCGAGGAGCCAACCATTGCAGCTGTGACGTATAAAGAGCTCGACTGCTAGATTTGGCGACTATCGCTCAATTGGCGATTTTATGTTAATGCGGCCAAAAAAAAAAAAATTTACAGAACTGTACTTTTATAATTTTTTAAACTTTAATCATGATCAGCATTTAAAAATACTTTTATCTGTAATATGTGTAAATTTAAATAAATAAACATACACATAGATATATATTTAATTCATGCAATCATAAACTAAATAAAAAAAAAATGATGCATTGCATCACTGTAAATCATTATACACTAAAAATTACAAGCTAACATACCCAAAAGACTAAAATATTATATAATATTTTTAGCCTAAAAAGTATACTAGCATGTTGATAGTTAAATTGCTTAGTTCTTAATTTATTCTGGGATACTGTTATTATATATATATATTTTTTTTAAATACACTAATATTCTTATACTAAATAACAAATTTACTTAAATGCATTATCAAAGATGTCAAACTCAATCGTTAATTAGAAGGGGGGGGGGATTATTTTCCACATTACGCCAGTTAGTAAAAAGCATTTAAGGGCGTTTCTACGCAAATAGGCCATTTTGCTATGTGACACGAAAAAAAATATAAACATGTCGTTATTTTCTAATTTTTTTATGCAAGGTACTGTCCAAGGTGCTTGCAGTGAAAAAAATAGTGGTTCAACTGAATCTTAAAAAATACCATAGTTATTAGGTTTTTAATTTTTCACTAAAATGAGGGAATGATCACAACAATGAGGGAATGATGAAATTATTCGAGAACATGTAAAATGCAATATTGGGTAAAGTAAAATACTATAAACTTTAATGAAAACTATGTTTAAGTTTTATCTGTTTAATTCCTTCTATAGCTATTTTACAATTATTTTAATTAAAGTTTTGACCAGGAAAAACAAATCTGCTTCCTCGGTTATCACATGGGACTGGAGGCTCTATCTTCTTAACAATGTCACATATTAGGTATTCATGGACATCTTTTTTAGAAGGCCACTTGAATTTCCAATTTCCTGTTGGTTCCATTGCATTTATGATGACATATGTTCCATCAGTTTTTAAGATCTCTCCTGGATATATTTTATTTTCATACTTGATAGCTAAAATAAAAATCTAATCTCTAAATTTTCTTTCACTGGTTTTCGAGCTGACTTTTTTTCTCCTTTCACATAATAAAAAATGGTTTTATATACCCATATGTTTAAGTTTGTGGTTTGATTTTCATCAAAATCGTTAAATTTTACAGCATAGTTTTTGCAGACATAACATTTTCTTAACAAGCAATCACTTGAATAACGATCACAACAAATTATATCTAGGATAATTGTTACATCATAGGTTTTAATTAGCTTCTCCACTTTAAATTTGCTAACAATAAACTCCATATTCGCATGTATAATACATTTTACTGAATCCCTATCTTTGATATCTTGCCTTACAACCCAAAACGGTTTAACTTTACAAAATGTAGAGTATGCAATAATTTGGCCAGTTTCATTTTGAAACTTTTTGTGTAAATTTTTTAAGGTATTCAAAAATCTTTTTTCAATCTTCACTTTTTTCCTTGTTATGCATTCTTTCTTTCCTGCGCACAATCTAGTGTTTTCGTCATCATTGAAAAGTTAGCAATTTGTTTTTTTATTAATCTGAAATGGGATTTTTTTTTTGCTTTGGAATATTTTAATAACCCATCTTTTATACAATTTTCATATGTTTTAAAACTCTTGTGTTTCATAAATGATAAATAGTGTTTAATATAATTAATCTGTATTTCCTTGTAATTTTCCCTGCAATCACCTTTGTAAAAATTTGTTTCCTTTTCTGTGATTTACCTAAACTCTTATAAGTTTCCGTAAGTTGACATTCAAAGCTTCGCCAAAAATTAATTTCTTTCGTATGATCGGAGAAACATGTTCTTTCCTTAACAAATTATTTATTTTACTTCTAGGTATAAGCATTTCCCTTCATGTGTTAACAGTTTACTTGCTTTTAGTCGATAAAATCTTGACTTATACCTATTTGCTATTGTTTTTTGTACAGTTAACTGAAGTTTTAGTGATTGCATTTGTCGTATCATATCTGCATTATTTTTCCTTCTAAGTTTTTTCCCATTTTCCAATCTAGATGAAGATGTTTTAGAAGTTGAGAGATCAAAAGATTCATTATTTTGAAATTCTAAAGTTCTACTCTTTTGAGATTTTGAAGTTTCAGCTTCCATAGCATTTGTTAACTTTTTTTTTTTTTTTTGCTCTATATGTTGCTGAACTTTTTTTCCATGTTTGCCTCTTCATCTTTAATTCTCGAACTTTCATTTCAGAAACTGATTTCACCTGACCTTTTTGTTTCTTTTTTAAGTACTTCATACGTTCTTTGATTTGCATCTGCTTTTTATATTCAGGATCATTATTTAGTTTTTTCCGTCTTCTCTTATCATATTCTTTCTTTTACAATTTTTCATCCCCTTTCTTTCTAGGCATGATAACTGTAAAAGAAGAAACACTTATAATTTCGACTCCACAACTAATCATACATAAATTTTACTTGTACATCATTAGTTAATATTCTTATATTCAAAAATATTTCTATAATTTGAATATAAAAATATATAATTCAAATAAGTAAAACTTGCATTAATAGTATTTTGACTTGATTCTGATTAAAATTTATCTTAACTAATACTAGTTCTTAGCTGGCAAATTAATTTTGCTACCTAATATTTTGCTGAAAGATATGCTTCCATTTATTCAGGTATTTATCATATTCAACCACAGTTTTCTAGAAAATTAGTGATGTTCAAAATGTTAATTACTAACTGCTTCTGAAACAAATGTAAGAAATACATCTATCAGCCTTACTTTAAAAGTAGCAAAAACAGTCATTCCCTCACAAAGATATCATTCCCTCACATGAGGGAATGACAAAATTTACACTTTTGATCAATGAAATATGTATTGGTTAAGTCAATGAAATAAACAACATATATTCTGCAATTAACTCTTTGGAGGAATTCAAAATACCCAATGAAATATTTTTAAAAATTATTTAGTAAATTTATAAATTCAAGTGAGGGAATGAGAAACTCATCTAAACACTTACCTAATCTGATGATTCAATTGGGAACAACTAGTTGATGAACTTCTTCAAAATGTCTACAAGTTGCTGTGTAGTAAGATGAGACCATATGCTTTCAGAACATGATCTGTTTGTATCTATACATCGGTGCCATCTACCTTAAAATATCCTAATTACGAATGAGTGAGGGAATGATGAGAAACATGGGTTGCAAGACTTTTTTACCATATAAAAATGGCATGGAGCAAAAAAAAATATTTTAACACATGAAAATTACAGTTTACATATCTAGTTTTAAAATAACAAAAGATGAAAAAGGAATCCACAAGTTTTTCAATAAGAAATACCATTTTTTATATCTTAAATTGTACTGGTTGCAGGTGAGGGAATGTTTTTTTTTAAATCAATGAGTTAATATAATAAAGCAATGTCCGAACTATGTGTTAAAATAAAATAATAATAATTCTTCTATTGCAAATTCAATATATCTATTGGTTACATCAATTTATCCTATTTGCGTAGAATCGCCCTTAAATATATACACATTCAACTTCCTCTAGAAAAAGCTATCCAAATATCAATTTTTATACATTTTATATAAATGCGGAAAAGGTGTTTTAACTAATAATGCTACTGCTTCTTAGAATTTAATCTAGGCGGCAGTAATAGATAATACTGCACCATTTTCTTATGATGAACACGTGCATAGGATGAAATACGGGATAGATAACAAATATTTTTTTTATTTAAATAAAAATAACTTGCATACCTTGTAAACGTAATTCCTTTTCTTTTAGTAGTCCATAAAAAATAAAATAATTGATTATAAAATCCAAAATAGCAGCAAAAATATGTTAACCACATGTACTGTCCTACCGCCACGAGAAAGTCTCTGAACAGGGTTGCCGCAAGTAGACGAGTCGAAGAAAGGAGGGAGAAAGGTTTAAAATCGACTGCAACATTTGGCAAATCAAGCGCACTCGGAGGAGAATCCGTTTCGTTTATCATGATGTACTAAAAGAAAAAAGTAGATGTTTTTTATCCGACAGTTAAACAAAATTTTCGTATTAAATAACATTACATTATAAATTAACTTAAAAATTTCTCGTCATTTAAACTCAGAAAGTAATTTTTATTATAGGCGACAGAGGCTACGGGAAGCCGTCAATTTATTAGAACAAAGTAGTTTTAGATATTTTCTTTTAGGTTCGGGCGATTTTGGAAGAGAAAAGCTTACAATTTAAAACTAGAATTTATACCATTTTGTTTAAAACTAAATTTCGAATTAAATGAAATTTATTACAGTTTTCAATCAGCAAGTTACACAATTATTCGCCAGCAAAAAGAAAAAAATAAATGATAAATAAGCAAAATTATGACTTTAAAATATTCATTCTTTTCATATTTTTCAATCAATTATAAAATATCCATTCACATTCATTGGAATAACTATTATCAACTATGTCCGAATCATTTGAAATGTTTTTACTTGAAGAAGAGTCTGAATCGCTATCCGACAGATTTTTCACTAATTTCTTCACAATATCTTCTATCAGTCACTCTTTCTTTCAATAAATATTCTCTATTTTTTCAATGTGTTCACAGTGTTTTTTCCATTCATTTTGTGTTACTTTAAATAGCTTCTTTAAGCAATAATTGTAAATTGTTCAAATAGATAAAATACTTATCTCAGTGTCATTAAGCGATTTCCCTCACATTTTATCTTCTTAACTGATGATGCTGAAACCCCTGTCGCTTCTGCAGTTCTCTTCATTGCATTTGAAATTGGTATTTTTAGAGAATTTGCGGTTTTTTTCTCTTCAAAAAATGCCGTAACATTGTCGATTATTGCACGTGCTTGCGAATGCAAAGTCTTTCCACTTTTAAATGTAGTCATTTTTCAACTAGACAATATCCACAAAGTGTGCAACATAGTACAAATTACTTCACAGCTTTAAAAATCACAGAATGCGAGCGTCTAGCATTGACCCCAGTACAAAGCGAAATGCGACTTTTGTCGGTTCTATCTGCGCCAAATCGAAAGAAGCGTTTTCCGCCACACCTAAAATGCAGTGGAATAACCTGTTTCCATAGCGACCGCCACCAAAACGTCTGCTGTCTGGGGACTTTCTCGTGGCGGTAGGACAGTAAACATGCGATGATAGAACAAAGTTCTTCCAAGTTCCAAGTGTTTCGTTCAGTGCCAAATAGGGTTATATTAGCAGAACGTCTTGGCGAAAACAGTCACAGACCATCGCCAAGCATGCCAACCTTGATATTTTGGTTGGCGGTTGAGGGCGCTGCGGTCGAGTGAAACATCTGTATATATTAATCTGTGCTAACGTGTCTTATTAGTGCTGACATAGTTGAAGCGCCCTCTGGCAAAAGTTGGTAAGGTGCTGTCACTTATCGTCAATTTTTTCTCAATTTCCAACTGTAAAAGATATCACTGCCAACAGACGGGCTCGAACCCGAGAATATTAGATTACAAACTGCGTCTCGTAACCACCCAACCGTCGGCTGTTGATATCTAGATTCTTGTGAAAGTGAACGGAAGATAAGATTATTTTCAGGGTTGTGTTAAGAACATTTTGAATGGGGTTATGAACAAGTATTATTAACAGGGAACTAAATTTTGTAATGAAAATGATATATATTTTATAAAAGGGAATATAGATGTACATGGAAAAACTGTAATTTTTCACTGTGTTTTAAAAGCGAATGGTATTTTATAAAACGGAATTTAGATGTACACGGAAAAGCGATAATTTTTCGGTGTACTTTAATACAGTATGTTGGCAACTTTTTTGGAGTATTTTGGTGGGTAAAACCGGATAATAGACCCCCACTCAATTTTCTAAGTACAAAATTGCGCCAAGTTGGCGCGTTTGTCCGTGTTTTGAAATTGACTCCTCCCAACTGAAGTGACGTATTTTCCTGTGTTTTAAAATAGGCTCCTCCTACAAAAATGACGTCGTATTCTATAATTTTATGAACTGGAATTTTGTTAAATGATATTGCAATTGAATATAAATAAAAGTGAATAATACACATAAAAATATTACAAAATACGATTTTTGTGCATTTTAAAAATATTGCGTAATGGCAGAATTATAAAAATATCGCGTAATGGCAGATTGTACTTTAACTAAATTTAAGAAAAAACGGTACTTAGAAAAAAGATTGTACTTTAACAAAATTTAAGAAAAACAATACTTAATTTTAAAAAAAATGATACTTAGAAAAAAGTTTGTACTTTAACTAAATTCAAGAGAAAACGATTACTGCCTATTAAAATGCAGATTCCCAAACAGCCGAGCACTGATTGGATGTCAGTAGGTCACCAGAAGCCGTGGGCTACTAGAATTGGCGAAGTATACGAAATGAAATTGCAACCTGATGAATCGCGCCAACTTGGCGCGGGATCGTACTTTGAAAATGAGTGGGGGCCTATTTTCCGGTTCAACCTTTTGGTGATATGATTTTATAATAAAGAAATGATTTCGTGTGTTTAAAAACAAAATGTAATAGTAAATTATTTTTATGGATTTCAAGTGAACACCAAAAACAAAAAATGTGTTAAGCGGATTTTATCTCAGGAATAGGATTCGACCACTTTAAACGTTGTGGATTTTAACACTACGATTTTTAACATCTACAGAATAGGATTCGACTGCTAGCGGAATGATTTTAAGTGTGTGTATTTAAAAAAAAATCTTATAGTAAATTATACTTAGGCATTTTCAAAAATTGTGTTAGATGGATTTTATCTCGGGAACAAGATTCGATAATTTTAAGTGTTGTGAATTTAAAAACAAAATCTTATAGTAAATTATACTTAGGTATTTTCAAAAATTGTGTTAAGTGGATTTTATCTCAGGAGCAAGATTCGACCATTTTGAGGGTTGTAAATTTAAAAACAAAATGTAATAGTGCATTATACTTAGATATTTTCAAAAATTGTGTTAAGTGGATTTTATCTCAGGAACAAGATTCGGCCATTTTAAGTGTTGTGAATTTAAAAACAAAATCTTAGGTGTAGTAAATTAGGTGTAATCTTAGGTGTTTTCAAAAATAGTATTAAATGGATTTTATCTAGTGAATATTATTCGACCATTTTAAGTGTTGTGGATTTTAGCACTAAGATTTTTAACATGTACAGAATATGTTTCGCAAGCTTCTAAAATAGATTTTCAAGGTTCTAGAATTTTCTAAATAATCTTCGACTGTTTTAAACTAACAAAAGATGTTTTGACGGATTGAAAATATGTGCAATGCAATTATTTCAGTGAAACCGAGCTTAGTTAAAGCTTCTAAGTTCATACTCAAAAGACTAAAATATTATATAATATTTTCAGCCTAAAAAGTATATTAGCATGTTGATAGTTAAATTGCTTAGTTCTTAATTTATTCTGGGATGCTGTTATTATATATATATATATATATATATATATATATTTAAACACACTAATATTCTTATACTAAATTACAAATTTACATAAATGCATTATCTTATCAAAGGTGTCGAACTCGATCGTTAATTAGAAGGGGGGGGGGATTATTTTCCACATTACGCTAGTTAGTAAAAGGCATTTAAATATATACACATTCAACTTCCTCTAAAAAAAGGTGTTTTAACTAATAATGCCACTGCTTCTTAGAATTTAATCTAGGCGGCAGTGATAGATAATACTGCACCATTTTCTTATGATGAACACGTGCATAGGATGAAATACGAGATAGATAACAAATATTGGTACAGATTTGATATAAAGAATTTGGATTTTTCAACTTTTTTTCGGGAGCCAAATGTGGCGCGCCTGATTTGCGCGCGCGAAATGTTCCGTGACGTGTGTTTCTGGAAATTCTGGCAACCCCACCCCTTTTAGCTTTTTGATATCGTTGACTGCGGCCATTTTATTTTTGTTTTGTTGTTGTGTGTGTAAAAACGTGTGTGTGTGTGTTAAAAACGTGAATATCATACAGGAAATAGATAAAATAATGTAGAAGCAGAAAATTTACATAGAAATAATGAGAGTTCTTTGATGACTGCAATGTGGAAACAATTATTTGTGCAATTTGGATATTTACACGTGTTTTTCTTTGAAAAGTTTTGGATTTCATTAAACCAGGTACTGTGTTTTGATTTTGTATAGTTTTTTCTTAAATTTAGTTAAAGTACAAACTTTTTTCTAAGTATTGTTTTTTCTTAAATTTAGTTAAAGTACAAACTTTTTTCTAAGTTCTGTTTTTTCTTAAATTTTGTTAAAGTACAAACGTTTTTATAAAATTTTGTATTTTTTCTAAGTTTTGTTAATTATCGGCATTTTTAATTATATATGTTTATATTTGTTACGCGCAATGTTCAAGATGGCGTCCGTTAGGACTTTCAAACAAATGTTTTTATAAAATTTCGTATTTTTGTATTGTTAAATCGGTATTTTTATACATTTTTAATTATATATGTTTATATTTCTTACGCGCAATGTTCAAGATGGCGTCCATTAGAACTTTTCAAACACCGTAGGGGAGACCGGGGTACAGTGGGACAATTGATTTATTTACTACGGTAAAAATATTTAAAAAAAGGAAAAGTATGATACATTATGCCATCTTGTGTGGCAACACTGTGCAAACAGACCACAGCCATCATTTGTTTTGGAGGGAGGCAATAGCCATTTTTGTTCTCATCTGATCAGTTGGGAAAATTACATAAGTGTTGTTTTTTTTGTATTTGTGCACTAAATTGTCATCCAATAATCAATATTTTTGCATTAATCCATAGGTTAAATCTTTTTTATTGCATATGTATGATGGTTTTTCATTATATTTGTTAGTGGTATATAAATTGTAACTTTTGTTGTGTGTGTGTCTCTTGGGGTACAGTGGGACACCCTTGATGGGGCACACTGGGACACTGTCACTCATCATAAAAATACCTCAGATTCTCAGAAGTTGAAACAAAATTATTAGAATTTATGCTTTTCAATTAATTATTACTTATGGATAACTTTTTCAAACTACTTTTATGTTGTGTAAGCATGTAACAACTTGAGTTAACCTGATATTGTTAGAACTGCATCAAAGCTATAGGCCTATAGGGATATGGGATATTGTGGGGAAAAAACTACATCTGAAAAGAAAACTACATACACTAATAATCAGGGGGGAAAGAATAACAATTCACGAAATAGTAGAGATTGTAGGAAAGGCATATCCACATACCTTTTGTGCAAATAACATCCTATCTGGTTTTTCTGTCACAGGTATTTTTTGGTATAATAACAATACCTACACTGCTGCAGACTTTGAGGCTGCAAGTGTAACTGATGTCCCACAGGTGTGCGTCACTGACAACGCAACACCTGAACAACCCAGTCCTACTCAATTTCAACAATTTACTGAAGCTGATGGATCTAGGCCTATTACAGAGGAACCACAAGCAAGCTGCTCTTATTTAAATTCATCTTCAGTGAAAAGCTATGTAGGTCTACATATAGTGGAAAAAACTGTTCTGTCACCTAAAACTGTAAGGTCTCTCCCAAAATATCATAACTGAAATACATAAAAAGATGCGAAAAAGTAAAAAATCCGAAGTATTAACTGACACACCAGTTAAGGAAAGAATAGAGCAGGAAAATTTAAAAAGATTAGAAAAGAAAAATCAGCCTAAAAAGAAAAAAGCTTCAAAGGATCTCAAATCAAAGAACAAAAGAAAAATTAATAGAAAAATTTGGCAAAACAGTTTCTCAGAATATGAAGAATGGAAAGAATCTGAAAGCGATAGCAGTTTTGAGGCAGAGAATGAAGATGGTGATACTATTGATATTGGAGATTTCGTCTTGGTCAGTGTGCGGGAACAAGAAAGCAACCTTTAGCTATTATGTTGCAGAAGTGATACAAAAAAGTGAAATTGACTATGAAGTGAAGTATATGAGAAGACTTTTACCAGGATATAATTTTGTTTCTGATGATGAGGCAACATATTCAGCTCTTCATAGTGACATCGAAATGAAATTGCCGAAACCCATATGTCATGGAGGAACAAAAGGACATTGATATTCTATTATTCAACTGTTAACCGCAACCCATACAAATTATGAGAATGAAAGTGTAATGTATCATCATACAAATATATGTGTTTATTTTTGTGTCCCATTGTACTCCATTCAATGTCCCAGTGTACCCCGGACCGGGGTACACTGGGACGAATTACATACCTTAGGAAATATAATATTTTTATAAAGAAAAACTTGAGAAAAAAATATGAAAAGTTTAACAATGGAAGTTAAAAAGTAGTACTATTGTACTGCATATGTGTTGAATTTCTAATATTAAAAATGGAAAAAGTATTACCAAATAAGTAAAAATTGTCCCACTGTACCCCGGTCTCCCCTACGCGTTGGCGCCATTCTTGGCGACAAAAAAAATGGCGGATTTAGCCAAATTCTTTATATCAAATCTGTTCCAAAACGTAGAACAACAGACTAGCGTGGTTTGATTAACATGAAAAAGGATTATTTGTTAAGTATTTAGATCATTTCATAGAAATGGATTGATAAAAGAAAACTGGTTGCGTTACAGGGTATGTAATTTATTTTTATTAGAATTGAAATAATTTTAGTTATCACCATCCTACATACGTGTTCATTATAAGTATACACGTGTTCATATAAGTATACATGTGTTCATCATACGAAATTAGTGCTGTGTTATTACTGCCGGATTAGACTAAATTTTAAGAGGTAGTGGTATAATTAGTTAAAAAATATTTTTCGTATTTTTATAAAATGTGAAATAATTGATATTTGGATAGCTTTTTCTTAGTTGAATGTGATATTGTATGTGTATATATTTATGTCAAATTTTTATTAAGTGCCTTATGGTGGAAAATTCACCCCCCCCCACCCCTCGGGTAATTAATGATTGAGTTCCACAACTTCGATAGTGCATTTATGTAACTTTTATATTTACTATATGAATATTTTTATATTTAAAAAAAAAATCTATTATCAGTATCCCAGAACAAATTAAGGATCAAGTAATTAACGATCAACACACTAGTATACTTTTTAGACTGAAAATATTAAATAATATTTCAGTCTTTTGAGTATGTTAGCTTGTAATATTTCGTGCATTATGTTTTATAGTGAGACAATGCAATGTGTCTATTTTTTAATCTATTTTATGATTATTTGAATTAAATATATAACTATGTTTATTTAAATTTACTTAAACTAATGAATATATTTATGTTGCAGATGAATGTATTTTTAAATCCTGATCATTTCTATAGTTTCAAAAATTATAAAAGTACAGTCCTCAACATTTTGTTCCCCTCCCGTTTAAAAAAAAAAATTACCAAGCGAGCGATAACACGCCAAATTTGGCAGATGCATCGTAGTTCAGTTGGTCCAACTCACGAGCTCTAGTGTCTATGCGACATCCCATGTTAAAAATGTTGCCATAGGGGTTGCCTATGGGAGTGAACCTTCTGAATATAGTATTCTGTGATATACAGTATTAAAAATGAGATCTTATCTATAATGATGTCATCATTTTGTCCTGTTGCCACTTATTTTTTCTTAATGATATATTTTTAATAACCTAATGTTATCAACCTCCATGTACTAACCATTGGTTTGGTGTATACAATCAATTCTTACAACCCAATGGAAGATAGTTTAAAGTGTAAAGTACTGACACGCAGTTTGAGAATATATTTTAATGAAGTTAGTTATATTTATTAAACTATAACAAAGCAGATATGGTTTTAAAAATGTCCGAAAATAGATATATTCCAATGCTAGACATAAAGCGAACATTTACGATTATCGCAACTCTCGCCCAAACATCAAGATAGCGAAGTGCAATATTTGCGGAGGGTCCAGTATCTCTGTTTATTTGTTTAGGATGCTGTGGTTTTGTTCGAGATTAGCGCTTTATTTTCCTAATGCACAAACCCGTGATTGAATTGATAAAGACAATTTTAGATGAATTTTAAAACTTTGCATGAGTTCTGCTTTTAAAAGTTGAACCCACTTGAGAATACATAAAATCTTACCAAATGTAAAAATTGCAATCATCTGTCAAATAGACATTTTTAATCTATTTATAGAATCTGAAAAATAAATATTTTTTTTCTTCGTCTTTACCAAAACCATGCTAAGTGGTTTTGGCATGTTCATATCCATACTAAGCTGTTTTGGTATGTCCAAAAGCATTTAAGTGTTTGTAAACATTAATTAACGTTCTTTAAAATCTGAAAAAGTAAAGTTTTTTCAGTTATACCAAACGAAGAAATTGAATGTTTTTTCCTAAATCTGAAAATTAATCAAATCCATGCGCTAAGTGGTTATGATATATGTAAAAACCCTATAAACTGTTTGTGCTTGATTGAATAAAAACACAGTATTTAAAGTAAAAAAAAGCATATTTTAATAAACATAAAATTAAATATTTACAAAGATTTTCATAAAAATATTTACACTTTATACATTGAAGATGCCCAATTACTTGATTTTTATTACTCTAGTTGTCATTTTTAAGGTAAATTCTTAGAATTGACCCCCACTCGTTTCTTTTCTAAGTATAAAATTGAGCCAAGTTGGCGCGTTTCTCCGTGTTTTGAAATTGACTCCTCCGAACTGAAGTGACGTATATTCCCGTGTTTTAAAATCTAGGCTCCTCCTACAATAGTGACGTCGTATTTACAGTTTTATGAACTGGAATTTTGTTAAATGATATTGCAATTGAATATATAAATAAAAGTGAATAATACTCATAAAAAGATTACGAAATACTATTTTTGTGCATTTTAAAAATATTGCATAATGACAGAATTAAAAATATTTTTTGAATTTAAATCAATATCAAAAATTTATAAAAATTTAAAAAAAGACATTACTTTAACAAAATTACTTTAAGATTAAGAAACCCATTTTAAAAACACGGAAAAATATATAAAAGACAATTTCAAAACACGGGATGAACAAAGAAAATAACTAACCTTTGTGTAATGGATATCCATATTTTTAATTACATCCACCCACACCTGAACACGTTTTCTTACACATACATTCAACACCGCAACTTGTTTTCTTGAACGTACACGTACATTTAACACCGGAACCTGCATATCTATTAAAAATTTGCGTAAAATATTAATCTCCATGAATTACGAGGAATGTTTTAAATATTTATTCCAAAAAGTTTGTACTTGTTTAAATCTTTGCAAATCGATCGAAAAAGATCCGTAAAAACAAGAGTCAATGAATTCAATCAAAAAAGGTCTGATGAAATACACAGAAGACTATTACTGCCTATTAAAATGCAGATTCCCAAACAGTCGAACGCTGATTGGATGTCAGTGGGTTACCAGATGCTGTGGGCTACCAGAATTGGCGAAATATACGGAATGAAATTGCAACCTAAAGAATCGCGCCAGCTTGGCGCGGGATCGTACTTTGAAAAATGAGTGGGGGTCTATTCTAAAAATCACCCGCAAGTTCATTAGCAGTACCAGGCTTGGTAACATTAGGCTTGTTATGAGTAGGCATGGTGTTAGTATGAGCAGTCATGGTGGTACCAGGCATGTTAACATGCTTGTTATTACCAGGCTTGGTGTTGGCAAGCTTGCCAGGAGCAGGGATGGTGGCAGACATAACAGGAGCAGGCATGGTGGCAGGCTTGGTAACGGCAGGAGCAGGAACAACTTTAGCTATAATAGGCTCATCATCGTTGGTGCTGACAGTGCCAGGATTGTTGTTGCCATTACCAGAAGCAGTACTAGGGTTGATAATGCAAATCGTGGATGGCGAATCTGGAATATTCTCAGCGGGGTCCCGTAAGGTTCCCTTGTCGGACCCAAACTGTTCAACCTTTACATTAACGATATTCCACGTTACCCCGGTGTCTACCTTGGTCTATAAGCCGATGACACGGCCCTGATCACACATCACAAACAGACACTCTGCAAGGCTATCTGAACGAGCTGACGCAATGGTTAATCAAGTGGAGGATCCAGGTCAACGTGAGCAAGTGTGCCGCTGTCACCCCCCCCCCCGGTATACCCCTTCCACTAACTTAATACTTAACAACGAGCCAATTCCCTGGCAATCTAGGTACAAGTACCTTGGAGTGTACTTGGGATTCCAAATTATCCTGGAAACCTCACATTGCTGATATCTGCAGAAAAGTGAGGATTTCCCTTGCCCTTCTTCGTCCCCTTTTGGCTAGGAATAGCCACCTGTCTGCTAAAAATAAGTTACTGCTGTACAAGTCCTATATACGTCCAATTATGACGTACGGAGCCCCTATCTGGGGCACCGCAGCGTAGGTTGACCTCAGGAAGCTTCAAGTACTTCAAAATAATATACTTCATTCTATTGCTAATCTTCCGACCTACGTCAAGTTAGAAGTTCTGCATAAAGACCTCCAAATTAGGCCCTTTTTGGTTCATGTCAAGAAATTATCTATAAAATTTCACAGAGGTCTGAGAAGCGTAAATAACCCTACGCTCGACAGTATCCCACGTTACCACCCTCGCAATACGAAGGCGCGCAAGCGCTCGAGGTCATTGCCGGGGTGTCCCGTGCGTGATATTTACCTCCGCCCTAAAAAGCGGAGCCGTCTAGCATAGTTTTATTTGCTCTCTTTTCCGGTCAGACTTTTAACCATTTCTGTAACCCTCCCTAGCTTTTGGGAACTCGTGTAGTGTTGGCATGTTCTTCCACCTTTTCTCTACTAGGCTTCGTTCATGTTCAAGGTCCCTGCGCCCCTCTTTCCTCTTCTCCTTCTTTCTCTCTGCTGGAAACCCACTTGGGCCCAGCTCACTCCTTTTCTGAAGACTTGAGGGAAGGGTGGAACTGCAGTCCCCCCCCCACCCCCCGAGCACACTTTTAGTCTATCTATTTTTCTGCAGTGTCACTCTTATACTATCTTTCCTTTTAGTCTGAAGTTTAAAGGGAGGAAATTTCCTCTCCTGGGTACTTCACTGATCTCTCCGACCTTGAACCAGCGTAGGCATCTACAAGCCAGTCGTTTTGTAACAAACTCTGCGACATGCTGAATAAGAAAAATTTATGCAAGTGAAGAAGCTCAAAACTTGGAAAAGTGTGGAAAGAACTTTTGTGCCGACATGCTATATACCCCTCATGTGCTTCTCTGTTTATATCGACCATGATACGTTGACTCTTGTACTAATAATCGTGAATGAACAAGAAAAGGATTGTAACTTAGCTTTTAATAACTAGGAAGATAAGATACACTTCACACATTGTAACAGCCCGAAGTGGTTAGGCAACCTGCATGTGCGGTTGCGGAGAAGATGTAATTTGGCTGCCGTCAAGTGCGGACGCGCATTGAGCTACCTGCAAGCGGGCTACCGTCAAACTAACCGGATAGTTGTTGTCTTACGGCGGAAGGTAACAAATTATATTTCGTTTACTAACGTTAGACGACAGTGTTATTTACATTGTAATTATTCAAATATATTTAAAAATAAATTACCGATAAAAGAGTCGAATTTTACGGTTTCTAGCTTCTACAACTATATATATAGCATTAAAATAGAGCTTGAAGAATGAAGCGATTCCTTTTTCCACTTCTATTTTTCTGAAAATAAAATATAATAATCTTACTAAACTTTTTAAAGAACTTGATAAGAAGTATTTGATCATAAAAATGTTCTAATTAATAGACCCGAGCTGGAGCTCCCTCCCCTTCCGGTATGCTGGGGAACCCAGCGCAGACAGGAAAAATTAGGTACACATATGAGGGGACGAGGGCCCGGAGAGGCCCCTTACCCCCCCCCCCCCCCACTTTCCATGGACCTGCATGTGTGTGCTTTATTTTGAAGAAAAAAAATAAGAAAAAGGTACAAGAGTGACATTTTACTCCTTCTCAGAAAAACGCTGGTAAAGTTGTGAAGAAAAATATAAAATATTTACGCAAGTACTTCTAGTGAAGGAATACGATTTAATAGCACTAAATTTATGCTTAACTTATCTTTCAGCAAAATGTCTCTTCCATTTCATAATATTCAACCATTCAATTACAAGCAGCTATATTTTTTTTAATAATTTTTAATATTATATATTATAATATATTAAAAAATATTTAATTATAAACCGATTTTTCATTTTTTTAATTATTTAATAATGCATTTTTTATGTATATAATAAACTGAATAAATTATTTTTTTCTTTTTGCTATTAATTTTATTTTTTTCATAAGTGGCAAAAAGGTTTCCCATCTGTAAGTAATTAAAACGAATTCTAATATAATATTTAATAATATATTTTTCAAAAGCATTTTAAAATTTTTTCTTATAATTTAATAAATTACTCTTATTTATTATATTTAATAATTTACGTTTTAAGAATTTAAAATTTTTTTTTCCTGCTATTCCTTTTATGTAATGTTTTAAATTTATCATTAAAAAAAATCTTGTTATAGATAAAACATAATTATTTTATAACTTTTCTTTATCAAGAAAGAAAATATTTAAAAATATACTATTTTTAGATCTCACTTTATCATTTTAATGCATATATAACATTAAAATAGATCTTGAAAAATGGAATTTTTTCCTCCTATATACATATAAAAGGAGGGAATTGGGGGGCTTTGATTTTATTGAAATTATTTTCATTATTACATGTGAGCTGGAATAATATGTCCAATGACTTTTTAAAGTATTTAATCTTATAGTACAGCTACAGTCAAACATATATTACACAACATAGCTATAAAAAAGGGTTTGAATTTAAAAATATATAAAAATTTCTTATACTTGTATATTGCAGTCCGCATATCGACCTAAACGGAATATAACGCTACTATCCACCGGAAGATAAACGTCCGACTAATTTGACGGAAGCCCACTTGCAGGTTTCCTACTGCAACTCACTCCGCGACCGCACATGCAGGCAGCCTAACCACAGCCGTAACAGCCATCATTGCAAATGCTCAGCAACATTGCGGTGTTGCCAAACCACCAAAACAAAAACAAGTGTTGCCACAAAACCAAACAGAAAATAATACACAAATACAGAAAATAATATACAAATGACTACTTTCTACGGCTCCGCCTCCATCCCACCCATACTGGGGGTGGGCCATAGCCCAAACGTTACTTCGCTTCTCGTATATCCTATTTTCTTTCTTGTCTCAAGCTATGCATTCACGCCATTATAGCTAGATATAATTTTTTAAACAATTTAAAGTTATTTTATGCATTTCAGAAAGAGGATTTTCATAAATTCCCATTTATGTGTTCTAAAACACGGAGATTTAATTCTTTTTTGTCTTCATCGTATTATGGATGAATATCTTTTTCTATTTACGTATGTATAATTGTCGAAACTCATTCAAACTACGATTCGTATTCATTTGAGCACATAATGTAATTTTTGAAATATTTCATCGAGCTGGGTATTTTTCTTTAGATTAGGTAGATTTTAAAACATCTGATTCATTGTAAATTTATCTTGCTCGCATTTTTAAAATCGTTTTAATCATCAGTATTATTTTGTGTTGAGTTCGAGTTCCTATTACTTATAAGTTATTTTTATTCTGTTTTTAATGCTTTCTTGCTGCAATTACAAATGACAATTAGTAAATACCACTGCATGATTCATGTATGTAGTTACAATATTTCACAACTGCCTAATATTTCACCAGAGTTGGGCAGTATCGAAAATGCACGTATTTGAAATATATTTTCAAAATACATTTGTATTTTGTATTAATGTATCGAAAATACATTTTCAGAGTACTTTGTATTCTCAAAATACATTTCTGCAGGTTTCAAACTATTGTGTTTAAACCGCAGATGAATGATTCGCAAAAGAGGAAACGGCTATTGTGTATTCTGTATTTTGTCTAGTCATTGAATGCATTTCTAGGAGTCAATCTAAACAGCCTTTTGCAATCTGTTGTCGAATTAATGAAATGTTTAGTACCTGTGGTGGACTCTGAAAATTATAGTTTCTACAATAAACTTTACATTCATATAGGAATCATATAATGATGTTGTTTGGTAGATGTCTCTTTCCTGTCTATATAAAGAAAAGGGGCATTCTTTGTGAAAACAGAAACACAGGCCATCCCAGCTCTGCTATGCATTGTATATATTTTTTAAGTAAATTAAAGAGATGTACTGCAGTTAGTTATTGCAAAAATGTGAGAAAAGATGGGAAATACTGCCGCACGTGATGCAAATGTACTTTGGGAAGTATTAGATGAAAAATCTTTCAAACTTATATGATAATGAAGTAGAAAGGCGGAATGCCATTTATGCAAACCAAAATGTGCGGTTATAAATAGGACTTTCGAAGCCATAAAAAATTTTAAACTAAAGGTAAGAATTTAGTTTTATGTAGGAGTCCCTCTATTTAAAAAATTTTAAACTAAAGGTAAGAATTTAGTTTTATGTAGGAGTCCCTCTATTTAACGAGTATGTATGCTAGGCCCTTGGCATTTGTTTAAATGAGGTAGTGCTATATTATGTAATAAGTTTTATTGCTGGCAAACATTTGCTATACTATAGTTATTCAGAAAAATGCTTCCTTGAAACATCCCTTTCTTAGGATCTGCTATAGAAAGCTCAGATGATGACTGATTTGAAGCTAGAATCATATTTCGAAGGGGTTGGAGGTTCACTATGGATTTCTACCCCCCGCCCCCCTCCAGTTCTTTTTTCATTTCCGATTCAAAAATTATTATTTTGTTTGAAATGTCTACATCTCAAAATTGGCTATAGATAGAGCTTAGATGATAACTGATGATATGGATTCTGCATCAAATTCTAGAGGGTGTAGGGTGGTTCACTAAGAATTTGCACTTCCGGTTTCATTTCCACATCTGGTTAAAAAATTCTCCATTAAGTTTTCGAAATTGGTTATAGATAGGGATAACAACAGATATGGATTCAGCATCAAATTCCGGAGCAGAACGGAGGTTTACTAAAGACATCCACCTCCAGTTCCACTTTCGGTTAAAAAAATGTTTTTTGACACTTTATTTCTTAAGCTTGGTTATAGATAGAACTGAGATGGTGACTGATATGAATTCAGCATTAAATTCGGGAGATGGTTGGGGATATACTAAAGATTTCTGTTTTTGTTTTCATTTCTTTTTAGTTTTACTTTTTTTCACTTTCGATTCAAAAAAATTTCCGTGAAACATCTATTTTCTAAGGACTGGCTATAGATAGAGCTTAGATGATGACTGATATAGATTCAACATCGGGGGAGAGGGATTCACTAAGAGTTTTGATTTCCAATTTTAGAGATGTTACTACCAGTTTTCCTGAAAATTCGTATGACAGTAAGAAATATGTATGAAAAACAGAATTAAAATGCTCAATAGTTACGTCAAAAATGAAATATACAAACCATTTGTCACCATATGACTGTTTCTTCATAAATTTCTTGTTTATTATTGCATCTTTGTCTGTTATATAAAATGTGTTTTCCCATACATTCATTTATTACTTTTCTTATATAGTACATAGTACAGTGTATGAGAAAAGTATTGTGAAGGAGGCAAAAATTCGAATTTGAATTTTCAACAAGAGAGCAAATTTCAAGCATCCTTGAACACGAATCAGACATTTTTGAGGTGTATATATATATCTCTCCTTCTGTGTGTGTGCGGAGACGAAATCTCACGAACCAATGAAGCGATTCAAAAAAAAATTTGGTACAAACATTACAATCCGTGAATACTGGAAGCATATTGTTTTTAAACGCAATCGAATGTTCAGAACACTCCTAAAATTTCGAATGAAATTTTGAAAAAATCAAACCCTTTAATAAAGTTACGTAAATAGGCATGTCTTATGTACTTTTTCATTAGAAAAAGATTGATACAAACTTTAGAATGCTAGTATGAACCGTTCTCGAGATATTGCACATTTTTCAAATATATTTATCAAAAAATCACGTAAAATAAAAAAAATATTAACTATTGTAAAATATGTTCACTTTTCATGTAATATCATTCGATGAATTTGTTGACATTCTCATGGATCTAGCTCGTTCCATTCATGAGAAAAGATTCTTTGCGGAATACTTTTGCAGTGGATGCCAATAGTCATTTATCTGCTATAAGAATAAATTATTTCTCCGTCCATAATGCTTGGCAAGATTTTGACAATGAATCTGCGGAATGTCACCAACTTGATGACTTTTTAAAATATTGCCAGATTAAAGAAAATGTTGCTAAATTGATAAAAATAATGCTAAATCAGTGAAAATGATGACTAATTGAAGAATATTCAATATCTTGAAGAATATAAGAAACTACGAGTACTACAAAGAATAAACTATATTTTCGTCCGTAACGTTTGAATAAGATTTTGGTGACGAATTTCTCGAAATATCTCTAACTTGGTGACTTTTTAAATGTTGCCAAATTGATGAAAATGTCACCCAATTAATATAAATTATTCGTCAAATTGCTGAAACTCATGCTGAATCAATGAAATAATAACTAATTGATAAAAGTTCAATATCTTGGAAAAGACATAAGAATAACCCATTTCTCGATCTGACCGTCCGTAACGTTTGACGATAAATTTAGTGGAACATCGCCAACTTGGCAATTATAGTGATAAATTAAAGAAAATATCGCCAATTGATAATAATGTTTAGCAAATTCCGGCTTTCGTCATATGATGGGCATACATTCTAATATATAAGAAATGCTCTTCTCTTGGTTTGTCTGTAACAATTGGTGATGCATATGGCAAACTTGGTGGATAATGTAGTAAAGTATCGCCTACTTGGCGATATTTCGCCCCAGGTTGATGAAAATTTCGTCAAAATTCTAAAAATGACGCTGAATTAGTGAAAATGACGCTTAATTGATGAATTTAGTGGGGCATCGCCAACTATAGTGCTAAGTTAAAGAAAATATCGCCAATTGATAATAATGATAATAATCATTAAAATGTTTTAATACATGGACTATATCGTTTATTGAGGATGCTATCAATATTGATAATTGTTAATTTAGAGTTGTGTGAAGTATAAGTTAATTAGGTACTTTGAAATAGTATTGCATGTTGTCATCCGGAAAATCGCCAAATGTACAATTCAACGTTAAAAACACAGTACCATAGATCTTATAGTTCTTCCAAAAGATACCGTCCGTGTGAATACTGCCCTCACTGGGTTCCGGTCTAAATTGGATAGTCTAATTTGAATATTAATAGAATTTTTGTTGGAGAAAAGGGTACTTATCGGTTATAGGGACCATGGGTTACTGACTACTTTTCCGAGTTATCGCCAACACGAACGTTGGCGATATAATTCGATACGAGAAATTCACTACAAACACAATGATTACAATTTTAATATATATTGGGGTTTGATCAACTTTACTTAGGAACAAAATATTGTATTACATTGAAACTTGTGGCTGTCCAAACTCAGCTAACATGAAGTCAAACAAGGCAACACATAGCGATCATGCCAAATTCTGGTTTATACCGGTTAATGATATTATAAATAGATGGCTGCTTTCATATTTCGTAGTTTACACCGGCTTTCAATATTTGAAAGTAAACCACGGGTATAACTTCGTAGATCTTGAAACCAGGACTCATACGCAGACCATAGAGACTCTGGGGATCCACGAAATGGCGTAACAAAAAGCATAGAGGCACTGCGAGACAGCACTTAGACTCATATCTCACAGAATTCTTGTGACAAAGCGGTAGTGATAAATTTAATGACATTTTATCAGCAATGGCTGAGTTTTGGCCGCCACAAATTTCAGTGTAACACAATATTGTTTTCTTAAGTAAAGTTGATCAAACCCCATTATATATTAAATTGTAATCATTATGTTTGTAGTGAATTTCTCGTATCGGATTATATCGCCAGCATTCGTGTTGGCTACAACTCGGAAAAGTAGTCTGTAATCAATGGTCCCTATAACCAATAAGTACCGAAAAAAGTTATTAAGTTTATATTTCACATTGTTATTTAATTTTTACTTTCCTTATATACATAATGCATAAGGAAAGTATTGTGACGGGGTCGAAAATTCGAAATCGAGTTTTCGACGGGAGAGCACGTTTCAAGCATCCCTGATCACGAATCAAACATTTTTGAAGTGATGTCTGTGTGTGTGAAAGTATGTGTGTGTGTGTCAGTGAGTCTGTGGAGACGAACGAATGGACCGATTCGAACCAAATTTGGTATAAAAATCACAATCCGTAAACACTGGATGCCTATTATTTTTATACGTAATCGAATGTTCAGAGCACCCCTAAATTTTCGAATAAAATTTTGGAAAAATCGTTAAAAAATCAAAACCACTAATAAAGCTACGCAAATAGACATTTCTTATGTAATTTTTCATTAGAAAACGATTGACATAAATTTTAGAACGCTAACATGAACCGTTCTCGAGATATTGCACATTTTTCAAAAAAATTATTAAAAAGTCATATAAAATGAAAAAAAAATATTTCCTATTGAGAAACATGTTCACTTTTCATTTGTAATACCATGCGATAAATTGGGTGACATCATTCTCGTAGATCTAGCTCGTTCCATTCATGAAAAAAGATACTTTGAGTAATACTTTTGTATTTGAACGCCAATAGTCATTTTTCTGCTGTAAGAACAACTTATTTCTTTGTCCATAACGCTTGGCAAAACTTTGGCGGAATGTCGCCAACTTGGCGACTTTTTGAAATGTTGCCAAATTAACGAAAATCTCGCCAAATGGATAAAAATGACGCTAAATCAATGAAAATGACGACTAATTGCCGAAAATGCAATATCTTGGAAAGAATATTAGTATCTACTATAAGAAAAACCTATTTTTTTACTGTAAAAGTAGTAAATTCATTACATTATACAGTCAAACCCCTCTCAACGGTCACCCCTGAGATATGGTCACCCCGTTTTTACGGTCAGTTATAAATTCCCCGGCAGGAAACTCATTAACAATATGAACTTTGAACCCCTGATTAGCGGTCACCCTCAGATACGGACGCGGACACTATTTTAATGATTCATTCCATTAGACTAAAACCTCTGTACGGACACAATCAAATTTTGAAATTTCTATACCAAAGATAGATTCCCAGAAAAAATTGCAACTGACCTGAGTAAGAAAAACACCTGTGCCTACAACAATGGTCATTCTCTAGGGACATTAAGAGCAAGCAATTCAAAAGGGAGATAAGAAGTAACGGACTATAGCTCAGTCACAGAGGACCCTCAGTCACAAAGGAGTGAAATCCACTTCAAGGGAAAAACTCGACAAAGAGCACGGACATGGAGTGCGCATGGTCGTTAAATTAACATTTAATGCATTGCTTTTCGAGAATTCGAAGTCACATCGACGTTGAGGTCGTAGAGTTCATACGTGTATGTATAGTCACCCTTCTTTCGAAATGACCAGCATTAGTAATCGTCGTGCTCTGTCTCTGAAAGATAAAATTAATGTTATTGAGTATAATGAAAACATAAAGTCGAAGTTCGTACCCTCGCGACTAAATTTAATGTAGGAAGAACCCAAATATGCTGTATTTTGAAAAAGAAACAATATTGGCGAAACCAATGGCTGAAAAACGGAAATCAAGAAATAAAAAAGAAATTTCCTAAAACACCTGGACTTTCTGTAGGTACAGTTGTTTACGATTGGTTTGTTTCTGCAAGAAACAAAAATCTCCCTATTTCCGGGCCAATTCTCCAAGAGAACGCGAGAGAAGCCGCAGAAGAATTAGGATGCATAGACTTCAAAGCCTCGAATGGTTGGCTGGATCGATTACGCGTTCGACATGAAATCGCGTTCAGGAAACTGGTCGGCGAATCCGCTGATGTCGACAACGGTGTGTGTGAAGATTGGGTTGAAAAAATACCAAGAATTATTGAAGGATATTCAGCAAGGGATATCTATAACATCGATGAAACTGAACTGTTCTATCGAGCTCTTCCTGATAAAACGCTTTACTTAAAAAAAGAACGTTGCAATGGTGGAAAAATTTCTAAAGAGCGATTGACAATACTGCTGGGAGCAAACATGCAAGGTGAAAAGTTAACCCCTTTGGTGATTGGAAAAGCAGCAAAGCCTCGCTGCTTTAAGGGACTGGATATACGTGGCTTACCCGTCGAATTTTCACTCTAATAGGAAAGCATGGACGACTTCTGATATCATCTTGAAATATTTGATAAACTTAGAGAAGAACTTCGTGAAGGAAAAAAGAAAAGTCCTGATGTTTATGGATAATGCCACATCCAACAGACGTTCGCCTGAAAAACATAAAGGTAATTTTCCTTTCCTCTAACACGACATCAAAGTGTCAACCACTGGATCTCGGTGCAATCAAATCTTTTAAAGTTCAATACCGCAAGCTGCTTTTAAAGCATTTGATCTGCAAAATGGAAGAAGCTAAATCAGCCGCTGAACTATCTAAGTCGATCAACGTTTTGGATGCAGTTGGATGGATAAAATCCGCATGGAAAAGTGTAAAAGAAGAAATGATTTCTAACTGTTATCAAAAAGCTGGTTTTAGGGAGTTTGCAACGCTGAAGTTTTTAAAGTGTTAGACGGACTAACGACATTTTCCTGTTAGCATAATGATGGAAAGGCATTAAATTTAGTTTCACAACTTAAAATACACTTCGAAGGAGAAAGACTGGTGGCTAAAACCCACCAAACATCAATTGATCAGTCAGTTCTTTTCCCGAAGGTAAATAAATTCAATGTATACTACTGTACGTTTTTTGCATATGAACTTACATGTTGTGAATTTAATTGTTTTTATGAAACAAATGTGCACGTTCGTCACCGAGATCGCAGTTGGGGGGGGGGGGGTTAAACCCCGATGGAAGAAAAATTTAACACTGAAAAGGTACAAGGTAAAGATCCAATCAGGGATAGTATCAAAAACAATGTTCAACCTCGCCCCCCCTCCCCCGAAATCAAATTTCGGCTACGGGTTTGTCCGTTACCTTAAAATTGTTTCATGTTCTCAAAAATAGGTATGTTTCAATATGAGGAACTTAAAACGATTAAAATGTAATATTTGATCTAATTTAGAACGATCCTCTCTTTTACGGTCGCCCCTCGTTTACGGACACATTTTTCTGTCCGGAAAGTGACCGTAAATGAGAGGTTCCACTGTAATTGGAGTTGAATATATATAAGGGATTATAGTTAATTGTATTGTATAATGTTTCATATGAATATTGGTTTTGCTTAGTGTATAAGTATAATTTTGTGAAGTTAATATATACATAGATATAGCTTTGATTTGTGCTCCTGAGTTGGAAGAATTGGTGGCTGCCTTCGCTCGTATGGCAAATTGGGAATGTAAAATTGCTAAGGAGGATGGACTAGGACTTGAGATTAGGTATCCTTATAGGGAGGTTTATGAGGCAATAAAAGTTCTGCCTGAATTTTGTCATGAATGCCGTGGGCTTCATTTTACTTGGCCCCCTCCAGTCTTCCTTGACCTGAAAATTCATGAAGCCTTTGGATGGTATCTTGAAAAAGACTATACTTGAAACTTTTAGTATATCTATATTGGTTGGACAACAAATAATGGATAAGGATGCCTATTTGGCCAGAGTGACTAATTCACAGAAGTTGAATGAATATAATTCTGAACAGATGAAGATGTTGGAGAATAAATTATTAAAGTTAAATAGTTCTCTTACTGAGGTTGAAGAAGATAGTATTACACGACAGACTGAAATAGATGGGTTAAAAGAAGATTTAGGGAAGAAAGACTAATAATTAATCTATAATTAATTATTAGTCTTAACATATTTTAGATAGTTGCATCATTCAATACTTTCACTCCACTGTGCCATATTTGTCTTCCGACGGCTTTCGCCCCGCGACTTTAAAAGGGGAACAGCCGCTGTAAAAAATGACCGAAAAATGCTTCCAAAGCCATATACTTTCTGAAAAGTGCTTCCTTGGTAGTAATTAAGACCTTGGCCTGTTTGGTTCACATAATAGTCTTCGAAGGATTTTTTACAGCATTCGTAAGGAACATACATTATGACAGGTACTTTTGGCGAAAATGTAGTTTCACGTAGGAGCGTCCGCGTTCAAATGGCGTCAGAGCTCCTGCGTAACCCCCGTTACTATATGCCCTCCGACTTTCGCCGTTTTCTTTGTTTAAACGGCAACATAGCAACGAGGGGCGCTACCGCTAGAGATCAGGAATAGCGGGCCACTCTTCTGAGAAAAAGGGTAAATAAATCAGAGCGCGTACGATTCAAGCTGCCGCTACTTTTCTCATTAAATATTTTAGACGTTTCTTGCTTTTTCATTGACGTATTTGGATTCATTTAATACTATTTTTTCGCCTGTTTTCTTTTTAACTAATAATTATTTAACCTAAAGAACGATATGAACACCATACACTTTCTTGCACCTTGCGAGTTTTTCGAACATGCACTTTGAATTTCCGATCGTTCATAGAAAAAAAATCACCATAAATTATGTACATGTACGAAAGCTTATTATTATTGTTTTATTTATAATAGTTATTTGTTACCTACACATATAATTATACTACGACAATGAATGAAATATTTTTATTTGCGTTCTTAAAAAGGGAGGGGGGAGATGGTACTTACTGAAAGATGATATCTCTGACATTAAACTTTTAAAATTTTTCTGCTCATGGGTTTTTCATATATCTTTCTTTTGGCTGAAACTTCATGATCTTCGCTGCATTTGTTAGCAAAGTTGGTGATCATGGGCTTCAGAAATTTACACAGGATGAGAAAGCATAACTTATTTACATGGCTTGCATCAATAGTTGGAGAACAATGGAAAAATGTATTTTTGGTAAATCGCGGTAGAAACAGTTTTAAAAGATTGCCCAAAACACCTGTTTTTACAAATGCATTTTCAAGTGCTATTTTTGTGCATTTCTCAAGGGTACATAAAATGCTCACAAATTCCGGCTTTGGATACTTTAGTCCTCCTCGATCTAAAAATCTTATAATCGATGAGGAAGGTGCAAAATTTCCAAGAGAATTTATCAGCATTAAGCAATTGACACAAGAGATGCTCTCTTCAACTGTCCGGACTAGATATCCAGCCATCACTGCAATTGTTGCTGTATTTAGTGATGCAGGCTTCAGTTGTGGATACACTTCTAACTGATGAAGATCTTCTTCCAATAATTCCTCCCAAATGGATTAAGTCCTCATCAAGCGTAGCTGGCAGTTGAAGCATTCGGCTTGAAGCAGAAGCATTTATTGTGACATTGTTTTCAACGTTACTGTTCTCAACTTTACCCACAATACCTGTCTTTAATATTTTGGTTATGGCATTTGCTGCAGTCAGTGCATCCGTGGTATCATTTCTGCCACCCATGTGTCGGATGAAACCAAAAAAGGAATCTACGTCGTCACTAGAAAATTTCCGAGTTAGAACATACTGTATGCCTTCGTTTAACAAGTATTTAATAGACACAGTTGATGTTGTTAAGACTAGTGCATCAAAGATTTCATCACTCAAGCACTGTATTTTTCTGTTGGTGCATTGAACTCTCCATTGGTTGAGGTAACTTATAAACTCTGTTTCTAACCATGTTAATCTATCACCCGAGATGGAAAAATAATGCATTGTGTCTGGATTGTTTTTATGTATTTGTTGGGTTTTGTTGTGAACATTATGTAATGCGAACCAGCGGTAATTTTTTCCCATGAAATCAATGGTTTTTTCAGCACTTTTAAAATTTGGAGTAGTTCTCAATAAGTGCTTCAGAACGGCTGTAACTTCAGTAGAAAATATGTCAACTGCCCTTTTAGCATTCATTTTTTCAAATGAAGTAGGGAATAAATGCTTCCTGGTCAGGTTTCTGACAGGTTTTATAATGTTCTCCCTTTGTAATTCATACAAATCCTTAAGATAAGCAGATGAAACAACCTGGTGATCTATAATAAAGCATTTCTATGATGATAAAAATTGGTTCCGAATGTTTTTGATGATGTGGCAGTAGTCATAACTCAAGTATAATTTTCTTTCATGATCGCATGGACTCACAATCTCAGTCTTAATTTGTCCTCCACTTAATTTTTTAAACATAACTGTGTTAATTCTGTGGTTATCTGTCACAATACGAAACACTTTAAAACCTACATTTTCTACTTCTTTAAGTACATGAAGCACAAGTTCATAGAGTTTATGTCCTTGGAGCTGCCTTGTAAAATAATATGCTACGGGTGATCTATATGATGCACCATTTGCAGAGAAGACAAAACACAAAAGGTGATTTGCTATGTCAGATTCAATACCTATTTCATTTCTTATGCCTTGCATATCTACAGTTTCAATTAAGTTGTCTCTTACTTTATCATAGGTCAATTTAGGTTTAATGCTCATTTCATCAATTATCAAGGAACCAAGAAATTGGATATCAGACATATGTTTTTTTTCTGCTTCCAATCTTTGTTTCACTAAGCTGCTAAACCTGATTTAGCTATTCCATACCCCACATATTTTTTTAAAGTAGATTCTGATGGCAGTTTAAAAAAACCAAGGTTCCTTACACAACGATATCCAGCTAGTGATCTGCTATGCCATATTACGCAAAATCTAATTGTCATTTTTGACCACCGTGGCTTAATTTCAGCTACAGCTTTCAACCGATCAACTAAAAATATGCCTTTACTATCGCCACTGTCTGAAAGCTGTTCGATCTCATTGATGTTAAGATTCTGGCATGTTTTCAATAACTCATCATATTTTTTATGCAGACCATTGCATTTTTTTTTTAAATTCTGCAATTTTTTTTTTGACAAATGGGCTGCTTGGTTTCTAATTTTTTTTAAATGTTACTAAACTTTTATATTTTAGATGCAACTCATTACTTGGTTGCTTTATCCAGTTTTTCTGCAATGGCTCTTCAGGACTATAATCTATTGGAACACATATACTGCTTATGTCTGCCAGTAAATGTAAATTAAATAAGGATAAATTAGTAAATTCGCTTTGCTGATCTGTACTTGATATATTATCGTTACTTTGTGATGACCCAGGTTGCAAAATATGACGAACAAGTGGTCGTCGTTCAAGTATTGGTTTTGGTTGTTTGTGATCTGGATAGGATGGGAACACTGATGGAACTGCTGTAGGTTTTAAAATTCTATTTTTTAAGTTAGGTTTATAATCTTCTTGGACAAAGTGAAGACTAGATACTGAGGAATACTGTGTTGGTATCCATTTAGATCCTTTCTTTGGACCTAAAAATAAAGAACAACATGAAAAATCCCCTTACAATTTCAACCAAATAACCAGGCGCGGCTAGTGGCGAATTCTAAGGGGTGCTGCAAGCGAATAGAAGCCTACTAATCTAAAAATGACAATGCTAACAGCTGTGTATCTCTTTCAGTAGCAAATTTAGCGATTGGCTGACAAATAAATTTGAGGTAAACCAACCGGTTTTGGGTGAACATTTTGACTTCCAGTGCCACTAAAAATTCGCCCCAAGCCGCGCCTGCAAATATCTACAGTATTATCATTACGTTTTACTACAGTTACCGCCAATTAGAGTGATCACAACCCGTCCTATATTTCGGATTCTTATGAGTATTTGATTCTAAAGGTTAAAACTCAGATATTTGGTTAGTCGCCCCCGGCTATTATGGTGCCCTTTTTACCATTATTAGTGGCCACTTCATTTAAATTAGTATCTCTTAAGTTAGGTATTTATAAGTTATATTTTTAATCGCCATTCTTCGTTATTTAGTCACCTTGTGGCCGGTGGCGATAAACATTTTTTAACCTGTATTTGATCCCTTTATCTAAGTTTTGACACATCTTGCTTCCATAAGCCTTCGGGTTGGTCGTGTGGTCTGGCTTTTCAACACTCAACATATGTATTTCACATGCATAAGTTTCATCCTTAAATTTTATTTAACACAAAATCAACTGCTGAAGAAATTGTTCAAAATTCAGACCATCATACCAATAATTACGGGTTATCAGAAGAGAACTGCTACATGAGTAATTAGGCCTAATTTCATCCGGGACACATAGACAACTTGGCACCCCCTCCCCTTTTTCAGCTCGACATCCGGAGCACATACCCCGGCTGCACCCCTGTTACAGCTCTGTATATACAAATACATGCACTTTTTCTTCAAACTTTAACTATGTTTACTTTTAGTTTACTTACTTTTAGTTTCTTAAAGTAAGTTTTAAATCACAATTTCAGTTTTTCAGTTCATGATTAACTGCCTTTGGGAGTGTTGCATAATATACATATAAAACTGCCTTTATCAATTTCAAAAATCCCCTTCTCTCCATCTTACCGTTATATTTCCTATACTATAATAAAAATTTTAAAAGTGGCCAAGATATTAACTAAAAATGCACGCTCTCCAACTCCCGGCCACACGTTTAACTGCCATAAGCCTTTGGGTTGGCTGTGTGGTCTGGGCCTTCCACGCTCTCCAACTCTTTCTCTTCTGATTTCAGAATATGGATATGCTTAATAATAAATAATAATCTAAACTTACCTTCTCTTGATATAGCTTTGATCCAGATTTGTCGTTGTGGTTCTTTGCTAGGTATTTCATGAAATGCAGTGCCAGTAGATTTACTGGACGATTTACAACCAGGAATTATGCAGTAAACCATCTAAATTTAAACAAGTCGCGAAAATTAAAAAAATACAAATTAAGTAAAACAGCCTATTTCTTCAGTTACAAAATTGGCGAACACACGTGGAGATTGTGCTATTAACCGTAAACCCCCGTTACTATAACCGTGCCCCGTTACTGTGCTATTAACCGTGGCCCGCTTGGGTTGCCCCTAGCGAGGAAACTAATCAACAAGTGTTGCCTGGTAACAGCAGAATACGGAGGGCATATAGTGACGGGGGCTACGGCTGCTATGTGCGTTCTTATAACGATTTCCAGAGTGTCGATCATTTTTCTACTCACGGGTAGGTAGTGAGGTCGAACGAATTTCGTGGAAACCAATTTACCATCATTTCCAGTGACTTGACCGATACGCGAAAGAGGCGCCTGCACGTCGCCCACAATTTGTGGTTGCACAATGTCTGAATATACAAACAGCACACGATAATGTCTGCCACATAGGTTCCTTCGCTCATCGCTTCATGATCAGATTGAGAAGAAATCACCATGGGGTCGAAACCCAACACTTGGGCTAAGCCATCTTGTAAAATCACTCTTGCCTTGTTCTTTACTTTAATGCGAACTCGTTTTGTGATATGACTATAATTGAAGAATATCTTGTTTTGGTGTTCTTTAATGAATATAGCCTTTAAAACATCTTGAATGGTTTCGTAAAATCCAGGTGCGATTCTCCGCCCGATCATTTTTCCACCACCTAGATCAAATCCGATAAAATTGTTCTGAGCAGTGATATTCATCCAGGTGTGCGGATATAAAAACTCGGTGAGGCCTATTTCCCAAGCCCCCTTTAACTCTATAGGGGCGGACAATCTTGTAATAAAATTTGAAATTTTATTCTCTGGGAAAAAATTCATCGAGCTGTCGCTCGGTAGTGTCACATAGAAACTCATCTTGGCGAATGATTTTTTAAATGTAGTTGCCCTCTTTTATAATGTGGATAAATGAGAGGCAGGAATCCACTGGGTTTACTTTGAAGGGTATCCACTATATTTCACAAAATAATCCAAATGCTTTTTTCGATATCGTTTCTTTAAAATGTGTTCGATCGGATATTCCTCTTTCATTCTCACTTTTTGCTATTCTTGCAAGTAAACAGTTCCTTGAATCGCTTCTCCTAGTAAATCTTTTATTCTGTAAACAGCAGGCTCTCTTTTAACACATTCTGTAACTTTAAAAAGTTCTTCAGACCAGTTTGTTTCGCATCCCTTTTCAAAGGTCATTTTTACCTTGGATACTCGAACGACATCTCCCACGTTTATAATACATTTCGAGACATGTGTGGGAGAATTATCCTAAAGGACATTCCACACTTGTGCTTCATTACTCTTATTCACTTCAGCAGGGGCTTTCTTAATGCTAGAGTGAAAGTGTGGTTATAACTATGCATGAGCGAGTCCAACGCATCCAAATAACGATATGTATTTTGGCTGGTAAAGTATTTCCACATTTTCGATTTTAAGGTCCGATTAAACCACTCAACAACTGAGGTTTTCGTTGTGTTAAAGGTTGTAAAAATCTCACTTTATTCTCTTTCAAATACCTCTGAAATTTTCTATTTTTAAATTCAGTACCTTGGTCTGTCTGTAATGATTTTGGAATACGTTCTGCGAATATGGTTTGAAAAGCCTTTAAAATATCTGCTCCACGCTTTTGCTTCAAAGGTATCACCCATGCGTATTTGGATAAAATGTCAATACAGGTTGAAATATATCGGAAACCATCATTTTGATTTTTCAAGGAAGACATGTCCGCTAAATCTGCTTGCCATTGATGGTCTATGCCGTGAACAATCACACGATTCGTTAAAAATTTTCGTTGAACAGGCTTGTGCAATGTGTAGGCGTCCACACTCTCCAACCATGCCTTTATATTCTTCTTGCTCACTTTTCTATGAAGAGCACGATATAGGGCATCTACTCCGCCAAAGCTGGCAAGGTGCTTGGGGTCTTGGTATGTTAAATCCATCAGCTCGCGAGGGAAATATTTACAGTGTTATTCAAATGCAATAAAATATCTCTCGGTAATGACACTCCCAATAAGACTTCCGCCACAATGTATACCACAAACAACAAGAAAAAATATGCACATGTAACGATAACCTCTTCACGTGAAGCCATCTTTCGAAACGAACCGTTCCTCTGTTTTATTCTTCTTATAAACACGTGAAAATAATTTTTCAAATCTTAATATTCGATCTTTAAATCGATATGCATTATTCACCCAGAATCCTTTGCGATCTTCATCGTTGAGAATATATACAATGTGCATGTGACCCGGAAAAGTGACACACTTCATCTCACTAAATTAAAAAAAATTATCGAGTAAATAATAAAGTTCTCTGCCAAAAGAGGGCGCCGCTGTCTATCTTATCGGTTTAAGTATGATAGAGAAGGTTAAATAGCGAATTGTTATCAAGCATTTATGGGCCAGCTGGCAGAGCGTTCACCAGCTGGCCCATAGATGCTTTTTAGTTCCAGGTTCGAACCCACGCGCGAAAAGTAAACTTTACAACACAATAAAAATAATATCAAAACATATTTTTTTCAAATCGAATGTACATTTGCAATTATATATAAAACTCATTCTAACTTGTTTATTTAGTATCAGATTGTATGGGGCAGACCAATGGTTAGTACAAGGAGGTTGATAACATTAAGTTATTAAAATATGTTATTAAGAACGAATAAGTGGTAGCTGGTCAAAATGATGACATCGCCATAGATAAGATCTCATTTTTAATATTGTAATGAGAGTGTCTCACTCACTTCTAGTTTGGATAGTGAAGACGTGGCTCCGTATGTTCCAATTTCTCTTAACTATTTCCAGTGTGAATATAAAAATAAATATAAAATGTTTCTAAATATTCAAACTTAGAAGCTTTAACTAAGCTCGGTTTCACTGAAATAATTCCATTGCACATATTTGCAATCCGTGAAAACATCTTTTGTTAGTTTAAAACAGTTGAAGATTATTTAAAAAATTCTAGAACCTTGAAAATCTATTTTAAAAGATTGCGAAATATATTCTGTACATGTTAAAAATCTTAGTGTTAAAATCCACAACACTTAAAATGGTCGAATCCTATTCACTAGATGAAATCCATTTAACACTATTTTTGAAACACCTAAGTATAATTTACTATAAGATTTTGTTTTTAAATTCACAACACTCAAAATGGTCGAATTTTGTTCCCGAGATAAAATCCACTTAACACAATTTTTGAAAATACCTAAGTATAATTTACTATAAGATTTTGTTTTTAAATTAACAACACTTAAAATTGTCGAATCTTGTTCCCGAGATGAAATCCACTTAACACAATTTTTGAAAATGCCTAAGTATAATTTACTATAAGATTTTGTTTTTAAATAGACACACACTTAAAATCATTCCGCTAGCAGTCGAATCCTATTCTGTAGATGTTAAAAATCGTAGTGTTAAAATCCACAACACTTAAAATGGCCAAATCCTATTTCTGAGCTAAAATCAGCTTAACACATTTTTTTTTTGTGTTCACTTGAAATCCATAAAAATAATTTACTATTACATTTTGTTTTTAAACACACACACACGAAATCATTTCGTTATTATAAAAAAAAAACATATTGTTATATACCAAACACTCCAAAAAAATTGCCAACATACTGTATTAAAGCACATCGAAAAATTATTAAGTATCGCTTTTCCGTGTACATCTAAATTTACTTTTATTAAATAGATCCCCTTTTATAAAATACCATTCGCTTTTTAAACACAGTGTAAAATTATTAAGTACCGCTTTTCCATGTACATCTATATTTCCTTTTATAAAATACATTCCTTTTTATAAAATACATATCATTTTCATTACAAAATATAGTTCCCTTTTAATAATACTCGTTCATAACTCAATTCAAAATGTTCTTAACACTACCCTGAAAATAATCTATCTTCCGTTCACTTTCACGATAAGAATCTAGATATCAACCGCCTACGGTCAGGTAGTTACGAGACGCAGTTTGTAATCTAATAGTCTCGGGTTCGAGCCCGTCTGTCGGCAGGAATATCTTTTACAGTTGGAAAATAAAAAAAAAATTCCGGTAGGTGGCAGCACCACACCAACTTTCGCCAGAGGGCGCTTCAACTACGTCAGCTCTGTTAAGACACGTCAGTATGTCACCAGCAGCGGTGGAGGAAGGTCGTGCGCTAAGAGGCTCCCTTGATTGAGCAATTCACTCGCCCGTGATTCCACCATCCAAGGTTATTAGTTAGTTCAGCGATTGCGACACATCCACTCAAACCTCCTCGGCTTCAAGGCCTTTTTCGCAATACTACCTCTTTCGCAATACTGCCTCTTTCGCAGTACTGCCTCCTCAGTTGGTCTAAAGACCCTCCTCTCTCAGTGAGGTCATAGGGTGCACCGATTTACCAAAAACAACCCTCCTCCCAAATGAGGGAACCCTCCTCAATGAGTCATCGGCTGCTCCTCACCGAAGTGGCCCTCAACGTCCCTTTTATAGCTACTCTCATCAGCATGGAATAGCCGATAAATGCAGTGACAGCAAGAAAAAATTTGGGGGGGGGGGAGGGTTTCGAAAAAAAAATTATACAATTCTCCAAATATAACTTCGTCGAATTAATAGTTTACTTATGATTAAATTTTAATGTTAAAAAATTAAATATTTTTTTTAATTATAAAAATTTTAAAACTTAATAGTTATAAAACTATATTTTAGATATTTGTACATACACTGTGTTGCAAAACAATATATTCACCCATAAAAATATTAAGCCGCAGCAGCGAAATTTGGCATGCAAGTGCCGTTTTTAATAGTTATGCAAATTATCAAACTGTCCGCGCCAATGATGTTAAATGGTTCGTGCAACGCGCATGAGAACGACGCATGGTAAAACATTTAAGACGACCGGTGTTCTCACTCACTGGCAATTGGAACTGGATTTTTTTGCTTGGATGCTGCAAATTGTGTGCAAAGATGCATTTGAGATCTACTCGATGACACTACTAACAATTGTCGGAATTAGAGAGTGGTCGTATCAAGGCTTAAAGGAAGCTGGTTGGTCTAACAGACGTATCAGTCGCCATGTTGGTCGGAACGATATGGTAGTTGCTCGGTGTTGGCAACAGTAGATCAGTGAAGACGCACGTAACTATCGCAGGGGCTCAGTACGCCCCAGACAGACAACTGCTCGAGAGGATTGTGCAGTTGTGAGAGGTGCCACGTCCACACCAATTGGGTCGTTAGCAGCCATTTGAAGGCATTTTCCACCTCCATGCATCTTGTATCAAGGGATACTATTCGGAGACAAGTGGTAGAAGATGGGATTAGGTGTCAACGTCCATTAAGGTGCCTACCACGGACCACTTACAAAGGTTGATTCTTTCGAATTAGTGCCGAGCTCGGTCAGCCTGGACAGCGTCTGATTAGAGGCATGTTTTCTTTAGCGACGAATCCCGCTTTTTTCTCAGTGCTGATGATCGTTATATGCGTGTATGGAGGAGGACTGGACAGCATTCTGATCCCGCATTTGTTGTCCAGCGGTACACAACCATCACACATAAAGTGGCAGTCTGGAGAGCCATTTTATAGGACAACCAATCTGACGGCTCGTTTGTACATCGACGATATTCTGCAGCCGATGCCTACGCTGTCAAGCCACCCAGATTCCATTTACCAATCAAACAACGCTCGACTACATGTTTTCTCAATGGTTTCAAAGATTTAATACCTTCCCATGGCCATGCAGGTCTCCAGACCTATCACAAATAGAATACGTCAGGGACATGTTGGGACGGCAATAGCAGTCTTTCCAGAATATCACTGATCAATTGCAGCATTTGTGACAGAA
Organism: Amaurobius ferox; assembly: GCA_951213105.1. Taxonomy (NCBI): domain Eukaryota; kingdom Metazoa; phylum Arthropoda; class Arachnida; order Araneae; family Amaurobiidae; genus Amaurobius; species Amaurobius ferox. The sequence continues at coordinate 74,607,948 of OX578148.1, forward strand.
TTTTCCGCAGAAGTACATAAGTAACTAAATTGACTCTATGCCGCCCCGAATATCGGCTTGTATAGCTGCCAAGGGAGGATTTACCACTTCTAAAATGTCGTCTTCTTGTTGACACCATTTCTCAATAAAAACGTTTTCCCCCCCTCCCAAATTCTAATTATTTGCATATCTCCTCAAATGTAATACATGCCAAGCTTCGCAACTGTAGCTCAACTTCTGATGGGTGAATATATGTTGTTTGCAACAGTGTGCATTATAGAAAGTTTTGTTATGTGTTTCAATGTTTAAAAAAGCATGACTCATTTTAAACCTTAATACAGGGTGTACATAATTAAAGTTCCCCTATTCAGTGCTGCATACAGCCGTAACTATTCATTAGAAAAATATGAAACGTAGGGTACCCCTAAATAAAGGGATGAGAAAGACAGCGAAAAAAAAAATTAGTTACAAATATCGCGTCACTAGATTGCGTATTACTGCAAAACTACCACACATGGAAATTTTTACTTTCCTTATATACATAATGCATAAGGACAGGGTCGAGTTTTCGACGGGAGAGTACGTTTCAAGCATCCCTGATCACGAATCGAACATTTTTGAGGTGATGTCTGTGTGCGTGTGTCAGTGAGTCTGTGGAGACGATAACTGACGAACGAATGGATCGATTCGAACGAAATTTGGTACAAAAATTACAATCCGTGAATATTGGAAGCCTATTGTTATTATATGCAATCGAATGTTCAGAACCCTCCAAAATTTTCGAGTGAAATTTTGAAAAAATCATCGAAAAATCAAAACCTCTGATAAAGTTACGCAAATAGACATTTCTTATGTAAGTTTTCATTAGAAAACGATCAACATAAATTTTAGAATGCTAGCATGAACCGTTCTCGAGATATTGCACATTTTAAAAAAAATTATATAAAATATAAAAAAAAATATATTTTCTATTGAGAAACATGTTCACTTTTCATATGTAATACCATGCGATAAATTTGGTGACATCATTATCAAGGATCTAGCTCGTTCCATTCATGAAAAAAGATACTTTAAGTAACACTTTTATATTTGAGCGCCAATAGTCATTTATCTGTTATAAGAATAAATTATTTCTCCGTCCATAACGCTTGGCGACGAATTTGGCGCGACCTTTTAAAATGTTACCAAATCAAAGAAAATATCGCTAAATGGATAAAAATGACGCTAAATCAATAAAAATAACGACTATTTTACGAAAATTCAATATCTTGAAAAAAATATAAGTATCTACTATAAGAATAACCTATTTTGTTTTTACTGTAAAAGTAGTAAATTCATTGCATTATATAAGGAAAGTCATGTGCTGCCCACATCAGATTTTTTTGACGTCACGTGCCCATGTTCTAATGCATGGTGTGTTAAAGATGTTCTCAAAAACAGTTTACAGAAGAAAGGGTCATAAGACGCCACTTCCGTTATGTCTGGTCTGAATCCATGTGATTTTTGGCTCTAGGGATATTTGAAAGATTTGGTCGGCCGCATTTCGCACCACGTGTTCAATATTTCGAGGCACTCACTGGGCTCGGCTGTTGAACATGCCATTTTGAGATTTCAGAGGGTAGCTGACAATGGTGTTCATCATATCGAACATGAGTTGCGGCAATTACAAGTCAATAATATAGCTAAATGTGTAATTGTTTAATAAAATAAAAATACACCCTCTAGTGGCAATATTTGAAACTAATTTTATTTTCGTTAAATGTATTTTATTAAGGGGTGCCCAAAGTTTCATAATTTTCTGATGAATAGTTACGGCTGTATGCAGCACTGAATATCGGAACTTTAATTATGTACACCAGTACACCCTGTATATTAGTTTACCTTGATCAGTTTACAGTAACTGAAAATACTTCTGTAACCATTCTTGAAATGGTAATTAAATGAGTATCTCTCTCTCTCTCTCTCTCTCTCTCTATATATATATATATATATATATATATATATATAATAATAATAAAAATTGATAAAGCACTATAAGATTAAAAGGTTCGAGTTAAAAATCATATAAATGAAAAGCGCAATGCAGCATTTTCCCCATTATACGAAATATAATAAAATAAGATATAAATAGGATACAAATGGAATAAAAATGGATGGAAAGGCTAACGGGCAATATGCTAAAAAAGCCTAAGGAGGGATTGTGACCCCTTAAACCCCCGGTTACAGCATGCTGCTAGACCGCGGCACACTCCCGGTATGGCCACAATTCCCGTAGCACTTCTCCAATGCCTGTAGCTCGAATGAATAGACCTTGATTTTCAAAGGAGTAAAGAAGAAATGATACCCAATTCCTATAGAACGTTGTCAAAATCCAAAGACAATATAAGAATTTTTATTCCATTTGTATCCTATTTATATCTTATTTTATTATATATATATATATATATATATATTTTTTTTCTGTTTCATTGACAATAGAATTGTTTCAATTACATTTTTTAAATGCAAGATTAAAGTGCAGATTTGCGCATTAATAACATGCATTTTTAGGAGGACCAGCTATTTGTAGTCAAATACAACGAACCGGATAAACTTTTGGGACTGGAAATTAAAAATTATGTCCAATTATTGAAGGTGACCGCTATTTGGACGTGTACGGTAGGAGGTTTTATTGAAAACGTATTTCAAATGAACATTAAACACAAATGACAAATTTTGATCTGCTGCGTACTCGGCATTAAATATCAAAGTATTCCATAATTTTGGTGGCGCTCATCCAGGTGGGTTCTGGGACTATAAAAGTTACTACATTTTGTAAACTTTTAAACTTGTGTGATGACTGACAAAGTCACATTTACCAAGCAGCTGACATCGAATTTTTAGATCAATCTCCAAATACACTGAACTTATTAAAAAAAAAAATGCATGGTAAAGTTGGATTTATCAGTCACAGCGTAATTGCGGAGCATAACAAGTTTCTATACATATTTTATTGCAGATAACAGCAAATATGAATGCGCTTTTTATGCAATATCAGTAGTAATATCTTATATAGTATATATCCTTGATAATATTTTAATAACTTGTCTTAAACTTATTGATAATATTCTATTAACTTGTCTTAAACTTGTTGTTAATATTCTATTAACTCGTCTTCAACTTATTGATAATATTCTAATAACTTGTCTTAAACTTATTGATAATATTCTGTTGACTTGTCTTAATTTTGTTGATAATATTCTATTCTATTATTTTTATGAGTTCTTCAACATGGAGTAGCCAATATCTGCCATGGAGGCAGGAAATTTGTTATGTGTTACGGTTTAGCGAGCCTCTGTGGAGATCGAAAACTTCTCTTGTTCGATCATAAAGCAACTCGTCAGTACATTACCTACTTATTGCCACAAATCGCCAAATGAAACAGAAAACAAATTTTGTTTTCATAGAGGGTTAAAGAATTCATTTTGATGCTGCCCAATTTGTAAGATCGGATTGTGGTAAGTTTCGTTGATGCGGCAATTTTTAAATGAATCGTGGTGGAAAATCGAGATATTATGTTACAAATTTCTTTCAACGCTTGTAAAGTGCATTCTGCGATATTTCCAATGGTGTCCAGATTGCAATTTTGCAATAATTGTCGATAACTATTTAATTAAGCATTTTGTGTGAAAATATCCTAAATTTGCGTTGCAACATTGAATAACTCAAAAACCAATTTTAATTAAAATAAACAAAAAAAAAATCTTACCGATGTGCATCGTCACCTGAATTTGGGTACCCCTGTATATAATTTTGCAGCTGTGCATCACTTAGATTTTTCGATATTTGCGACACAAACGAATTGACAGACATGCTTTATTATTATAGGCTAGTAGCATTGATTACTAGACATTACCCAAGTTCTAAATAAACGTCACAAACCTCAAAATATGTAGATGGCCGCTCTAAAATAGTAATTGTAAGCTGGGATGTCTGGGGTTGTTCTTTGGGACTTGCATTTGTGTCAAATGAAACGAACCCAAAGCGCTACACGAAACTAGTCGGAAATGCTTTGAAAAGTATTTTTTAAAAAGCGAAATGAATATTGTTTAGAGCAGTGTTTTTCGAACTATTTTGATCACGGAAGACTTTTAAAATTTAATTTGGTGCCGAAACCTCAAAATGAGACAAATCTCTTGTGGTCTAAGCATGCATTCAGATTTTACTTTTATTTAAAAAAATGCACATGAAACTGTCACGTCGTTGAACTTCTGGAATATTGTCGCAGAATCCAAAGAGTACCGTGAAACACACTTTGAAAAAAGCTGGTTTAGAGAAATTAGCATCATTGAAGCGACAACAGGTACACCGTTAAAATGCTCTAAAACTTATATTTTGATTTTAGCATTGAGTAAATTATAGAAAAATCGTCGTTTTTTCTAATGAAATGCTTTATTTAACTGACAAATACAATACCGTCGGCAGTTTTTTATAACAAAATTCAATGGGTTCCGATTCTTGGCAACAACACTGGGCAACTAGTGAATCGCATCAGGTAAGCGAAATAATTTTGTCGGCATGTAAACCCGGCGCATTAAAAAATAACAATGAAATAATTGACATTACGTCTGCATTCAATAGATAAAATTAAGGGCAAAACGTTTTAAAAAACGAAAAGTCTTTTATTTAACACATCCTAAAAGACGTACAAAATATATATTAACAAGAAAGATCAATCATGCTTAAAGCATTGATTATGAAACACTTTCCAACTTCAATGCAATTTTATTTAAACATGTCTAAAATGCAATACATTCCTCGGTAATATTTTAAAACTTATCACACATTAATTTATTATATTTGACACCTTAAACCTTCATCGAAAAAAATTAACTTCATTCAAATGACGGCATTAAAGTATAAATTGCCTGGTTTAAACATCTCTAAAATGTGATACATTCCTCGGTAATAATTTTAGAATTATCATAATATTACGATAATTTATTATATTTGAAAACTTCATCGAAAACAACTGAAATTCATTCAAATGACGTCATAAAAGAATAACACGCCTGGCTCTCTCTATAAAAGCAACATTTCATTCATAAATAATTCCCCCATTCATGTCATTCATCACAATACTATAATAATTTATTTTATTTAAAAATTAAGACCATTGAGCTACAAGTAAGTAAACTCAATGCGTAACTTCGTCGAAAAATATCGTCCTTCTCTTTCTAATATCAATGAATATTTCATTCATATCAGCTAAGCAGACTCCATGGACTAAATGATTTTGTGTTAAAGAATTACAGCGATTCTAATACAACTCATTCTACATATTTTGCTGTTTACATTTTACATAGGTGAAAAATAGGCTTAATAGTAGAAATAATCAAATTTGGAAGAGCATTTAAACTGGAATATATCGTCATTGCGTTGTTTCAGTATGTAGATGCACAGAATTTAGGCAAAAATAAACTAGTTTTAGGACGGATACAACACTCAATATGAATTAAAAAGAACTTTAAAAATCACGATTTTGACACAAGATGGATGCCATATATCATTTTGAAGTGGGTCATGTGATCGTTTCATATCATGGACACGTGATCGCTTCATATAAGAGGTGTTATTATTATTTTAATTTTTATTTAAAAAACAACTGAATATATTTCGCTGAATTTTTTTTTATATATTTTATGGAACAATTTGAATATTGCCTAAAATTTTCGAAGCAATTTGTGAATTTTAAATCCGCTCAAAAAATGCTTGAAAAATTAGGTCCCGTAGGGTTCAATCCAAAACTAATTGGGTGATATTATTCACTTATATTCCCATAGGTCCTATAGACCGTCTGAACAACATACTAAAATTTCATTTTGATTAAGTCATTTTTACGGCAGTTATCGTGCTAACGGACAGACAGACAGACAGACAGACAGAATGAACAAAGTCATAAACACTTTTCAACTTTGTTGTAAAGTGTTAAAAACTGCCAGAGAGCTTTCAGATGTATATACGCCCTTCATCAGTGACTACATGAATAGTAAAAACATGAAATGTTTATATATAGAGAGACCAGTTTAAAGAAAATTTGCATAAAATATAAAATGATAAATGAACTTATTAAAAATAATACAAGAAATATACACGGAAATTACAAAATAAGTTTAAACGTTTACGAATTTTAAATTATTACAAGAAAAGAACTAATACAAATTTTAGAAAACGTCAAGCATGATATTCCTGAGAATGACGTCACAAATGACTTTTAAGAGGTTTGAATTGCATAGACTCGAGAATGAGTCGCCAAGCATAACTTAAAATTTGAACAGGATCAAAATTACAAATGAATTCACGGTAAATATAAATAAACAGGGATTCATAAAGAAGAATACTACTTGGATTGTTACAACGAACCAAAAGGAAAGTTTTTTCAAAAACGGGAAGAAATTTATCATTAACCACATATTGAGCAAGAGCCGTAGAAAGTTTACCAGATTTGACATCGCGAGCATGTTCTGCTAAACGGGTGTCAACAGTACGTTTTGTACTACCAATGTAAAATTTATAGTCACCAGCAGGGAATAACAGGGGAACGACATACACCCCCAGCAAAGCTTTTGATGACTTTCAAAGCCTGTTTATTTATATTTACCCCTGTTAAATCCCTGTTTATTTATATTTACCGTGAATCCATTTATAATTTTGGTCCTGTTCAAATTTTAAGTTATGCTTGGTGACTCATTCCCGACTCTATGCAATTCAAGCCTCTTAAAAGTTATTTGTGACGTCATTCTCAGGAATATCAAGCGTGACGTTTTCTAAAATTTGTATTAGTTCTTTTCTTGTAATAATTTAAAATTCGCAAGCGTTTAAACTTATTTTGTAATTTCCGTGTATATTTCTTGTATTATTTTTTAGTAAGTTCATTTATCATTTTATATTTTATGCAAATTTGCTTTAAACTGGTCTCTCTCTATATAAATATTCCATGTTTTTACTATTCAAGTAGCCACTGATGAAGGACGTATATACGTCCGAAAGCGCTCTGGCAGTTTTTAATATATATTTTGTACGTCTTTTAGGATGTGTTAAATAAAAGACCTTTCGTTTTTTAAAACGTCTTGTCCTTAATTTTAATTTTAAATTAGTTTATGTTACAAAAGGAAATAATTACGATAGCCTTATTCTACTTACTAGACTGGGCGTTTTGGGGAGAAAATATTTTAGATTGTTGAATTCTAAGCCATTTTCTCACGAGGAGTATTACTTTTCCAAGGAGTAAGAAATCTCAAGAATGAATTAAGTGATTTTCATAAAATTATGCTTATTCAGCCGATAGCTATATTACTTCTACTGATTTTCGGCGAGATCTAGTAATAAAAAAACGCCCAAATTTTGTTGATGTTTTCTTATAACATTGAAATTTGTTAATAGGCAATGGTAATCTTGTTAAACAAACCTGATATTCTTTTCAGTGCAAGTAAAATAGCATAAATGGGATACATAAGATAGAAGTTTTATTATATAAATGTTAGGCGGAACATTTTGTAATAAACAAACGGATTTGGATATACCAAAGATCAATTGATGAAATAAATGATCAGGTCAATTTATAGCTTGAAAATGACTAAATTTTAGTCGAATTTTGACTTTAAACGTTGGTGACTTTTAAACTGATTAGAATTTTTAAAAAATCTCAGTGAAGCGTATCATCTGCCAAGTTCAGGTACCTCTTTCACGACTTTCGTGGCTGTGGGTAGTTTCCATTTTCAGCTTCTCACGCCACGTACGCATAGTCATCTTTTATAATGTAACATTCACAAGGAATTTGAATTAAATCTTGCAAAAGCCTTATTTGAAAAAAACTGAATGTAATATGAACAAGAAAGATCATTCATGCATAAAGCATTGATTATGAAACACTTTCCAACTTCAATGCAATTTTATTTACACATCTCTAAAATACAATACATTCCTCGGTAATATTTTTAAAATTATCACAATACTACATTAATTCATTATATTTGAAAACTTCATCGAAGAAAATGAACTTCATTCAAATGACGGCATTGAAATATAAATTGCCTGGTTTAAACATCTCTAAAATGCGATACATTCCTCGGTAATATTTTAAAAATTATCATAATACTATAACAATAATTTATTATATTTGAAAACTTCATCGAAAACAAATGAACTTTATTCAAATTACGTCATCGAAATATAAATCGCCTCTCTATAAAAGCAGCATTTCATTCATAAACATTTTTCTAATCGTTTCATTCATCACAATACTATAATAATTTATTTTAGTTAAAAATTTGAAAAATTGTTATCTACCATATTTATTTTAAAATGTGAAACCCCTCTTATATATAAATAATTCAACGGTCCGGGGGTTTCGTCCAAAAAAGAGCACCAGGCGCGAAGCGCCTTTAATCTCCAATCTCTAGGTGTGGTTCTTATCTTCATACTGTGACATTATTTCATTTGCCCATAGTTGGAGGTTCGAGGTTTTTGATTTACTGTTTTAATTATTTGACTTAGCTCCTAGTGTGGCAGTTTGTTGCACATTTAGAGTTTGAGTAATTTTGGGGAGTTGATGCAGATCTAAGGATTTCCTAGCAATTTTGCAGTTTAAGGTTTAAGAACATTTTTTAGAAAACATTGATCGAGTTTTTATTTAATATCAACTATTTAAGTTGGGACTTACCTAATTCCGATTTTCAATATTAAGTACCGCGCGGGGTCTCTTACGTAATTTGGCTTTGCGATGATCATAATCATGCAGATTGAATAGTAGTTCATTTGGAACAGATGGCAGATTTTTATAGAATTTAAGCGCTAGTTTTTTAATTTGGGCTCTAACAGTTTTTATTTTGAAGTCTTTCCTAATTACCGAGTTTCGTAAGTATCTAGGGGCTTTCCTTATAATCCTTAGGGTTTTGTTTTGTTTTGTCTCTAGTAAGTCTATAGTAGTTTTACAGGCATATCCCCATACGGGTGCTGCATACAGCATTCCCGGGCGGATGACCGATTTATAAATTAGGAGTTTATTTTGATAACTTAGATTTCCGTTTCCTATCATTGGGTATAAGGCTCCTGTGGCCATATACGCTTTTTCGATTAAGTTCGTTACGTGCTGTTTTCAGGTTAGGTGGGAGTCTATCTACACCTAGGTATTTAGTAGATTTTTCCGCTTTTAGGGCATGGTTCTTTATGTACAGAGGCGCGGAGATTTACGTTTTCTAGAGAAATAAATCCAATGACATTTATTGGGGTTTAATTTTATTCGCCATTTTTCCAGCCATGTTTGGAGTATGTCTAAGTGTTGTTGTAGCTGTCTGTGCATTACTGAGACGTAAGGGTGTTTTGCAAGTATCGCACTGTCGTCTACATAGAGTGCCAGCTCCGTGTCTGGGGTCCTGGGGATGTCATTTAGATATATGTGAAGGAGTGTCGGGCCCAGGATGGATCCTTGCGGTACACTACTTTTAATGAGCTTGGGTGTAGACAAGTTATCTTTTACTCTAACTTGGAAGTGTCTGTTATTTAGGTATGAGATTAAAAGTTTGACAAGTGCGTCAGGAACTTTTAGAGTGATCAATTTGTATGCTAATCTACAGTGCCACACTTTATCAAATGCTTTTTGTACGTCAAGAAAAATCGCAGCTGTAAGTGTCTTACTATTAAGTCCAGAAGATATGTACTCTACCACTCTCAGCAATTGATGAGTGGTGGAGTGTTTTGGCCGAAATCCAAACTGCTCCGGAATGATAATATCATTCTCACTAAAGTGCGTGTTCAGTCTATTAAGAATTATTTTCTCAGTAATTTTACTAAGTGTCGGTAGTAAGCTGATTGGTCTGTAGTTGGCTGGAATTGTGGCATCCTCACCAGGCTTATGGATCGCTATAATTATCGCTTCCTTCCATTCTTTGGGGAAATAATTTAGTTTTAGTATTTTGTTTATTAGGGTGGTCAAGTAAAATATTATATTTAGGGGTAGGTTTTTCACCGCGATATTCCTGATTTTGTCGTGCCCTGGGCTTTTACGGTTTTTAAGGTTTTTGATGATATCAGTTATCTCTTGCGGGGTGGCTGGTTTAATCTCAGCCGTGACCGGGGAGTTCCTGAAGTTGTTTAGAGTTTGCCTAACCATTCTTAGGGTGTCCTGACACATTAGATCGTGGTTTGGTTCAAATTGCTTTTCGTAATGCCTAGCAGAGCTTGGAACGATATTTATTATATAATATATCTCTTTTTTTTTCTGGAAGATATAGTAAGAGTCAGAATGTAATTGAATTTGTTTTTCTCCCTATATTAAATAATTTTTATTTAAATAACTACTTAACATATTTTACTGAAATTTTTTTTATATATTTTATGGGATAATTTGAATATTTCCTAAAATTTTCGAAGCAATTTATGAATTTTAAATTTGCTTTAAAAATGTTTGAAAAATTAAGTCCCATAGGGTTCAATGTATTTCATTTTTTCAACCCGGGTTCAATCCAAAACTAATTGGGTGATATTATTCACTTATATTCCCATAGGTCCCACAGACCGTCTGAAAAATATACTAAAATTTCATTTTGATAAAGTCATTTTTACGGCAGTTATCGTGCTAACGGACAGACAGACAGACAGAATGAACAAAGTCATAAACACTTTTCAACTATGTTGTAAAGTGTTAAAAACGTAATTATAGAATGTGGATTCTGAATATTAGAAATCTATTGATTGGAACTCAAACCACCAATTTTATATAAAAAAATACTCGATTTTAGTAATTAAAATCATTTATTGCATACATGGATTATATAACTTAGTGGAAGCTAGCAATATTTTATTATCAATCCTGATTTTTTTTATTATATATTTAAAAAAAATGGTGTCTCCGAATGTACGAACTCGATCAAAATTAGAGTTTCAGTATTCATAGATTTCAAAAATCGCACTAAATTGCTTTCGTACGAGATATGTTCTGTTTACAAACTCATTCTCTCACACATACATGCACAGACATCATATAAAAATAACAACTCTCACTTCCAAATCAGAGATTCTCAAAAAGTGCACATTAGTCAAAAAATCGAATTTAAATGTTAGACTCCGCCATAGTACTTCACCTATATAATAAATGAAGAAAAAATATAAAGGAAACAGATTTTACAGATTAATACATGATATTTTAATTGCAGGATCATTTTTAATCAAACTGCCTTTTGTGCATCAAAGGGATCCTCTTCGTAAACAATTTTGTTCTAAATTAAACCTTTTTACTGATTGTGGCAGATTATTCTTTATCTTAATATTATCTTGTTAGTAGCAAAACTATTTTTGTTTACTTCAGTAAAAGGGGGTGGGGGTACAGAAATTTTTTTCTTTTGCAGCATTTGTTTTGAAAGATATAGAAACTTCAGAAATTCTCCATATCTCAAAGAATAATCGTTCTATCTAGAAGTTTCTGGAGCATTCCGGAAGTCGCCAAATTGGCGACTTCCGGAATCTGAAAACCCTTCTTCTGGGAAACCATGGGTTCACGTCATCTATACATCATGCTAACGTCATGAACTGTGTTTTCTTTGCCTCGCATTCGAGACAGACGAAAGTGGAGGCGCCAAAGGGAATTTTGCGCGTTCGCAACAATATATCATCACTTTGCGCTAAGTGACATGCAGAAGCACAGTTCCCAACATGGGCAAAAATTATTGATTTCACTCCAGTATTCGTGTCCAGTATAGAGAGTAATCAGAAGGTTACACGGAACATTTACTCCATACTTTATAAAGATCTCATAAATCGGCTCCATACTTTATAAAGATCTCATAAATGAAATGTATTAAAAATTCTTCTGACAGTAAATACCACTTTTATTCAATAACATTAAATTAAATTAAAAAGAGGCCTCTATTATATTTAAAAGGACGTTTTTCGTATTTATTCGTCAAATCGAATATTCTGGTATGCGACACTCCCTAATGTTGGAGGGCACGGTAACCCTGTGGTTAGCGCGCTGGAGTTCCACTCGGTAGGCCCGGGTTCGATTTCAGCCACTGCCAAAATTGCCGCCGTGTTCACACGGAGTACGATCACGTTAAACATGTGGGTCCGTAAGTCCTTCCGAGAGGTTGGTAGTAGGGGAAGAAGGGTACGGTCCCTGTGGATGTCTCCCCCACTGGGTTCCGGTCTAAATTGGGTGGCATTTCCCGACTGTTCAAACAGTTACCTTACACCTTTCTGGTAGATCGGACGGTCTGGGTTTCAACATCAACCCCCTAACGTTGCAAATGTTGGAAAACTCCAATTGTCCACTTTTTTTTCTTCCGAATTAGCTTCTCATACACGAAATGTGAAGTCTCTATCACATTACGAAGCATGTTTTATATATCACGTCACCTTTCGAACGTTTTTATGTGGATTATCCACCCCTTAACTGAACATTTTTGAAAAACTCTATTATTCTTGGGGTTATTATCAAATTGTTGGCCCATGTACCAAATATCAAGCCTCTATCAAATTTAAAAGGGGGGGGGGGCTCTTCTCATTTATTCCGAAAGTCGAGCATTTTGGTGTGAGGAACCTCCTAAAGCAGAAGATATTGAAAAACTGAAATTGCATACTTTCTTCCATTCGAACTATTTACCCGTAAACTAAAGATGAAATCTCTATCTCATCCCGAAGTATGCATTTTTCATCATTTAACTTTTCGAACGTTTTCCTCTGGAGCCCCCTGTCCTTAAACGAATATTTTTGAAAAAACTCTATTTTTTAGGGGGGGGGGGGTATCAAATGATTAGCCCATATAGCAAACGTTAAGCCTCTGTCAAATTTTAAAGGAGACATTTGTTATTTATTCATCAAATCGAACATTTTGGAGTGCGCACCTCCTAAAGTAGAAAATATCTGAAATTGCTCACTTTCTTCTTTTTTAACGAGTTATCCATAAACCAAATCTGAAGGCTCTATCTCATCGCAAAGCATGCTTTTCTATCATTTCACTTTCGAACGTTTTGGTGCGGAGCACCCCCTCTATGGAACATTTTTGAAAAATTCGATTTATCCAGGGGGTTTTATCGAACGATCGACCCGTGTACCAGATTCCAAGTCTCTATCTATTCTGGAAGTGCTTAAAAAAAGCGTGGCAGATAGACAGATAGACTGATGAGTCAAATCTAAAATCTTTATTAATTTTATTTGAAAAAAATAATATAAATTTCCTTCAAACGAGCTCCGAGCCGGGAAATTTTCGTTATTATGCTGATACTTTTCCGACTGTCACACAGACACCATACCGATTATGCATTCCATAACGAAAAAATAATTTGAAGATTACACTTATCGCCCCCATTTAAATATCTGGAGTTTCGGAATTAATTCTATATCTTCTGCTCATCCGGAAAGTATCAGCTATCAAACAAAAATTTAATTTTGAAAATCGGTTCGAAAAAGATCTGTGCTTTAAATACATAGATGTTATATTTGGTTCAAATCAGACAGTAATTATGTTTATCCCGTGCTGATATTGCTCTTCATTAAAAAAGGAAAAAAAAACAATGGGTCAGGAAGTCCTTGAATGCTACATTTCAATTTAGAATTTTATATGTAAGAGGTCAAAATCTGATGTAATCTGCAATTTTCTATTATAAAATATAATAGAAATAAGATATAACATTTGATTTTATCCTCTTTATACAAATCTAAACTAAAAAAATTTGATGTGGGCAACACATGACTTTCCTTATATAATGTAATGAATTTACTACTTTTACAGTAAAAAAAAATAGGTTTTTCTTATAGTAGATACTAATATTCTTTCCAAGATATTGAATTTTCGACAATTAGTCGCCATTTCATTGATTTAGCTTCATTTTTATCCATTTGGCGAGATTTTCGTAAATTTGGCAACATTTCAAAAAGTCGCCAAGTTGGCGACATTCCGCCAAAGTCGTCGCCAAAATACCGCCAAGCGTTATGCACTGAGAAATAAGTTATTCTTACAGCAGATAAATAACTATTGGCGTTCAAATACAAGTGTATTACTCAAAGCATCTTTATTCATGAATGGAACGAGCTAGATCCACGAGAATGATGTCACCCAATTTATCGCATGGTATTACATATGAAAAGTGAACATGTTTCTCAATAGGAAATATTTTTTTTATTTTATATGACTTTTTGATAATGTGTTTGAAAAATGTACAATATCTCGAGAACGGTTCATGTTAGCGTTCTGAAATTTATGTCAATCGTTTTCTAATGAAAAATTACATAAGAAATGTCTATTTGAGTAACTTTATTAGTGGTTTTGATTTTTTGACGATTTTTTCAAAATTTCATTCGAAAATTTAGGGGGGTTTTGAACATTCGATTGCGTATAAAAACAACAGGCTTCCTGTGTTTATGGATTGTGATTTTTGTACCAAATTTGGTTCGAATCGGTCCATTCGTTCGTCAGTTATCGTCTTCACAGAGTCACTGACACACACACACACACGCACACACAGACATGACTTCAAAAATGTTTGATTCGTGATCAGGGATGCTTGAGACGTGCTCTCCCGTCGAAAACTCAAATTCGAATTTTCGACCCCGTCACAATACTTTCCTTATACATTATGTATATAACGAAAGGAATATGGTACTCAAGGGCTTCCTGGTTCTTTTTTTTTATTTCTCTATAGTGAAAACTTAAATATTTCTTAGGTCCAATCTCTCTCGAGCTTCAAACTGTCTAGTGGTTAACGAGCTGGGCAACGAAAGCGCGGATCTCTTGATTGCGAGTTCTGTCCTCACCTCGTGCTCTGGATTACGGTTTTAAATAATCTTGTCGGGGTTATATATTTTGTGGGTTCTTCCCCAGATGTATTCTAATTGCCAATCTAGTGAACGTTTTATAGTTAAAATAAAATAAAATTGCAAAGCTATTCCTAGCGCATCGGTAAAAATTTAAGTCACGTTTTTTCAGATTATTTAAACGGACATGTTAAAATATTAAACTTAAATACACCAAAATCAATCCTCCGGTCGTCGCCTGTTTGGCCGAGAGGCTTAGGGCGTCAAGCTGCGGGGCTTTAGGTTCTGGGTTCTACTCCAGCCAGGGTAAAATGCGCGTTAGAGAGTAGTGGGGGTTGTCACTTTTCGGCGGGATTAGGTGAGGTAGAAATGGAATTGCAGTTAGGGGTTATTGATTAGATCGGTCTTCTTTGGTCTTTCTTTCCTCTGTAACTTTCTTATATTTCTTACTAATTTATCTGTACGAGATGGAGGACGAGCGGTGGTTGAGCTCCACCGTCGCTGGTGGGGTTTCTCTTCGGGCCTGCTGGCTTCGGTGTCGCGCTTCCACCCTTCCTCGTCCAAAGTTCGTGCAGGGCTTGTTTTGCACCACGTGACTCCTGCTAACGAAGTCCCGAAATTTTATTCATTTTTGAAACCAGCAAATCTCTTTTTTCTACCTATTTCAGGTGGACGAAAAAGAAATTACGTAGAGGAAACGACGTCATTTCCGGTACGTCATTTCCTGTGACGTCGCTTCCGGTACGTCATTTCCGGTACATCATTTCCTGTGACGTCATTTCCGGTCAAGTAATATTAATAATGAAATACATTTTCAAGAAATTCAGAAAAAATGTGTAGTTGAAAAAAGCACAAGCGTCTCACTGCAGGCAGATGGGCTCGAACCCACAGCCTCTGGAATTGGATTGGAAACAGACAACATGACCACTGAGCCATCCGGCTCACATGCAGTAGGTCCTAATTAATATATTTAAATTTAACGGAGAGATTGATCAGAAAAAGCACAGAAACCAAAAAGACTTACCTCGCTATACTTCATGGTCTTGAACCCACAGGCTCTGGATTGGAAACAGACAACATGACCCAACCAGCTCACATGCAGAAGGTCCTAATTAATATATTTAAATTTAACGGAGAGATTGATCAGAAAAAGAACAGAAACCAAAAGACTTAACTCGCTATATTTCATGAACCCACAGCCTCTGGATTGGAAACAGACAGCATGACCACTGAGCCATCCAGCTCACACGCAAAAGGTCTTAATTAACATATTTAAATTTAACGGAGAGATTGATCAGAAAAAGCGCAGAAACCAAAAAGACTTAACACGCTATGCTTCATGCAAGTTGGCGTCTCGAACCCACAGCCTCTAGAATTGGATTGGAAACAGACAACATGACCACTGAACCATCCAGCTCACATGCAGACGATCCTAATTAATATATTTAAACTTAACGGAGAGATTGATCAGAAAAAGCACAGAAACCAAAAAGACTTAACTTGCTATGCTTCATGCAAGTGGAGGGTCTTGAACTCACAGCCTCTGGATTGGAATCGGACAACATGACCACTGAGCCATCTAGCGCACATGCAGAAGGTCCTAATTAATAAATTTAAATTTAACGGAGAGATTGATCAGAAAAAGAACAGAAACCAAAAAGATTTAACTCGCTATACTTCATGCAAGTTCATGAACCTACAGCCTCTGGATTGGAAGCAGACAACATGACCACCTAGCCATCCAGTTCACATGCAGAAGGTCCAAATTAATATATTTAAATTTAACGGAGATATTGATCAGAAAAAGCACAGAAACCAAAAAGACTTAACTCGCTATGCTTCATGATGGTCTTGAACCCACACCCTCTGGATTGGAAACAGACAACATGACCGCTGAGCCATCTAGATCACATGCAGAAGCTCCTAATTAAAATATTTAAATTTAACGTAGAGATTGATCAGAAAACGCACAGAAACCAAAAAGACTTAACTCGCTATGCTTCATGAAAGTTGATGGTCTCGAACCCACAGCCTTTAGGATTGGATTGGAAACAGACAACATGACCTATCCAGCTCACCTGCAGAAGGTCTTAATTAATATATTTAAATTTAACGCAGAGATTGATCAGAAAACGCACAGAAACCGAAAAGACTTAACTCGCTGTGCTTCATGCAAGTTGATGGTCTTGAACCCACAACCTCCGAAATAGGAAACAGACAATATGACCACGGAGACAGCCAGTTCACATGCTGAACATCCTATTTAATCTATTTAAACTTAATGAAGAGACTTATTAGTAAAAGCACATATAACAAAACGATATAATTCTCTATAGTCAACTTAAGTGGCTGGACTCGAACCCACAGCCTCTAGAATTAAAAACAAACATGACCACTGAGCCAGCCGGCTCACCTACTAAAGATCCTGGATAATCTATTTAAACTTCATGGAGAGACTGATCAGAAAAAGGACAGATACAAAACCGACACAACTAGCTATATACTGAATGCGAGTGGATAAACTCGAACCACAGCTTCCGAAACTGGAAACAGACAACATAACCACTGCGTCAGCCAGGATACTGAAGATCCTAGATAATCTATTTAAACGTAACAGAGAACATGATCAGAAAGGGACAGATACAAAAACACCACAACTCACTATTTCCAATGGAAGTGGATGGACTCGAACAACAACCTCTGAAATTAGAACAGACAACATGACCACTGAGCCAACCAGCTCCCATACGGAAGATCCTATTTAGTCTATTTAAACTTATCGGAGAGGTTGATTATTAAAAGCACAGAATCCCAAACAACTCAACTCGTTATATTCAATGCAATTGGATGTACTCGAACCCACAGCCTCTGGAATTGGAAACAAGCAATATGACCACTGAGCCAGACAGTTTACATACTGAATCTCCTAGTTAGTATATTTAAACTTATCGCTATAAGAGCCAAAACGACTGAACTCGCTCAATGGAAGTATATGGGCGCGAACTAGACAGTTCACATATCGAAGATCCTAATTGATTTATTTAAACTTAATGGTAAAACTGATCTGAAAAAGCACATACGACATAAGGTGAGGACAGAACACGCTATTAATAAATCTGTGTGCTTGTCGACTACTACTTTAACCAGAAAACTGTGTAACCCACGAGTAAAACTCAAATTAAGAAATATTTGACTTTGAACTATAATTAAAACAAACCCTCCCCCCCCAAAAAATGTCCTTAGATGTTATGTCTTAGTTTAGATTTATAAAGAGGATAAAATCAGATGTAATATATATTTCAAATATTTATAATTAATACGAGAAAATTGAAAATATTACACGCGATTTTTTCCCCTCCAATTTCCTTTATATTGAAATGTAGCATTTAAGGGCTGCCTTGCTGTTTCTTTTTAATGAAGCGCAGTATGTGCACGGGGTTGTTGAAAGATATATATTTTCACCCAATGTGCATCCAAATTAAAATGCGCAACTCATTTTATTTAGGGATGCAGTCGAATCTGCCTTAAACGGAATTCAGGAGACCGGAAGAATTTTCAGTCTTGTAAAGGTTTCCGTTTCATGCAGGTCGTTTCAGGAAAAGCTAAGTTTAAAAGTTTAGCTGGAAATGCTGATAGTCCATATGTAATTGTTCACCTGTACAGACTTTAAAAATTCTGAAAAGAGTATTTAGATAAATCCGATTGATATTATATTATACCATAATAGCTAAATTTATTATTTTAAATATGTATATACGTACATTTTTGCATACTGCGATCACAGGAGTATATGTAAATAAAAATATAGTGTACCCCATGTCCTTAACTGTTAGCTTATTACCATACCTTTAAACTTAGATTAATTGACTCACAGGTAAAATATTACTGCTTACCATAACAACAAAACAATAAATTAAAAAAAATGTGAGATGAACTGTCAAAGTAATCCAACATGGTTTCTTGGACATGTGTTTTACTAATGATGCGACTTTCAATTAAAAATCGTGCATTGAGTAATATTTTTATCATTTCAGAGTCTCCCTGATTAACGGAAAATTCTTGAAGTTCTGAAATGGGTTTCAGAAAATCGTTATATAATTTAATTGAAAGTTCTGTTAAAAATGGTTCTCATGGAAAACAAAATGGCTAAAATAGTTGGATGATTTTTTCATTCTCTGTTCGGTACAACAGGCGCTTTTTATTAACAAAATATTTTAAATTGGCCGTCCTTTTAAGTGTTGTGCAGGTTTCCATTTCACACAGGGGAAAATAACATGAATTTCTTATATTTTTGGACGGGGCTAAAAATGTTTTCCGTTTATTACAGTATTTCGTTTCCTACAACTTCCGTTTCAAACAGGTTCAACTGTATAAAGTTGGAGCTAGTGTTCAATGGATGTTTTAGAAAAACTGAGCACGCGCATTTGTCTAAATATTAAGTTTTCTAATTTGTACTCAATTTAGTAAATATGAAGGTAATTTTACTAGAGATATTCGAATAAGTTCGATGGACTACACTTTGAAAAAAATGGAATTTAAATAAATTTTGAAAACCGTACATCAAAAAACTTTTTACGAAATTTTATTTTTCGGAAATCACAGAATAGTCGTTAAAGTCGAATTTTGTTTTATTGAAACACGGTGATTTTATTCAGGGAATGCTTGTAATAAAATTACAATCTAATACTATATTAACAAATATCACATCTCTATCTGTTAAATTGGCGAATTAAGATTTCTGAAATTTTAACTCCCCTACCGAGGCGTCTGCTGCTTATGAAAAGGCAGATGTTTTCGAATTAGCATTTTGCCGATCGGTACTTGTCTGGGATCCCGACATTTTGTTCTTACTGCATTTTATGGTGTTTTTCGCGATTTTTAAAGCTCGTTAAAAAACTATCGATGTTATCAAAATTCCGGCTTCTAGAGAGCTTTAAAAATGTATCTGTTTCCCGTTCAAACCAAAAACTGAGATTCTTACTTTACTTTTTTAGTTGAAGTTAGTTTTTCCCTCTTTTTACCCTCAGTTTGGAGTTCTTTTACAAATATTATAAATCTATAAAATTTTTCGAATTTTCGATAGCTACGTTTAAAAAACCATGGACTTTTAGGCCAAGTAGGGGCTTCAGAATAGCGGTTATATACATACGCGGGCACGTTTTAATACGTTTGTAGCATGCATAAATAGAAATTTGCGAAAAATTGTGAATTTTAAGATTATTTATGTTATATACATTCAGTACGAAGAACAGGTATGCTACAAATATTTAATACGTGCTAGTATGCAAAGTATCATAAATTTGACTTTGGTATTTTGATGGATTTACATGTTTTGAGCATCCCAGAACACGAATCAGTCATATTTTAATGATGCTTAATGATGTTTTAATGGTGTTATGGCGTATCCTCTGGAATCGTGGGGATACAAAAATGAGTCCAGAAATTCTGGATAAATAACACGTTTATTTACAAGCACAGTGTAAACAGGAACAATATACAGCAAATACAGCAAATGGCTCGATAACAATTTTACAGAATCACTAAACAACCGTCAGGTACAGTAAAATAGGAGCAATTAAATAGTCACTTAATTTCACAAACTATTATCAAATTATTGACGTATCTCAAAATTCAATGTAGCTTGTATCACGTCAACTGCAGTCTAACTGAGTCCTAACTGTCTCCTTTTATATACTCTTTGTAGAAACTTCCAGAAGAGGCTCGTACCTCGAAGAATATTCATTTTTTCGGAAAATATCCTAGAATTTGACAAAAAGAATCTTAGAAATTCTCCTTCGAAACAAAAATTTAAAAATTATAATAGAAATTAGACAAGATAGAACAAAATCTGAAAATCGTGAATATATTTGATATTCGTGAAATTTTAGAACCCGCTTCTTTTTAAATTTGCTTCCGAAATCTCAATATTTTCTAAAGTAAACTCAGAAACTCTCACCATAATCTGTGACCCAAACACCTTATGATTTCAGGCCATTGGGAGAAGGCTGTTGAAGGGAAGAAGGGAGAAGTCAAATCCCTGGGAAAATCTGCTGCTGATCCATCACTATCAACCACTATATCAGGCAGGGATTAGCAAATTTACTTTACCTGGCCGACTAGTTCCTTCGCGGACGTGTCTCTGACCTGCTGTGCGGGGAATTCAGCCGTTTCTGTAGGCGTTCCTCGCTGGGAAGGGGTGGGGGTGGGGATGGTGGCGGTTTGCCTCTTTCGGCCGAGAGATGGTCTGTTGCTCCCTTGATGCTCCTGCGTGGTGCGCTCGCTGTATGAAATCGGTGGCTGCCTCTGTCCTCGGGTTTGGGTAACTCGCCCTTCTTCTGCGGTGCTTGGGAGGCACCCCTTTTCCCAGTCGTGGATGTTGGGTACAAGAAATAATGAATATTGGCCTTGGTTACAAGATTAAAACTAATGATGGCCATATCTTAGCTATTAATATGGACTTGGCGGGGTGTCCAAGAGAGATATAGTGGAAGTCGTGATTGTCTATGAGGTATAATACAAAAGCACGGAACCAGGGATCTTGAGATGGTCGGGAGGTCAGGGAAGGGCGGTAATGTGGCGGGGGCATCCCTGTGACACAATTGCTGAGTGTGAAAGGCCCAGACCATACAGCCAACCCAGGAGTTTACGGCAGTAAAGTGTATGGCCGGACAATTGCTGAGTGTGGACGAGCATTGTCCTGTTGAAAAATGCCTCCTGGGAGTTCTGCCTTGAGTGGCAATACATGTAGCTGAAGGATGTCACGAACGTACCTCTGGTCTGCCATGGTTCCGTAGATCATTATTAGAGGTGACTCGATGCCGTATGCGATGACACCCCATACCATTACACCAGCTGCGAGAGCGGTGTCCCGCTTTAAAGCGAAGACAGGATTGAAGCGTTCACCACGGTGCCTCCACACACGTACATGGTTTTCATCACTGCCCAAATTGAATCTCGATTCGTCGCTGAAGACGACCGGATTCCATTTGGTTGCGGTCTAATCCCGTCGAACGCGACACCACTCCAAACGGAGGCGACGGCGGGTGGGTGTCATTGGAAGCACACGAAATGGGCGCCGTGATACCAAATGTCCTTCAGACAGGCATCTTGCGATGGTACGGACAGACACAGGGGCCGGTAGTGAAGGTACTGCCTGTATCCGAATAGCGGACAATGATGCAGTTGGCGCTGTGCATGCGTTTCGAGAGATGAGATGGTATTCTCGGCTATTGGTCTGTCGAGGGCGTCCTGAGCCTGGCCACCGTGTATGCGACCTTTCTCTCGTCCATTGGTTCCAACACCTCCTCACAGTAAAGTCAGAACGGCCTAGATGTAGGGCTACTGGCCGTGCTGACTACACAGCTTCCATGATCCCGATGATTCTTCCCCACTTGAACTCTGCAAGCTGATCATATTGTCTTCGATGGTGGCGTAACGGCATCCCTAATGAAAAAGCGTACCTCTGCAACAAATTAAGTACAGGTAAGAAACATCTGCGTACCTTTTTCTGCGCCAGGGAGAACGAAGTTCAACGCCCTCTGGTGGCATTACGCAATGCGGAATCACGCTGTATCATTTGCATATCTCCCTGACACGTACCTTCCGCCAAGTTTCTTTACGATCCCACAATTACTTCTAGCTGAGAAAAATTTTATGGCAATTAGTGTATTTCAATAAAAAGAAAACTCTATTTTAATTACATGTATTGAGTTGCCAGAGTTGTTAACCCCAGACACTTTCGCCAACTGTAAGGGGCTCTCAGAAGGGGCCTATTTTTTCTGCCGATTTATTAATTTCGAATAACAACTTAATATTGGAATTTTAATGGAAAATCGAAATTGACTATTTTTTCCAAAACAGGCTAATTAAATGGAATATTAACATTAAATATAATTTGAATGTAGAGTATGATTGGGAATTCAGGAGAGTTGGTAAGGAGAATACGACATATATACCTACGACTGCAAGTACTTCGTAGTCATCTATTCAACATACTGCAAATATCTATTGGGCGTCCCATATATATTTTTGAAGTTTTAAATTATGAAATGCATACCTTCTAATTTATTTCCTAGTTTAATAGTTTAATAAAAAGTCTAGTTAAAACTGTTTCAAGATATTTAAAGTATATTAACCAGTGCAAATCCGTTTGCGCTTGCAGTACGATTATGCTAGAGCTGGCCATATTTTGCCCAGCTGAGAAAGTTCATGGTCGTTGTTATTGCTCTTTTTTGTTATCATCAATGAAGATTTAAACACTTTTTAACACTTTAAAATATAGTTGAAAAGTGTTTATGACTTTATTCATTCTGTCTGTCTGTCCGTTAGCACGATAACTGCCGTAAAAATGACTTTTGAATTGAACCTGGGTTGAAACAATGAAATACATGGAACCCTATGGAACATTATTTTTCAAACATTTTGTAAGCGGATTTAAAATTCACAAATTGCTTCGAAAGTTTAAGGAAATATTCAAATTACCCCATAAAATATGTAAAAAAAATTCAGCAAAATATATTCAGTAGTTTTTAAATAAAAATTAAAATAATAATTACATCCTTTATATGAAGAGATCACGTGACCTACTTCAAAATAAAATATGGCATCCATCTTGGGTCAAAATCGTGATTTTTAAAGTTCTTTTTAATTCATATTAAGTGTTGTATCTGTCCTAAAACCGCTTTAATTTTGCTTAAATTCTGTGCAACTACATCCTGAAACAACGCAATTACAATATAGTTGAGTGTAAATGATCAACCAACTTTGATTATTTCTACAACGTAGCGTACTTTTCACTTATGAAGGATGTAAATACCAAAAGATGTAGAATGAGTTGTATAAGAATTGCTGCATTTCTTTAACGCAAAATTATTCAGCCCATGGAGTCTGCAATATAGCTGATATGAATGAAACAATCATTGATGTTACAGAGAAACAAACGATTTTTTTATGAAGTTTTGAGCATAGAGTTAAATTACTTGTACCTCCATGATTTTAAGTTTTAAATAAAATTAATTATTATAGTATCGTCATGAATGAAATGAATGGGAAAATGTTTATGAACGAAATGTTGCTTTTAAAGAGCCAGCCGATTTATATTTCGATGACGTCATTTGAAAAAGTTCATTTGTTTTCGATGAAGTTTTCAAATATAATAAATTATTGTGGTATTGTGATAATTTAAAAAATATTTCTGAGGAATGTATCGCATTTTAGAGATGTTTAAACCAGGAAATTTATATTTCAATGTCGTCATTTGAAAGAAGTTCAATTTTTTTCGATGAAGTTTTCAGTTTTCAATTATAATAAATTAATGTGGTATTGTGATAATTCTAAAAATATTACCGAGGAATGTATCGCATTTTAGAGATGTTTGAATAAAATTGCATTGAAGTTGGAATGTGTTTCATAATCAATGCTTTATGCATGATTGAACTTTCTTGTTTAAAATTAGAAACGGTACACTGTGGTAATAGTGCCACATATATAAGGTAGTAATACCCGTTGAGTGTACTATGGTGATCTGGAAAAAAATAATTTTACATATTCAAAAATCTACGGGTAGCTTTTTATGTCAGTGTGTGGCTTGTGACCAGCGTGAGCGCATAGTAAGCTTCACCCTTGGAATATTTCTTTAATGTTTAAAAGCAGAAATGTAATTTTATCATTGTGCTTGCATTATTAATGTGCTTGCATTATTGTTGAATAAAATTTTGCGTGATATTTTCTGTTTTTTCCCTGCCGATATCACATTTATGAACTTGTTCTACATAAGCTTTTGAAGAAAGGGTGTTCGAAGAAACAAACTTTTCCAATATTTCTGTTTTCAAACAGACAAGAGATAACTGATAAAAGATAAGTAATGTTCTAATGATATTAGTAATATCCAAAACGGCCAAGAGGTGATCCAAAATGCCATACGTGAACTCGAAATAAAGGACATTTTTGGCTTGTTTTATAAGGAGTTGCTTAAAATTACATTAAGAAATGATTACCATGAATTTTTAGAGCTATCAGTTACCTGCTTGGCGAGGATATGTGAAGAAGGAATTTGAAATCTGTTCATCTGCTGATATTTATCAAGGCCGCTGTAATTTTCAGAGTAATTTATGCTTTAAATATATTTTCCTAGATAGGAACTTAATCCTCGTATAAAAGATGAAAAAGCCTTACAAGTTATATGCTTGTTTGCAGTTAAAGTTTACTCTATCCGTGGTACAACTGTCAATCAGCCATAAAAGCCACTATCAAACTTTATTTTTCCAAAATAATTGAAAAATTATATGAAATAATTGACAAAATTATTTCTAAAGCAGGTATAGAGAAATTGTGTAAACTTTTTTAATATACATATCCGACGAAATATGAATTTTATTAAATTCTCATAAAAGCAGCCCAAATGAAGAAAAGAGAAATATGTACAATAAATTCCGTTCGAAATGCTCCATTCGTTCGTGAGATTTCGTTTCCACAGACTCACGGACATACATTAACACACATACACACTAACATTTTCATACACACACTAACATTAGCATGCACACACACTAACTAGCATACATACACACACTCACTAGCATATACACACACACTCACTAGCATACACACACTAACACTAGCATACATATCACAAAGTGTATGCACTATCATACACTTTGTAATAAATCTCTGCTGTTATCCATTTCTCCCGACGATTGACTTCCGAGGGAAATTCAAAAAAATGTATACAGTCTTTCACGCTATTTGATGTTAAAAAGGGCACTACACAATAAACCATAGTAAAAGTTAGATATTACAATTTAAAATACAAGAAAATCAAAGTAAAAAATTTTTAAAACAAGATCAAAATTAAAGATGTCTGACGAATCCTCCAAGATAAAACACATACTCAGCTGGAAAAACAACAAGGTTGTTTTAGAGATAACTAGCACCACCTAGCGGTCATTTTTGAGCTGGGATGGCTGCTTAATTTCGCCGAGGAAAGAACAGACATTTTAGATAAAGGTGGCTATATCCCATCCAATTCTCTCATAAAAACTAAGTCTACTGTTGTTGTTGTTGAGACCCAGACCGTCCGACCTACCAGAAAGATGTAAGGTAACCGTTTGGACGCCCGGGAAGTGCCACCCAAGTTTGACCGGAACCCAGTGGGGGAGGCATCCACAGGGACCGTACCCTCCTTCCCCTACCACCAACCTCTCGGAAGGACTTACTGACCCACATGTTTAACGTGATCGTACTCCGCATGAACACGGCGGCAGTTGTGGCAGCGTGCAAATCCAGCGTGCAACTACCGGGCTACCTCGCCCGAAATGTGCCAACAGCATGCGGTGTTCCAAGGTGGTCACCTACCCAAGTACTAACCGCGGCCGATGCTGCTTAACTTCTGCGATCTAACGAGAACCGGTGTTTTCAGCACGGTAGGGCCGTTGGCTACTAAGTCTACTGTGAATTTCTTTGTTATAAATGAATTATATTGTTGAAAAAAAAATACATACACTAATTTGAAGAATGACATCAACTTCAGGAGCTACAACAGAGAGTCGCAATTCCCCTTTATTTCTATCACCATTGTTGACCATTACATTTAGATAGAAGCATCCAAAATTTTAGTAGCAGAAAACATTCAAATATAATTTCAAAATTCCGTTATGTAGTCACAACAGATATTTCCAAGTAGACAGATTCTATTCTTTAGGAGACAGATTAACCAGATAATGTCTGGAAGTAAAAAGGGTTCAAATAATTTTCAGTTCTTTGTAGATGGGGCTTCAAACCTGGTGCATACTGTCAAAGAACGGCCGAATGGTAAGAAAGGTCGAAGACCGACTTCTGTGGAAGATTTGGCGATGCAAGGTTTCCATATTGGAAGGGTTCTAGGCGAGGGGTCTTACTGCAAAGTCAAGTTAGTTACTTTTTTTTAAACTTTAATAAAAATTCGAATGTAATAAACTGAATGTATAGGAGGATCAGAGTTAAAATGTTCCTGTTTAGAACCTTCTGCGGGCTTATGTAGCAGTCGAGACAACCAAAATTGGTAGAAATTCACGTATAACATAACGTTCGCACTAATGTTCAGTCGATATATAGTATGTACCTTAGTAGCATTTAATATTAGTCCAAAATTGGATCAGTATTGTATTGTCATTAGTCAATGAGTAAGTCAACGTTTATTACTTTTGTATTGCATTCTAGTGTAGTAAAGCGCCAATTATTCTTTCAGCGGCGACTTTTTGAACAACTCTTTTTTAACACTTTACAGCAAAGTTGAAAAGTGTTTATGACTTTGTTCATTCTGTCTGTCTGTCTGTCTGTCTGTCTGTCCGTTAGCACGATAACTGCCGTAAAAATAACTTAATCAAAATGAAATTTTAGTATGTTGTTCAGACGGTCTATAGGACCTATGGGAATATAAATGAATAATATCACCCAATTAGTTTTGGATTGAACCCGGGTTGAAAAAATGAAATACATTGAGCCCTATGGAGCCTAATTTTTCAAGCATTTTTTAAGCGGATTTAAAATTCACAAATTGCTTTGAAAATTTTAGGCAATATTCAAATTGTTCCATAAAATATATAAAAAAAAATTCAGCGAAATATATTCAGTAGTTTTTTAAATAAAAATTAAAATAATAATAACACCTCTTATATGAAGCGATCACCTGTCCATGATATGAAACGATCACATGACCCACTTCAAAATGATATATGGCATCCATCTTGTCTCAAAATCGTGATTTTTAAAGTTCTTTTTCATTCATATTGAGTGTTGTATCCGTCCTAAAACTACTTTATTTTTGCCTAAATTCTGTGCATCTATATACTTTAACAACGCAATGACAATATATTTCAGTTTAAATGCTCATCCAAATTAGATTATTTCTACTATTAAGCCTATTTTTCACCTATGTAAAATGTAAACAGCAAAATATGTAGAATGAGTTGTATTAGAATCGCTGTAATTCTTTAACATAAAATCATTTAGTCCATGGAGTCTGCATGGCTGATATGAATGAAATATTCATGCATTGCATTTTAGCATGCATTGCATTTTAGACATGTTTAAATAAAATTGCATTGAAGTTGGAAAGTGTTTCATAATCAATGCTTTAAGCATGATTGATCTTTCTTGTTTTTCTTCACCAAACAAAATTCCATTGCTCCACGAGTATTCCCGCAAAATTTCAAATCATTCTGACCAGTGCTTTTTATTTGAAACCATTTTCAAACCGGGAACTTTAATTATAATCACCCTATGGTTGCAAAAGAGAACTATTTTGAACGAGACATTTTAAAATATTTTCTGTAACCTGTATTTAAAAATACCATCTTGACGCAAAGAAAATAAAATACATTTTAATGTGCCATAGCACTTTCAGACATCATAATGTCCATCATCAGTGGCAATGTTAAGGAATTGTCAGACATGAGCTTTATGAAACCCGAAACCGTGAATACAAAATTTGCATATGTTAAATCGAATAAACCGATACTAAAATTATCATAATTTACAAATAGGTACATCCAAGCAAAAATAATTTAATTTATATAGTCCATGTACATACATAAATCAGGCCAACCTATAAACGTAACACTAGAGGCAAAGCATTTGATTTCCAGGATATCGTACAAGGGTTAAAACACGCATAGAGTCGAGAATGAGACGTCACGCGAAACTAAAGATTTTGAACAGGATTGAAGTTACAAATAGATTCTCGATAAATATAAATAAAAAGGGATTCCAAAAGCAAAATATTTCGGGGGTTATTGAAATTAATTAAAAGAAAAGTTTTATCAAAATTTTCCAGGAAATATTTTAAGGGCCTTTTTAATTTTGAATAATGTTTTATTAATATATTTTTAAGACACTGGTATGCATGAATAATTCTGTTTACATTTATTTTTCTTCGATAGATCGTTCTTGAGCTTGCGGTGGGCTATATTGGTTAAAATATAATTTTAAATTGCCATGGTGAACTTTATTATAGCTTCATGCCGGTACGGTCAGCGTCTTGGTCTTCTGCAATGAAAAAATCTGATGTGACCAGCACATGACTTTCCCTGCAGACTTATATTAACGTTCTCTTTATTTTAATTAAATTTATTTCACTTTTAATTCAATTTTCGTTCTCATTCGGTAACCTGATGGCTTATTTTCAAAGGTGGCGTAGGGAAAGTACGAAAAACTAAAATATCTCGAGAACGGCTAGTCCTAGTGTAATGGGGTTGGTCTTATTCTTTTTATCTTTAAAAATTACGTGTTAAATCAGCATTTAATGGATATATTTGAGTATACCCAGTTCTTTAGTTTAGATTTGGACGATTTTTGCAGACAAGTTTGCAAGAAAAGGCAGGTCATTTTTTTCAGAATCATACCAAAATCTAATCAGCACCAGGGTAGCCCACAAGTGAC
This sequence comes from Amaurobius ferox, assembly GCA_951213105.1. Lineage (NCBI taxonomy): Eukaryota > Metazoa > Arthropoda > Arachnida > Araneae > Amaurobiidae > Amaurobius > Amaurobius ferox. Next base: position 74,637,129 of record OX578148.1, read on the forward strand.
TCATCTACCGAATTTTGTAAAATTCGGTCCATTAGTTTTTCAGTTAGAGTGGATACAAACTTTTTCGGGCCATTTCGCAAAAAAGGCGAGTTCTTTTATCCCGAATCGTACTCAAAATTAATCAGCACCAGACTCGCTCACAAGTAACTTACCTACCAAATTTTGTGAAATTCGGTCGATTAGTTTTTTAATTAGAGTGAATACAAAATCTGCAAAGACAGACAGACACACAGACACACAAACACACAGACAGACACACAGACAGGCACACAGACAGGCACACAGACAGGCACACAGACGTCACGCTAAAAATAGTTTTTTCGTATTCTAGAGGTCTCGAAACGTATAGATTCGTCGAAAACTTGAGTTGCGATTTTCGGCATGATTCCAATACTTTCCCTATACATTACCATGTATTGCAGGGAAAGTAAAAATCTGATGTGGGCAGCACATGACTTTCCCTGCAGACTTATATTAACGTTCTCTTTATTTTAATTAAATTTATTTCACTTTTAATACAATTTTCGTTCTCATTCGATAACCGGACTTATTTTCAAAGGTGGCGTAGGGAAAGTACGAAAAACTAAAATATCTCGAGAACGGCTAGTCCTAGTGTAATGGGGTTGGTCTTATTCTTTTCGTCGTTAAAAATTACGTATTAAATCAGCATTTAATGGATATATTTGAGTATACCCAGTTCTTTAGTTTAGATTTGGACGATTTTTGCGGGCCATTTTGCAAAAAAAGGCAGGTCATTTTTTTCCGAATCGTACCAAAATCTAATCAGCACCAAGGTAACCCACAAGTGACTCATCTACCGAATTTTGTGAAATTCGGTCCTTTAGTTTTTCAGCTACAGTGGATACAAGCTTTTGCGGGCCATTTCACAAAAAAGGCGGGTTCTTTTATTCTGAATCGTACCCAAAACTAATCAGCACCAGCCCCGCCCACAAGTGACTTACCTACAAAATTTTGTGAAATTCGGTCCAGTAGTTTTTTAGTTAGAGTGGATACAATATCTGCACAGACAGACACACAGACACACAGACAGACACACAGACAGACACACAGACAGACATACAGACAGACACACACGCAGACGTCACGCTAAAAATGGTTTTTTCGTATTCTAGAGGTCTTGAAACGTGTAGATCCGTCGAAAACTCGAGTTGTGATTTTCGGCATGATTCCAATACTTTCCCTATACATTACCATGTATTGCAGGGAAAGTAAAAAGGAAAAAATAGGTCCTAGATTGCAAATTGAATTATTGATGCTTCAGGTGACCCAATATCTTCTTTCTCAAGGTCTAAATTACTTTTGACTCATAAAAATTTGAAATGCTTTTTTTTGAAAAATTATTTTGAAAATTATCCATTATGAAATTTTAACCTTAAGAAAGTTAATGGTGCCCCAAAATGCCTGACTTTCTTGAACCATTTAAAAGTAAACATCAAAATTTAAAAGTAAACATCAAAATATAAAAGTTATCATCCAATCAATTTAAATCTCATTATAAGTAAAAAAAAAACATTTATAAGTAAAAAAAAAAATCACATTTTAAGATTTAAATATTTTAAAGTAAATAAAACATTTTTACTTTCCCTGCAATACATGGTAATGTATAAGGAAAGTATTGGGATCATGTCGAAAATCGCAACTCGAGTTTTCGACGGATCTACACGTTTCAAGACCTCTAGAATACGAAAAAACCATTTTTAGCGTGACGTCTGTGTGTGTGTCTGTCGGTCTGTGCAGATTTTGTATCCACTCTAACTAAAAAACTAATACACCGAATTTCACAAAATTTTGTAGGTAAGTCACTTTTAGGCGAGTCTGGTGCTGATTAGTTTTGGGTACGATTCAGGATAAAAGAACTCGCCTTTTTTTGCGAAATGGCCCGCAAAAGCTTGTATCCACTCTAGCTGAATAACTAAAGGACCGAATTTCACAAAATTCGGTAGATGAGTCACATATAGGTCACCCTGGTGCTGATTAGATTTTGGTACGATTCAGAAAAAAATAACCTGCCTTTTTTTGCAGAATGGCCCGCAAAAATTGTCAAAATCTAAACTAAAAAGCTACGTATGCTCAAATATATCCATTAAATGCTTCTTTGATACGTAATTTTTAACGAAGAAATAAATAAGACCAACCCCATTACACTAGGACTAGCCGTTCTCGAGATACATTAGTTTTTTTCGTATTTTCTCCACGTCACTTTTGAAAATAAGTCCAGTTATCAAATGAGAACTAAAATTGAATTAAAAGTGAATTAAATTTAATTGAAATAAAGAGAACGTGGATATAAGTCTGCAGGGAAAGTCATGTGCTGCCCACATCAGATTTTTAAAAATGTAGTTAAACACCAAAATCGAGAAATTGCGATAATTTACAACCTTTGCAAGCTTCGTTCTCATTGGCTGCTGCGTTGCTAAAGTGTATGTGCTTTTTACTTTCTCTGTATGCATAGTTTGATGCATAGGGAAAGCATTGTGACGGGGTCGAAAGTTCGAATTCGAGTTTTCGATGGAAAAGCACGTTTCATGTATCCCTGAACTCAAATCGAATGTTTTGACGTGGTGCATGTGTCTGTGTGTGTAAGTATGCGTGTGTGTGTAAGTATGGGTGGGTGTGTAAGTACTTGTGTGTGTCTGTGAATCTGTGGAGACAATATCTCGCGTACAAATAAAGCGTTCGAACGAAATTTGGTATAAAATTTATAATCAATGAACACTGGAAGCCTATTGAATTTGAACGCAATCGAGTGTCCAGAAGACTCCCAATTTTGAATGAAATGTTGAAAAATTAATAAAAAATCAGAACTTTTAATAATGTCACTTAAATAATAATTTATGTAACATTTCATTAGAAAACGATTGACATAAATTTTAGAGCATAGGATACACCGTTCTCGAGATATACATTTTTCAAATAAATTTGTCAAAAAATTCACACAAAATTTAACACAGTATTAACTATTGTGAAATATGTTCCCTTTTCATATGTAATATTATGCGATAAATTTGCTAACATCATTCTTGTGGATCAAGTTCGCTTCATTCACGGGAGAAGATACTTTGTAGTTGTTGAGACCCAGACCGTCCGACCTACCAGAAAGGTGTACGGTAACTGTTTGGATGGCCGGGAAGAGCCACCCAATTTAGGCCGGAGCCCAGTGGGGGAGGCATCCGCAGGGACCGTACCCTCCTTCCCCCTACCACCAACCTCTCAGAAGGACTTACGGATCCACATGTTTAACGTGATCGTACTCCGCGTGAACACGGCTGCAGTTTTGGCAGCGGAGGGAATCGAACCCGGGTCTACCGAGTGCAACTCCCGTGCGCTAACCACGGGGCTACCGCGCCCTAGAAGATACTTTGTAGAAGACCCAGGCCACGCGACTCACCCTAGGATAAGAAGATACTTTGTGTAATAGTTTTTGTGTTTTGACACCTAACAGTTTTTGAACAGCCATTTACATACTTATAAGAAATCCTCTGCTCTCTATAACGTTTGGCGATCAATTTGGCAAACTTGGCTTCTAATTTAGAGAAATATCGCCAACCTGGAAATATTTCCCTTAGATTAATAAAAATATGGTCAAATTTGCTAAAATTATGCAAAATTAACGAAAATGATACCAAATCGGTGAACTAATTATTAAAATATTTTTATTTATAGACTACTTTCTTGTTATGAATGCTATCGATATTTTTAATCGTCAATTTAGAGTTTCACAAAATTAAAGTTAATTACCTACTTCGAAATAGACTTACATGTTGTCATCCGAAGAAGCGCTATATGTATGCGCTATACATAAAATACTGTGTGTCGTAGATATTACATATCATTTTTTCACCGTGAAAGAAGTAAATTCATTGTATTATATAGGAGAAATCACACGCGGTCCGCAGCAGATACTTTTTTATGTGCTTCATCGATATGTGCAAACCAATTTACGATGTGTGTGATTTCCGCTTTGTGACCCTTGCAATATCTTTTACGTCCAGGTCTGCGACGTATGGTGGAAGAGACATAGCAGTCAAGGTCATTTCCAAAAGTCAACTCTCCATAGGTTTCACGACGAAATTCCTGCCAAGAGAAATCGATGTTCTCAGTAAGGTTAGCCACAGGAACATCATTCATATATATAAGATCTTCAGCTATCCTGAGCATGTTTTTATGTTCATGGAATTAATCCAACGTGGAGATTTGCTTGAGCTGATAAAGGTGAGTTCAAAAGTTAAAACGTTTCTATTTTCTCTTATAATACATAGTATACAGGCCCGTAGCCGAGCCTCATTTCTAGGTGTGCCTAAAAAATGTAAGGTGAACCAATGTTGTCTGTTTATCGTATATAAATGTATCGTTACAATTACTTTATATGCAGGACTCGATTTTGTACGCTTAATGTAGATCAAATTTTAGTTATAATCAAACTCATTGTACTAAGCTCTCTTTCACGGGCTCCTGTGCTAACACGCAAAGAATCTAAAGCAGTTTTAAATGGCAGCAATTTAATATGTAACTTAGTTGAATTGTCAACGAAATTGTGTATTCCATTCTGCACGTGTGAAAGAAAATGGGATAATAATCCTTTCACAAAGTTCACGTTGAAGCACTTTCTCTTCTAGCCATGGTGATTTAACATTACTCAATCATTTGCTAGTATCAATCACATCAATTTGAACCTTTAATTTCACAAACTCTTTGTTGATATTTTCTTGATCATTCATTTTACTAACCTATCGGTATCCATTTTGTGCTTTAGGTAAAGATCTATCGGTAAACTTATGATACGTCATGTGATTTATTACACTGTTAATATACTGTTTTGCAAATTGGTGGAGCTCAGCCCCGTTTTTTTGATGAAATTTGTATTGAATCTCCATGAAATTATGACGGGGTTGAGCCGTCATAATTTCATGGTCGACAAGTCCCTACCCTACTAAGCAGCTGACCGTAACACTATACATACAGAATAAAGTTGCATTTTGTAAGAATAAAACTTGCAATGCTTCCTTGAAAAAAATAGCATATGTCATTTAGGTGACTACAATTATTTCAAGGGCGTTTTTGGCCCACTTCTTCAGGCCGAAAGACTAGTATGCACTCTTAGCAACCGTTAAGAATAAACCTTCTAATATTTAAAGTATGGGTATGGTAACTTTTAGGATATCCCATATATGCTGTTTGTAGAAAAAATTATATTGGTTGCATAGAATATTATAACAATGATTTCTTTGTTGACTAGGACTGCGGGCGACTTTCAGAGGGTGAGGCGTGTCATTACTTCCAACAAATAGTCAGTGCTACCCGGTATCTACATCAACTCAATGTTGCTCACCGGGACCTCAAGTGCGAGAACATTATGATCACTGAGGACAATGAGATCAAGATCATCGATTTCGGATTTTGCCGATCGACAGGTATATTTTTTGGACTTTTTTTTTTAATGTCTTTATTTTTTATTTGGTGACACTTGAGGAAAGATAAGTTAGGTAGTTCTAACTGATAAATGTTTGGTATATCATATGTATGATTTAACTTGAGAACGATAGTACAATTTATGTCATTTCTTTACCACTTTTGAAATATGGTCCCGCGTTTACACTGCTCATTAGAAACTATAAGCACAGCGTATAGAACTACTTGTTAACCATTCACTTTATTTTCCACATCAGAGGCCGCTAAATCCATAACAGCACATGGAATGACTTGTAGTCCACCCAGTTTTCTTTCCGTAGTAGATGTCACTAAATCATAATAGTACACAAACCAATTTGCTAGCTATTCAGTTTCTTTTTCATAACATATACCACCAAATCCATAGCTGCTTATGGAACGACTTGTGGTCTATCCAGTTTATTTTCTATAACAAATGTTACAAATCCATAGCAGCACATAGGATGACTTGTAGTTCAGTTTCTTCCACATAATAGAGGCGATGAAATCCAAGTAGTACATAGAACGACTTACACCTGTATTCCTTAATCCGGTGGAACCGATTTCAAAGCCGTTGACACACTAACTTTCCGTTCGAATAGCTTTCATTTTCACAAGAAAACCGTATTCATCACGCGAAAATCAATCGCATTTCCCGACGTTCCAATTAAACCTTTGGAATGAGAGAAGGAATTTTATTGGTTAAGACGTGTCACGTGGTGCTTGTTCGAGCGAGTTTTCGTTTCAATTTGCTAGCAAACTTTACTTACTTTCACTAGAAATGTTTTCTAAATTGTAAAGAATAGATATAAATAGTAAGTGACAAAAATATTCAGTAAAAAACCTGGTTTCTAGATCAATAATTCGTTTTTAAAAAAGCTTTTCAAGCCTCTTGATCAAAGCTAACCAGATTCGCCTGTTAATTCGATGATGAATACGAAATTAACAGTTCGGTTGAGTTTAGTCAATGTTAGCTTTTAACCGGTGTTGGTGAATACAGAGTTATAGTCGCCCATTCACCGTCTTTCCCATAGCAGATCAAACTAAATTTATGGTAGTATGTTTAATGGCTTGTTAATAATTCAGTTTCTTCACTAAATCTATATCAGTACACTTAACGACTTTTTATCCATTCACCTTTTTTCCGTAACAGATGTCACTAAATCTATAACAGAACAGCGTACGACTTGTGGTCCATCCAGTTTTTTTTCTCATAGCAGCTCATTGAGTACATGGAACTACTTGTTAGCCATACAGTTTTTGACTTAGAAGATATCACTAAATTCATGGAAGTGCACGGCATAACTTTTTAACCATACTGTTTATTTTCCACAGCAGAAGCCAATAAATCTAACAAGTAAATGGACTTATGGTCCATGCAGTTTCATACCTATAGCAGATGAAACTAAATCAATGGCAGCATGTAGGACGACATGTTAACCATTTAGTTTTTTTTCATAGTAGATGACACTAAATCCATGGATGAGCATGGAACGTCTTATTATGTATCCGGTTTCTTGCCGTAGCAGATGGCACAAAATCTATGGCAGTACATTGAAAGATATGTATATATGTATTATCCATCCGCCTTCTTTTGAGTAGAAAATGCCAGTAAATTCACTATTGCATGTCTTCTTTTCTTCTTTCTTACCAACATTTCTTTTGCAGTGAATAACAGTGGTCGTCGGGAATTGAGTGAAACATTTTGTGGCAGTGCGGCTTATGCGGCGCCCGAGGTCATCCAAGGCTTCCCTTATAACCCAATGATGTGCGATGTGTGGAGTCTAGGGTGTGTTCTCTTTATCATGGTGACTGGGATAATGCCGTTTGACGACTCGAACATCAGGAGAATGTTGATGAGTCAGCTGGATAGACAGTTACTGTATCCATTGGCATCGGAAGTGAGCAATTCCGGTAAAGTAAGTGACATTGTTCTATAATAAAGTTGTATGGCAAACACGTTAAATCATCAACACTTTAAAAAATACAGATAACCAAAATGTGGCTAAGTTGCCACCGATGAAGGGCATAATAGTACCCGAACGCGCTATGAATGTGAATTTTTGTACGTCGTAGATGGAGATTCTAATTAAAGACTTTTAACAATAGCCAATTTTTGGCTGTTTTTATTATTTAAAGTGACATTGCTCTATTTATTACTAAACGTAACTATATTCCGTACACAGCTAACTGACCTGTAAACAGTAGAAGTACTTTTATAGTCAGTGCCTTTTCATTCAATTGATGTGTACAGATATCCATACGCACATTATTCGTAAAAATATGAGCAAATTTAGAATTTTAATTTTAGGAATCGACTGATTGAACTAAAATCGTTGGTTTTGAACTACGCTTTACAATACAACTTGATGCGTGAGTCTGGCGCATTAGCGATCGATTTCACGATGTCTTCTATAGACTAAAAAAGTAGTGCACGTAAAATGTACATCAGACAAGACAAATAAAATAGACAGAAGAACACAGATTTTTGTTAAAACAGTTTTAAAAATGTTGTTTGTACTGCAGAAGAACAAGTTTAACTACGCTGTGACAGCAAGTCTTCATAAAACTAAAAAAAATTCATTTTAAACAACATCCAATACAAAATTAATAGTGTTGGCAGGTTCTAGAGGGTCTTCCCTTTAACATCCTTCTTCCTCAGGTCAAACAAGGAGCGCAACCTTCACTCGTTAGAGCAAGATCGGTATCTGATGTTAGAACTTCAGATTTAACCGAAGCAGGGAAAGAGGGTTACCAGCGGCGAGAGGAGAAAAAGGAAATTAAAAGCATGGAATAAGGAACGAGAACACTATAAATGAAAGGTAAAATGCAAAAGGGGAAAGTGAATGGCCAACCAAAGGTTTCAAAGCACTTATTCAGTGAGTAAAACTAATGATATAAGTGTTCTATTAAATTAAAAGAAGGCAAGTAACAAGTTTCGTAAGTTACACGAGTCGTTCAAATCAGCTGTAAAAGAACAGTTTACACAAATACAAAAAAAAAAAAAAACGAAAAAAAAAGTAGAACAGAAAATGAACTAACTGGTTTTGGATAACCAACTGGAAGAAACTAACAAGTAATATTTATTTTTTACATTTGTTCATAAACTGTTATTTTATATCAGGTTTGACCGACTCATCGAATGAGATTGTTTGTCTATTTTGATTTATATGTTCGTAGTTTCATGCACTGAACAATTGCTTTGAATTTTTTTGTTGAAAGTCCACTTTCGACTGTGGTATTTTAAATTTCATTCAGAGTATCTTATTTTTCGTTCCTTCATATTTTTTTGCCTCTTTTCTTTCTCATCGATGGCAACTCCCTGCCCCTGCTTAGTCATGTTTGCTGTTCCAACATCTGTTGCGATCTTAATCTATCGAGTGCGATGATTATTTCTTCTGACGAAAAAGGCTGTTTCTTGCCTTCGAAAGCAGTCAACATCATTAATTTTGTGTTGTATGTTGCTTTAAATGAATTTTTCTCTTGTGTTTTTTTACTAGATCACCAGTAGTTTGAGCTGTAGGTAGCGATGCTTTAGATTTCAATTATTCCTTTACTGTATGTTCTATAAAGTTTTTTCACTATATGACGCTGTTCTTGAATTTGTTTGGCAGGAGTATAGAAGTACACAAATATGACGAATATTTTAAAATGCGCATTTTTTTAATGTTTTGCAGGAAGTACAGAAGTACAAAAATATGACGAACATTTTTTAAATGTTTTGCAGGAAGTATAGAAGTACAAAAATATGACGAGCATTTTAAAACGAATATTTTTTGAATGTTTTGCAGGAAGTATAAAAGTATAAAAATATGACGAACATTTTAAATGGTATTTGCTACCATCATGGATATTAAATTTTTTGAAAGTGTATCATTTCCTTTGGGATTTATGATTATTGTAGATTAGTAGAATAACTGAATTTAGATATAGCGTTAGAAGGAGACAATGTTTGAAAATACTTACGGTGGATATTCGTGTGACTCAATATGAAGCGAGGGAGAGTTCAATTTTATTATATAAAAATATTATGGGATTGAAAAATATAGTTCTGCAATTCACATTTTAAAATTTTAGTTTATTTCCATGCACCCGATATTTTGATAAATCTAATCAATTTTTTTTATTAAATTTAAATTTTAATCCCCCCATTCTAGTAACCTCTTATTCAATTTTCTAACCAATTTGGGATTTCACACAGAGATAATTTGTGCTATTTTTCCTGTTTTGGGGGTTAGGATTATGTATCTCTGAAAATTGTTTTAGATTTTTTGCTCATTTTTTTTTTTAAACTGAACGAAAAAAAAACTTTGCTGTACCCTTCCTCCCAGTTAAAAATAAATAAATAAATAAAAGGTTGTTGAGCGTAGCGTAGCTAGTAGGGGCAGAGCCCCTAATACAGGTAAAATGTAATGTTTACTACATTTTGTTTAGAAGTACACTTGTAATGCTTACTACTTTTACTTGTAATGTATTACTTGTATTACTTGTAATCTTAATTCCTTTTTTATTTAGAAGTATAATTTTCTGTCCTTTTCACTAGAGTCTCATATCCCGGATGCTGGAACCTGATATCATCAGACGATCTACTATACATCAGGTAGCTCAGTGTGTCTGGATTCAAGAGATGCAAGGCGAGTTTCCTTAAATGCGCTCTAATTCTTCTACGTGACATGGAAATCTTACATTTTGAATTCTTACATAATGTATTTTCATATTAAATTTCATAGTAAGGCATGGTTTGATTTGAATTATTGCATACCCTACAGACATACGCACATTCATATACTTATACAAACTGAAACATTTCTAACAGTGTTTAGACTGAAAAGTCAGAGCAACAGTAGCAATGTCTCGTGGTCCAGGATGAAAATCATTGCCACACTAAAAATAGAAAAAAAAAATGAAAATAAAGAACTAGAAGGAATAGAAAGGGAAGAAGCATTCGAAACACTTTATGAGTGAATAAGATGAACTTGAGAGATCTGTGATAAAATAAATAAAAAAACTACTCGTTTCAGAAGCTATATGAGCAACATTATCAACTAATCTAAAAAATCAGCGGTGGCTCTAGTCCGATGGAGCCGAAAGGGTTTTGCGTGAATAGCATTTGTACAATAAAACTCCAGCAATGTTTAATAATTTTATTCGATTTTTCAGACTCAGTTCTTTCGTTTATAGACATTCAAAGCGTTACAAATTACTCGCTAACTGTTTATAGCTATAGCTAGCACTTAAAGTTTTCACCACGATTTCATATGGATTCTGCGACCATAGACTTCGCGTCAAAATATCAAATTTTATTAACTTGCTTAGCATTGTATAAATTAAACCTATACAATATATCTGATGAGATTTTAGACTTAAGTTTATCTATAAACTTGCCTGGCGGTACATACTTACCTGAATACGAATATTTCCACTTAATCAGTTCAAATCTCACCAATCTTTAAACATCATTAGAATTACCATGCTCATTAAACCTTCTAATTTTTTTAAACAAAAATTTTTTAAGCAAATATCTTACGCTTAAATAACAATATTTCACTAAGGAGTAAGTAAACATATCGAGTGGATCTGTTTAATTACTCCTTGGTGAAATATTGGTGAAATCTGTTTACTTAATCCTTGGTGAAATATTGGTGCCGTCTGTTTACTTACTTCTTGGTGAAATATTAGTGGAATTTGTTTACTTACTCTTTGGTGAAATATGGGTGGAATCTGTTTACTTACTTCTTGCCAATAATCTTGACATTTTAAATATTACAACTTTCCAATGCATTGAAAAATCCAGGTTAAAATACTAATACATCGAAATTATAACCACTTTAGAAAACTATGAGCTAGATTCGAAATCCAGTTATATACACTTGCAGGGTTTTCAAAGAGCTACAAATTCTTGCTTATTGTTAATAGCTAGCACTTTTACTTTAGATATAAGCATTAGAAACTTGAAAAACAGAAAATATTCAATCGTCTTCAACTTGGCTAGACGATCACTCGACAGCTATAAGAACTTTTCTTTAAAAATAGATATGGCTTTAGAAACTAAATTTTAGAATACACATTTTTGTCGCTTACTATTTATATCTATCTGTGATAACAAACTGTGATAGATTAACAAGGTTGTGGAATATTTCATATTGGGATGCTGTAGTATCAGATATAATAAATATCGGTCTGAGTAATCTAGCAAACAATACAGGCAGCCGGGCTGGCACTAAAATTGGACATTAAAGTCTAAATAATTTAGAGTGGGCAATAAAGCTGACTCCATGCTTTTTTTTACAAAGTGCACTTGATTCGTTACCTACAGCCAAAGAGTGCATTCTCACACCAGCTAGCTCAAGCCAATGGGGAAAGACCTAGGGGATGCCGATAGCCGGTGGACCAATGCATGCAAGGGGAGAAAAAGAAGGCGGAGCCAGCAGCGAGAGTTGGTGAGATTCAAGCCAGTCTAAAACACAATTTTCAGTAAAACCCTAATTTTTTCAGTAAAATTAGGGTTTTCTCCCCTAATTTTCAGAGAATTAAGGGAGAAGACTTGAGTAATAAAATGGGTCAACAATTGAGTCCCGAAGTCCAGATGAGTTCAGAATGAACTCTTAATAAATATGCCTTCAACGACTGCGGCCAAAGTTACCCCTTCAAAACGATGTGTCAAAAAAAGTAAAAGATGCCCTATTATTACCTATGAGAACGATACGTTTTAATTAATAAATTGACTCCAAAGTCAAGTATCAACAAGAACGATCAATCATGCATAAAGCATTGATTATGAAACACTTTCCAACTTCAATGCAATTTTATTTAAACATCTCTAAAATATGATACATTCCTCGGTAATATTTTAAAAATTATCACAATACTACATTAATTTATTATATTTGAAAACTTAAAAGTTCATCGAAAAAAATGAACTTCATTCAAATGACGTCAATTAAATATAAATCGCCTGGCTCCTCGATAATGTTTTTAACATTATCATAATACTACAGTAATTTATTATATTTGAAAACTTCATTAAAAACAACTGAAATTTATTCAAATGACGACATCGAAATATAACACGCCTGGCTCCCTCTATAAAAGCCGCATTTCATTCGTAAACATTTTCCCATTCATCACAATATTATAATAATCTGTTTTATTCAAAACATATGACCATAGAGTTACAAGTAATTAAACTCTATGCTTAAAACTTCATCGAAAAAAATCGTCCTTCTCTCTGTAAAATCAATGAATATTTCCTTCATATCAGCTATAATGCAGACTCCATGAGCTAAATAATTTTGCGATAAAGAAACACAGCAATTCTTAAACAACTCATTCTACATATTTTGCTTCTTACATTTTACATAAGTGAAAAATAGGCTTCGTTGTAGAAATAATCAAATTTGGATGATCATTTAAACTCAAATATATTGTAATTGCGTTGTTTCAGTATGTAGATGCACAGAATTTAAGTAAAAATAAAGCGGTTTTAGGACGGATACAACACTCAATATGAACTAAAAAGAACTTTAAAAATCACGATTTTGAGACAAGATGGATGCCATATTTCATTTTGAAATGGGTCACGTGATCTCTTCATAAAATTGTCACGTGATCGCCTCATATAAGAGGGGTAATTATTATTTAAATTTTTATTTAAAAAACTTCTGCATATATATTTTTGCTGAAATTTTATTTATATATATTATGGGATAATTTGAATATTACCTAAAATTTTCGAAGCAATTTGTGAACTTTAAATCCGCTTAAAAAATGTTTGAAAAATTAGGTCCCATAGGGTTCAATGTATTTCATTTTTTCAACCCGGGTTCAATCCAAAACTAATTGGGTGATATTATTCATTTATATTCCCATAGATCCCACAGACCGTCTGAACAACATACTAAAATTTCATTTTGATTAAGTCATTTTTACGGCAGTTATCGTGTTAACGGACAGACAGACAGACAACAGACAGAATGGACAAAGTCATAAACACGTTTCAACTTTGTTGTAAAGTGTTAAAAAGTTATGTCTGTCATCACAGCAGTCTCCAATTTAAATTGACAATCAATGAGGTTGATCTATTAAATGATAATCGTAAATGTAACGAGAATAATTGTAACATGAAAATATTAATGATAATTTTAGTAACTTTAAAAAATTATGTTAATAAATATTTAAATTTGACGAAACAAAGTGCCATCATTTTGTAGTTTTTTTGCATTTTAATGTTTTAACTTTTTAAGAATTATGTGTAATTATAGGTTGACACCTTACTGCAGAATAAAGTGGGTTATACGTCGCGTCGGACACTTAAGTTAATGTACACATGATTACGAGGTCACATTAAGTTAATTTTACAAATAAAATAAATATTAAAATAATATCTTAAGTAAAATTAACAACATTGATATTTTTTTCACCGCATTATCTTTTATAGTTAAAATCTTTCGAGTAAAGTAAAGGGGGTGAGGAGAAATTCGCTTGCTCAGAGACTCTTTTTCAAAATATTAAAATATTTAAATTATACCTATATATTCTTAATCTAGGACATATATCTCCGACAACACACACACACACACACACACACACACACACACACACACACACACATATATATATATATATATAATTTTATCTATTAGTTTCGGAGATATACGTGTCCAAAGTGTTAACATTTTTTGTAACACTCCGATTTTTGCCACAGATACACCATAGATGCTATTCACATAAAAACGTGCAAGTATTGTAAATGAACCTGTGAATTATGTAGTATTTAACAAAAAATAAAAAATCTTATGTGGACAGCAATTGACTTTCCCTGCAAACTTATATCCACGTTATCGTTATTTTAATTAAATTTAATTCACTTTTAATTCAATTTTCGTTCTTATTTGGCAACTGGACTTATTTTCAAAGGTGGCGTGGAGAAAATACGAAAAAACTGAAATATCTCGAGAACGGCTAGTCCTAGTGCAATAGGGCTGGTGTTATTCCTTTCATTGTTAAAAATTATGTATAAAACAAGCATTTAATGGATATATTTGAGCATACGTAGTTTTTAACACTTTACAATAAAGTTGAAAAGTGTTTATGACTTTGTTCATTCTGTTTGTCTGTCTGTTCACTAGCACGATAACTGCCGTAAAAATGACTTACACAAAATAAAATTTTAGTACGTTGTTCAGACGGTCTGTGGGATCTATGGGAATATAAATGAATAATATCATCCAATTAGTTTTGGATTGAACCCGGGATGAAAAAATGAAATACATAAAATCCTAATTTTTCAAACATTTTTTAAGCGGATTTAAAATTCACAAATTGTTTCGAAAATTTTAAGTAATATTCAAATTATCCCATAAAATATATAAAAAAAATTTCAGCAAAATATATTCAGTAGTTTTTTAAATAAAAATTAAAATAATAATTACACCTCTTATATGAAGCGACCACGTGACCATGATATGAAAAGATCACGTGACCCACTTCAAAATGATATATGGCATCCAACTTGTTTCAAAATCGTGATTTTTAAAGATCTTTTTAATTCATGTTGAGTGTTGTATTCGTCCTAAAACCGCTTTATTTTTGCTTAAATCCTGTGCATCTTCATACTGAAACAACGCAATGACAATATATTTGAGTTTAAATGATCATCCAAATTTGATTATTTTTACAAACAAGCCTATTTTTCACTTATGTAAAATGTAAACAGCAAAATATGTAGGATGAGTTGTATAAGAATTGCTGCATTTTTTTTATCGCAAAAGAATTTAGCTCATGGAGTCTGCATAGCTGATATGAATGAAATATTCATTGATTTTACAGAAAGAAGGACGATTTTTTTCGATGAAGTTTTAAGCATAGAGTTTAATTACTTGTAGCTCCATGGTCTTAAGTTTTTAAATAAAGTAAATTATTACTTTCCTTATATATATAATGTATAAGGAAAGTATTGTGACGGGGTCGAAAATTCGAATTCGAGTTTTCAACGGGAGAGCACGTTTCAAGCATCCCTGATCACGAATCAAGCATTTTTGAAGTGATGTCTGTGTGTGTGTGTGTATGCGTGTGTGTGAAAGTATATGTGTGTGTGTGTGTGTCAGTGAGTCTGTGGAGACGATAACTGACGAATGAATGGACTGATTCTAACGAAATTTGGTACAAAAATCACAATCCGTAAACACTGGAAGCCTATTGTTTTTATACGCAATCGAATGTTCAGAACCCTCCTAAATTTTGAGTGAAATTTTGAAAAAATCGTCAAAAAATCAAAACCTCTAATAAAGTTACGCAAATAAACCTCTCCTATGTAATATTTCATTAGAAAACGATTGATAGAAATTTTAGAACGCTAACATTTACCGTTCTCGATATATTGCACATTTTTCAAAAAAATTATCAAAAAGTTACATAAAATAAAAAAAAAATTCCTATTGAGAAACATGTTCACTTTTCATATGTAATACCATGCGATAAATTTGGTCACATCATTCGCGTGAATCTAGCTCGTTCCATTCATGAAAAAAGATACTTTGAGTAATACTTTTGTATTTGAACGCCAATAGTCATTTATCTGCTGTAAGAATAACTTATTTCTTCGTCCATAACGCTTGACGAGATTTTGGCGACGAATTCGGTGGAATATCGCCAACTTGGCGACTTTTTAAATGCTGCTAATTTAACGAAAAACTAGCCAAATGGATAGAAATGACGCTAAATCAATGACGACCTGGAAAATGACGACTCATTGACGAAAATTCAATATCTTGGAAAGGATATAAATAACTACCATAAAAATAATCTATTTTCTTACCGTAAAAGTAGTAAATTCATTGCATTATATAAGGAAAGTCATGTGTTGGCCACATCAGATTCTTTTAATGTATTTTAATGTGATAAAAGAAAAACTTTTAAATAAATACAAAATACAATTTCAAATAAATACTTATTTCTCCGTCCATAACGCTTGGCGAGATTTTGGCGACGAATTTGGCGGAATGACATTTTTAATTGTTGCCAAATTAACAAAAATCTCGCCAAATGGATAATGGAAAATGACGACTAATTGAAGAAAATTCAATATCTTGGAAAGAATATAAGTATCTACTATAAGAATAACATTTTTTTTAACTGTAAATGTAGTAAATTCATTGCATTATATAAGGAAAGTCATGTGTTGCCCACACCAGATTTTTTTAGTACTGTGATGAATGAAATGAGAATGAGAAAATATTATGAATCAAATGCTGCTTTTATAGATAGAGCCAGGCGTGTTATTTTATCTATGATGTCATTTGAATGAATGTTAGTTGTTTTCGATGAAGTTTTAAAATATAATAAACTATTGTAGTATTATGATGATTTTATAAATATTACCGAGGAATGTATCGCATTTTAGAGATGTTTAAACCAGGAAATTTATATTTCAATGCCGTTATTTGAATGAAGTTAATTTTTTTCGATGAAGTTTTCAGTTTTCAAATATAATACTTTAATGTGGTATTGTGATAAGTTTTAAGATATTACTTAGGTATGTATTGCATTTTAGAGATGTTTAAATGAAATTGCATTGAAGTTGGAAAGTGTTTCATAATCAATGCTTTAAGCATGATTGATGTTTCTTGTTTATTTTAGATTTTGACGATTTTTGCGGGCCATTTTGCAAAAAAAGGCAGGTTATTTTTTCCGAATCGTACCAAAATCTAATCAGTATCAGGGTAACCCACAAAAGACTTATGGACCAAATTTCACAAAATTCGGAAGATTACTTTTTCAGCTAGAGTGAATACAGGCTTTTGCGGGCCATTTCTCAAAAAAAGACGGGTTCTTTTATCCCGAATCGTACCCAAAACTAATCAGCACCAGATTCGCCCACAAGTGATTTACCTACTAAATTTTATGAAATTTGGTCAATTAGTTTTTGAGTTAGAGTGGATACAAAATCTGCACAGACAGACAGACAGACACACAGACACACACACAGACATCACCCTAAAAATAGTTTTTTCGTATTCTAGAGGTCTCGAAAATCATAGATTCGTCGAAAACTCGAGTTGCGATTTTCGACAAGATTCCAATAATTTCCCTATACATTACCATGCATCAAATTTCTGTAAAAACAATTATCAAATTACTGTCGCTCAAATTACTGTAAAAACATTAGTGATTAGGAGACAACAAAAATTAAGAAAATGACAAGACATAAAATAAAATAACCGGTTTCAGAAAGTTACATGAGTTACTAAGTGAACAATGAACATTAAAAAAGCTACTGTAAAACATATATATTAAACACTAGCAATAATATAACGAAATTTGAAAAAAGCAACTAGTTTCAGAAGTTATAAGAACTAACGTCATCAACTGACTTCAGAAAACATTTGCACGAAAATAAATATAAAAAAATCTGATGTGGGCAACACATGACTTTCCTTATATAATGTAATGAATTTACTACTTTTACTGTAAAAAAATAGGTTTTTCTTATAGTAGATACTAATATTCTTTCCAAGATATTGAATTTTCGACAATTAGTCGCCATTTTCATTGATTTAGCATCATTTTTATCCATTTGGCGAGATTTTCATTAATTTGGCAACATTTCAAAAAAGTCGCCAAGTTGGCGACATTCCGCCAAATTCGTCGCCAAAATCTCGCCAAGCGTTATGCACTAAGAAAAAAGTTATTCTTACAGCAGATAAATGACTATTGGCGTTTAAATACAAAAGTATTATTCAAAGTATATTTTTTCATGAATGGAACAAGCTAGATCCACGAGAATGATGTCACTCAATTTATCGCATGGTATTACATATGAAAAGTGAACATGTTTCTCAATAGGAATTTTTTTTTTTATGTGACTTTTTCATAATTTTTTTGAAAAATGTACAATATCTCGAGAACGGTTCATGTTAGCGTTCTAAAATTTATGCCAATCGTTTTCTAATGAAACATTACATAAGAAATGTCTATTTGCGTAACTTTATTAGAGGTTTTGATTTTTTGACGATTTTTTCGAAATTTTATTCGAAAATTTAGGGGAGTTCTGAACATTCGATTACGTATAAAAACAATAGGCTTCCAGTGTTTACGGATTGTGATTTTTGTACCAAATTTGGTTTGAATCGGTCCATTCGTTCGTCAGTTATCGTCTCCACAGACTCACTGACACACACACATACTTTCACACACACACACACACACATCACTTCAAAAATGTTTGATTCGTGATCAGGGATGCTTGAAACGTGCTCTCCCGTCGAAAACTCGAATTCGAATTTTCGACCCCGTCACAATACTTTCCTTATACATTATGTATATAAGGAAAGTAATAAAGTGAGGAATAATATTACGTAAATGTGCGGTACAGTGTTTAATAATTAAGAAGGAAACAAATGCTTTCGGAAACTGAAATGGTTTCGGAAACTTCATTAACTAACTATAAAAAACATTCGAACAAACATTAGATTGTTCGAATCTATGCCTGCGAAAAGAAAGAATATCTTTAGTTTCACTTTAGAAAGATTGACTTTAGCTTATATTTAGTGAAAATACCTTTAGCTGCTTCTCTTTAGTAAGACTATCTTTAGATTCTCTTTAGTAAGAATATTTTTAGTTTGTCGCAGCAGCCGACTCTGCTCCTGCCAAAAGACATCGATCGAAGATGATAGGAACATGAACCCGAATTATAAGTTCGGAGTCGAAGCTAGCTTTTGCTCTAATCTTATAATGTCGGTCTTGTAAGCACCGGTTCCCTGGTTCGGGACTGGCAACATGAGTTCCCTACAAAAGATGACCCTGGGCGTTTAAAACACGCACACGTAACCTTCTCTCTCCAACTATTTCACCATCGCAACACGAGATGGCAGCACCACACGGAGCCAGAGGCCCTACCACTCCCTTCCTGGTTGACCACGACTGACGTCACGCCCAAGGTACAACACACCTCCCGGCCATTCAGCCCCTCGACTGAGTTTCGGATGTGGACGCGCGGGGATTTTTTGGGTGGCCCCCTCCTCTCCGAAATTCTACCGGATCTCCTCATCAAGTGGGGGAGTGTGTGGCAGCAGACGACTCTGCTTCTGCCAAAAGACATCGATTGAAGATGACAGGAACATAAACCCGAATTATGAGTTCGGAGTCGAAGCTAGCTTTTGCTCTAATCTTATAATGCCGGTCTTGTAAGCACCGGATCCCTGGTTCCGTCCTGGCAACATCAGTTCCCTACCAGTTTCTTTTTAGTAAGAATAGATTTAGTTTCTGTTTAGCACGAATATTTTTAGTTTCTCTTTAGTAAGACTATCTTTAGCTTCTTTTTAGTAAGGATATCTTTAACTTCTCTTTAGTAAGACTTTCTTTAGTTTGTCTTTAGTAAGACTTCGTTTTTCTTTAGTGAATTAATAATTAAGAATAACCATTGTTAATTCATTACAATTATTATAATCATGCAGGTGGTGAAATATCTATCTTTTAACATCTTAACTGTCCGAAAATTTGTTTATATTTGAAAGTTACTTCCGAGGTAGTGTTGTTTGAATGCTTGTTGGAGGATCAACAACAAAACACGTTCTTATAAAGTGGTTATTACCTGATTTGTTGCGGCAAGAAATTTTAACTTCAAATGTGGTAATTAACGTTGTAGTCCAGTCCATAATTAAATATTTTTCTTCAATAATTCAGTCCTCGGCTATTTTTATGATGTTTCTGCCAGCAACCAATCACAGAGAAGTTGAAAGTCAGCCAGACTCCATTAAAAATTTGCCCAATGGGCAAATTTTGATAAGGCCTTATTACTTTCCTTATATACATAATGTATAAGGAAAGCATTGTGATGGGGTAGAAAATTCGAATTCGAGTTTCCGACGGGAAAGCACGTTTCAAGCATCTCTGATCATGAATCGAACATTTTTAAGGTGATGTCTTTGCGTGTATATGTATGTGTGTCCGTGAGTCTGTGGAGACGATATCTCACGAACGAATGGAGCGATTCGAATGAAATTTAGTACAAAAATCACAATCCATGAATACTGGAAGTCTATTGTTTTAAAATACAATCGAATGTTCAGAATCCCCCTAAATTTTCAAGTGAATTTTTGAAAAAATCATAAAAAATCAAAACCTTTAATAAAGTTACGCAAATAGACTTTTTTTACGTAATTTTTCCTTAGAAAACGATTGACATAAATTTTAGAACGCTAGCATGAACCGCTCTCGAGATATTGCACAATTTTCAAATAAATTTATCAAAAAATCCCATAAATTAAAAACAAATATTAACTGTTGAGAAACATGTTGACTTTTCATATGTGACATAAGGTGATAAATTTGGTGACATCATTCTCGTGGATCTAACTCGTTCCATTCACGAGAAAAGATACTTTGAGTAATACTTTTGTATTTGAATGCCAATAGTCAGTCATTTATTAGCTGTAACTTATGTTTCCATCCATAACGCTTGGCGAGATTCTGGCGACGAATGTAGCGGAATGTCGCCAACTTTACGACATTTTGTAATGTTGCCAAATTAACGAAAATCTCGCCAAATGGATAAAATGACACTAAATCAATGAAAATGACGACTTATTGAAGAAAATTCAATATCTTGGAAAGAATATAAGTATCTACTATAAGAATAACATTTTTTTAACTATAAAAGTAGAAAATTCATTGCATTATATAAGGAAAGTCATGTGCTGCCCACATCAGATTTTTAACTAAGGCCTTATCGAAATTCTAAGCCCGTATTGTTCGTCAACGGATTCATATTAGTCGATATGTACAATTTCAGAACTGTAGGTAGTGCCATCTGTTCGCAAAGCAGTGTAAAAAAATTATATAGAAAGATTTAAAAATTTTTCGAAAGTACTGGATATTTAATAACATTTCCGTATTAAATTTTAACCACTTTCGAAGGTAATTTTGTTTATAATTTTCACCTCACTTGGTAAAGGCTAAGCGTTAGAGACTGAAAGGCATAACAATAAAAAAAAAATCTGATGTGGCCAGCATATGACTTTCCCTGCTGACTCAAATGCATTTTCTCTTTATTTTAATAATAATTCATTAAATGGAGTTTAATTGAACAAAATAACGCGCATAATTATTTGAAATTACTTTGAATTTGCCTTTTTAATACAATCCCTTTTTCATTTGGTGACTGGACGTATTTTCAATGGTGGCATAGCAAAAATGTGGAAAAAATCCTACAATATCTCGAGAACGGTCAGTCCTAGAGAATGGGATTAATCTTACTTTTCTCATCGTCAAAAACTACGTATAAAACAAGTAATTAATTGATACATTTGAGCATACTTAGTTATTTATTTTAAATTTTGACGATTTTTGTAGGTCAATTCGTAAAAAGTCAGGTCCTTTTTTTTTCAAATTGTACCAAAACCTAATCAGCACAGCACCATGCTAACCCACATGTGACTTATCTACTACATTTTGGGAAATTTGGTCAATAAGTTTTTATCTAGAGTGGATAGATGCAATTTTCGAGGGCCATTTAGCAAAAAAAAAAAGAAAAGAGAATGTTCTTTTATCCCTAATCGTACCAAACTCTAATTAGTACCAGGGTAACCCACAAGTGACTTAATAAAATTTTATGAAATTTGGATTAATAGTTTTTGAGTTAGAGTCTATACATACATTGCACAGATAAACACACACATATACACACACACATACACAGAAATACACGCAAATACACACATGCACACACACGTCAAGCTAAGAATAGTTTTTCGTTTCCTATAGGTTCCAAACGTGTAAATCTGTCGAAAACTCGAGTTGACATAAGCTCGAACATCGAGTTCGACATAATTTCCGTACTTTCCCTATACATTACCATATATTGAAGGGAAAGTAAAAATATACTTATTACCCGTAATTTCTTTTATGAACGGAGTAAAAAATTAATCGTTTCCGATCAATTTTTAGAAATTACCTATTTGGTTAATGCACATTTGTTACTAAAATACATTTGTTACAAAACTTCGATATTCTTTATTTAACTCAGGATAGGTAGCTGGAAGGTCAGCGTGTTCCCGTGAGTTAAAATAAGAGTTAAAATTTTAGACATGACGTCATATCTGTGGAGAAATATAAATAAATCATATCTGCTAGACAGCTGTAGTCGCAATGGTAGGGTTGCTAATTTGATCGCCAAAATGATGCCAAGTGAAACAAAGGATATACGGAGATGAATTTTAGATGTTTTTTAGGTAGCAGCGTTACAGTTTTAAGCAATTTCTGGTAAGAGATGTGCTTGAAATATTCAAGTACGAGTATTTTATGATTGCTTATACTATCGTATAGATATAGTATTGTTTACTCAAAAATGCTCGAATTCGGGATTTTGACGGATAAGTACATTTTAAGCTCTTAAACCCATTATGCCACATGCATTAAAAAGTTTGCTTAATCTACTGCTAAAAATATATCTATCGAGAAAAGTTGGTACAAGCCATCACCATATTTTCCCCTAGTTCAGCGTGAAGAAAGTAACAAGAAAGATCAATCATGCTTAAAGCATTGATTATGAAACACTTTCCAACTTCAATGCAATTTTATTTAAACATGTCTAAAATGCAACACATTCCTTGGTAATATTTTAAAACTTATCACAATACTACATTAATTTATTATATTTCAAAACTTAAACCTTCATCGAAAACAATGAACTTCATTCAAATGACGGCATTGAAATATAAATTGCCTGGTTTAAACATCTCTAAAATATTATACATTCCTCGGTAATAATTTTAGAATTATCATAATACTACGATAATTTATTATATTTGAAAACTTCAACAAAAACAACTGAAATTCATTCAAATGACGTCATAGAAAAAATAACACGTCTGGCTCTCTCTATAAAAGCAGCATT
Source organism: Amaurobius ferox (assembly GCA_951213105.1). Lineage (NCBI taxonomy): Eukaryota > Metazoa > Arthropoda > Arachnida > Araneae > Amaurobiidae > Amaurobius > Amaurobius ferox. The sequence continues at coordinate 74,660,470 of OX578148.1, forward strand.
TCATTCATAAATAATTTCCCATTCATGCCATTTATCACAATACTATAATAATTTATTTTATTTACAAATTAAGACCATGGGGCTTCAAGTAATTAAACTCTATGCGTAAAACTTCATCGAAAAAAATTGTCCTTCTCTTTGTAAAATCAATGAATATTTCAATCATATCAACTAATTGATTTTGTGTTAAAGAAATGCAGCAATTCTAATACAGCTCATTCTAGATATTTTGCTGTTTACATTTCTCATAGGTGCAAAATAGGCTTCGTTGCAGAAATAATCAAATTTGGACGAGCATTTAAACTCAAATATATTGTAATTGTGTTGTTTCAGTATGTAGATGCACAGAATTTTAGCAAAAATAAAGCGGTTTTAAGGCGGATACAACACTCAGTATGAATTAAAAAGAACTTTAAAAATCACGATTTTGAGACAAGATGGATGCCATATATCATTTTGAAGTGGGTCACGTGATCTTTTCATATCATGGTCACGTGATCGCTTCATATAAGAGATGTTATTATTATTTTAATTTTTATTTAAAAAACTACTGAATATATTTCGCTGAATTTTTTTTGATATATTTTACGGAACAATTTGAATATTACCTAAAATTTTCGAAGCAATTTGTGAATTTTAAATCCGCTTAAAAAATGTTTGAAAAATTGGGTCCAATAGGGCTCAATGTATTTCATTTTTTCAACCTGGGTTCAATCCAAAACTAATTGGGTGATATTATTCATTTATATTCCCATAGGTCAGACAGACCGTCTGAACAACATACAAAAATTTCATTTTGATAAAGTCATTTTTACGGCAGTTATCGTGTTAACGGACAGACAGACAGACAGACAGACAGAATGAACAAAGTCATAAACACTTTTCAACTTTGTTGTAAAGTGTTAAAAACCCATCTCTAGCACAGCCGTTACAAATAAGTGTTAACCTAAGTAGCTATAGACCAAGACTTATTGGATAAAAATAGTAGGTAACTTATCGCTATAATGGTAAAAAGGGGTATGAGGGGAATAATTAATTGAATGATAAAATACAATCGAAAAGGACATGAGTATAAATAAATGTATACAAAAATCATTAAAAAATATATAATTATATATAAAAATATATATACAAAATATATGAAGGAGCAGACATGACGAAAAAGATAACAAAAAAGATCAATCATGCTTAAAGCATTGATTATGAAACACTTTCCAACTTCAATGCAATTTTATTTAAACATGTCTAAAATGCAATACATTCCTCGGTAATATTTTAAAACTTATCACAAAACTACATTAATTTATTATATTTGAAAACTTTAACCTTCATCGAAAAAAATGAATTTCATTCAAATGACGGCATTGAAATATAAATTGCCTGGTTTAAACATCTCTAAAATGTTATACATTCCTCGGTAATAATTTTAGAATTATCATAATACTACAATAATTTATTATATTTGAAAACTTCATCGAAAACAACTGAAATTCATTCAAATGGCGTCATAGAAAAAACAAGAAAGATCAATCATGCTTAAAGCATTGATTATGAAACATTTTCTAACTTCAATGCAATTTTATTTAAACATGTCTAAAATGCAATACATTCCTCTGTAATATTTTAAAACTTATCACAATACTACATTAATTTATTATATTTGAAAACTTTAACCTTCATCGAAAAAAATGAACTTCATTCAAATGACGGCATTGAAATATAAATTGCCTGATTTAAATACCTGTAAAATGTGATACATTCCTCGGTAATAATTTTAGAATTATCTTAATACTACGATAATTTATTATATTTGAAAACTTCATCGAAAACAACTGAAATTCATTCAAATGACGTCATAGGAAAAATAACACGCCTGGCTCTCTCTATATAAGCAGCATTTCATTCATAAATAATTTCCCATTCATGTCATTCATCATAATACTATGGTAATTTATTTTATTTAAAAATCAAGACCATGGAGCTACAAGTAATTAAACTCTATGCGTAAAACTTCATCGAAAAAAATCGTCCTTCTCTTTGTAAAAACAATGAATATTTCATCATATCAGCTACGCAGACTCCATGATTTAAATGATTTTGCGTTAAAGAAATACAGCAATTCTTATACAGCTCATTCAACATATTTTGCTGTTTGCGTTTTACATAGGTGAAAAATAGGCTTTGTAGAAATAATCAAATTTAATGAGCATTTAAACTCAAATATATTGTAATTGCGCCGTTTGAGTATATAGATGCACCGAATTTAAGAAAAATAAAGTGGTTTTAGGACGGATACAACACTCAATATGAATTAAAAAGAACTTTAAAAATCACGATTCAGCGACAAGATGGATGCCAAATATCATTTTGAAGTGGGTCACGCGATCTTTTCATATCGTGGTCACGTGATCGCTTCATATAAGAGGTGTTATTATTATTTTAATTTTTATTTATAAAACTACTGAATATATTTCGCTGAATTTTTTTTTATATATTTTATGGAACAATTTGAATATTACCTAAAATTTTCGAAGCAATTTGTGAATTTTAAATCCGCTTAAAAAATGTTTGAAAAATTAGGTCCCATAGGACTCAATGTATTTCATTTTTTCAACTCGGATTCAATCCAAAACTCATTGGGTGATATTATTCATTTATACTCCCATAGGTCCTACAGACCGTCTGAACAACATACTAAAATTTCATTTTGATTAAGTCATTTTTACGGTAGTTATCGTGCTAACGGACAGACAGACAGAATGAACAAAGTCATAAACACTTTTCAACTTTGTTGTAAAGTGTTAAAAATTAAAACTTTTAGTAATTCTTATGAGTAAAACTTGAACTATATGAATTATAAAATTTCACAGCACCGTTTCTTACGGAAAAGAACGACCATTCTCGGAACAACAATGGCCAATATCGAAATTGACAATTTTAACTATGTTAAAGAGGTTTATGTTAACACAGATCAGCCAAATGCGGCCAGCAGCATCACAAAGCTGTTGCCAGTTTGAGAAAAAAACTTTTACAAAATATTTTTAGAGAGTAACTTGGGTACAAAATGTGAAATATTCATTTTTTTCCTTTTGATAATGATTGTGGCAAAGAAAAACTAAATAATATGGAATATGAATTCATAAGAAATTTAACTGAAGTTTCATACTTTAGTTATTTTATATACTTTATGAGTCTAGTCCCTTGCTGTAATAAGGAAATCGATTTTCTTAATAAAGGGGGGAAGGAGAGGAGTTAGGAACGTGTTTTAATCGCAAATAGCAGCATGCATGGAATGGTTTTGTCTGTAGCGAACACACTCAAATTAGTATTAAATAACTTGAGCTGAAGATGTTTTCAGCTCAACGTTATTATCCCGGGGTATAATCGCAGTAGGTCAGCATCATAGCGTTGAGCTAAAGACGGCTACAGATCAAGGCATTTAATATTGCCTTATGAGCGTTATTATACACTTTATGTGCCTTATAAGCTCCTCGGCAAAAAATAGTAGATCCTTGCAATAGAAGCAAAGGAACTTTATGCGTCACAATTTTGCGAATGTAGAACTATATGTTGCCGAAAACTAAGCGTTTCCAGCTTGCACAGTTTCCTGCTATTGAGACGATGTAAACATTTCTATACACCGATAGGTGGCACTGAGCACATAAGGGTAACTACGCGAAGAATGTAAACAATGATCAAAACAATTGTCATACTCACAGAACCCGACTATAAGGGTGATTCCAAAATTAAAATTAAATTCCCATTGCAGATAGCAGTAGTAATAAGCGTATAAAAATCGCCAAATTAGTCTGTGAATGTTGTTATATGTAATATGTGTGATCGTAGCTTTTGGAACGCCGTCTATAAGTGGGTTCTGTGAGTATTCGTTTAAAGTGCTGAGTTGTTTACGAATAAAAATGATACCATTCTAATAGCTCAGTCGACAGAGCATCTACTGGAGAGATGGACGTCCATGGTTTGAATCTCGATTGCAGAGGAATAGCCATCATGCTCTCGGTCTCGGAAAAGATATGGATAGGACCAAATGAAGGTCTTGCAGTGCTATATTTCGTTTCTCACTCTTGATCTTATGGAGAACAAATGCAATTTTCCACCAATGAGAGGTGTGGCTTTCCATATCCTCCTATCTACGCCACTACACGGTTGAGGTGTAAATTCTTTACACAACTTCAAATGGAACCTCGTAATCCATTATCAAACATTGCTCACTGACATTTATACAGGGTATTACAAAAAATATTTCGTGACTAAATATATCTGGAACGATTGGTCGTAGCTTCATGGTTCTAATTGACAAACTGCTTTATATAGACTATCATCGTAGGCAAATATTGATTATGAGAACTTTTAGTAAAAAATATAATGTGGACAGCATATGACTTTCCCCAGAGATTCAGATTCATTTTTTTATTTCTTCCAAAATTCATTAAAATGAGTTTAATTGCACAAAATAATACGTATAATTATTTGAATAGACGCTGTATTTGCACTTTAATTTCACTTTTCGTGTTCATTTATTAACTGGACGTATTTTCAAAGGTGGTGCAGTAAAAATGCAAAAAAACTAAAATATCTCGAGAACGGCAAGCCCCAGAGGAATGGAGTTGTTTCTATTCTTTTCGCAGTAAAAAATTATGCATAAAACAAGTACTATTTGATTGATACATTTGAGCACATGCAATTCTTTATTCCATATTTTGACAATTTTTGAGGTACATTTCGTAAAAAAATACCAGGTTCATTTTTTCCGAATTGTACCAAAATCTAATCAGCACTAGGGCCACCCACAAGTGACTTACCTCTAAAATGTTACAAAATTTGGTCCATTAAGTATTGAGTTAGAGTGGATACATACATTGCACAGATAGAGATATAGGAATACATAGACACACACACAGACGCCACGCTAAAATATTTGTTTCGTGATCTAGAGGTCCCAAAACGTGTAGATCCGTCGAAAATTCGAGTTACAATGTTTTACTCTATTCTAATACCTTCTCTATGCATTACGATGTATTGCAGGGAAAGTAAAAATCTGATGTGAGCAGCACATGACTTTCTCTACAGACTCATATTAACGTTCTCTTTATATCTTCAATAATTCATTGAGTTTAATTGCACAAAATATCACACATAATTATTACCTTCCTTATATACAAAAATTTGATGTGGGCAGTACATGACTTTCCTTATGTAATGCAACGAATTGACTACTTTTACAGTAAAAAAAATAGATTATTTTTATAGTAGATATTTATATTCTTTCCAAGATGTTGAATTTTCGTCAATGAGTCGTCATTTTCATTGATTTATATTTTATCCATTTGGCGAATTTTTCGTTAATTTAGCAACATTTAAAAAAGTCGCCAAATTGGCGACATATGACCAAGTTTGTCGCCAAAATCTCTCCAAACGTTATGGACGGAGAAATAAGTTATTCTTACAGCAGATAAATGACTATTGGCGCACAAATACAAAAGTATTACTCAAAGTATCTTTTTTCATGAATGGAATGAGCCAGATCCACGAGAATGATGTCACCAAATTTATAGCATGGTATTAAATATGAAAAGTGAACATGTTTCTCAATAGGAAATATATATATTTTTTTATTTTATATGATTTTTTGATAATTTTTTTGAAAAATGTGCAATATCTCGAGAACGGTTCATGTTAGCGCTCTAAAATTTATGTTAATCGTTTTCTAATGAAAAATTACATAAGAAATGTCTATTTGTGTAACTTTGGTAGCGGCTTTGATTTTTTGACGATTTTTTTAAAATTTCACTCGTAAATTTAGGGGGGGGGGGGGGGTGAACATTCGATTGCATATAAAGACAATAGGCTTCCAGTGTTTACGGATTGTGATTTTTGTACCAATATTCATTCAAATCAGTCTATTCGTTCGTCAGTTATCGTCTCCACAGACTCACTGACACACACACACACACACACACACACACACACATACTTTCACACACACACACACATACTTTCACACACACACACACACACACACACATACATACTTTCACACACACACACACACACAGACGTTACTTCAAAAATGTTTGATTCGTGATCAGGGATGCTTGAAATGTGCTCTCCCGTCGAAAACTCGAATTCAAATTTTCGACCCCGTTACAATACTTTCCTTATACATTATTTATTGTATATAAGGAAAGTATTAATGCATAAGGAAATTATTGTGACGGGGTCGAAAATTCGAAGGGAGTTTTCGAAGGGGTTTCAAGCATCCCTGATCACGAATTGAACATTTTTGAAGTGACGTCAGTGTGTGTGTGTCAGTGAGTCTGTGGAGACGATATCTCACGAACGAATGGAGCGATTCGAATGAATTTTGATACAAAAATTACAATCTATGAATACTGGAAGCCTCTTGTTTTTAAACACATTCGAATGTTCAGAACTCCCTCCCCCCCCTAAATTTTCGAGTGAAAGTTTGAAAAAATCATCAAAAAATCAAAATCTTTAATAAAGTTGCCCAAATAGACATTTCTTATGTAATTTTTCCTTTGAAAATGATTGACATAAACTTTAGAAAGCTAGCATGAACCGTTGTCGAGATATTGCACATTTTTAAAATAAATATATCAAAAAATCCCGTAAATTAAAAAAAATATATTAACTATTAAGAAACATGCTCACTTTTCATATGTAATATCATGCGATAAATTGGGTGACATCATTCTCGTGGATTTAGCTCGTTCCATTCATGAGAAAATATACTTTGAGTAATATTTTTGTAATTGAACGCCAATAGTTATTTATCTGTTATAAGAATAACTTATTTCTCCGTCTATAACGCTTGGCGAGATTTTGGCTCCGAATTTGGCGGAATGTCGCCAACTTGGTGACCTTTTTAAATGTTGCCAAATTAACGAAAATCTGGCCAAATGGATAAAAATGACACTAAATCAATGAAATGACGACTAATTGACGAAAATTCAATATCTTGGAAAGAATATAAATATCTACTACAAGAAAAACCTATTTTTTTATTGTAAAAATAGTAAATTCATTGCATTATATAAGGAAAGTCAGGTGTGACTTTTTTGCAGTTCGTGAACATGTGTTTATGAAAATCCCCCTATCTCCAGCGACAGGTTACATGAGGACTTCTGTGGAAAGCCAGCAATCTTTTTTCAATTTTGAGCTAGAAAATAATACCGCCAATCGTGTCCTTCCGAAACCACGCTTCTCATATACCAGTGTATGTCCATGTGAAGTTTCAATGAATTACGTCCATTAGTTTGTAAGTTATAAAGGAAAATCAGGGACAGAGAGCAAGAGAAACGTCCTGCACTATTTAAATCAAACACCTATGTTTCCTTTCTTCCGTAATCAATAATACAAGAAAATGTACAATTAACAGTTGTAGTTCTGGCAGGGAGACATAAAAGAATCCTAAGTAGGTAATTCCCACCTTGTTACTCGACATGATCATCGATATAACGCTGGTAAATGATTACTTTGATTTTCTCCACCTATTTTAGTAACGATCCTGGGAATTCCCAACTTGGCTGTGGCCCAGTAATAATTAGATTAACATTCAAATCACGATCACGTGTGCAAGAATAGTGCCTTAGAAACCAGTAAAGACATATACTAAACCAGATATGTTTCGGAAAAATTCGGCGGTGGCTCTAGAGAGATGGAGCTGAATGATTTTGTGTGAATAACGTCTCGGAAAATATTAATAGGAAACAAACTGTGATTGACAGCAGCGACGCCAGAGTATTTTTTGTTCGGGAGGGGTGGAGGGAGAAAGAAGGGGGAGGGGTGGAGAGGTAAGGGATGTTTGGTAAGTAAATGTGTCGTTTTCAGTTTTCCAAAAAATAAAATTCAATAGGTTCAATGGGTTCAATAGGTTCATTTTAATAAAATTTCATTGGTTTGATGGATTTAATAGGTTTGATGTGTTTAATAGGTTCGTTTTAATAAAATTCAATTGGTTCGATGGGTTCAATAAGTTCATTTTACTAAACTTCAATAGGTTCGATGGGTTCAATAGGTTCATTTTATTAAAATTCAATAGGTTCGATGGGTTCAATAGGTCCAATTTAATAGAATTCAATCGGTTCGATGGGTTCAATAGATACATTTTAATAAAATTCAATAGGTTCGATGGGTTCAGTAGGTTCCATTAAATAAAATTCAATATGTTCGATGACTTCAGTAGGTTAATTTAAATAAAATTCTATAGGTTCGATGAGTTCAATTGGCTCAATTTATTAAAATTCAATAAGTTCATTTTAATAATATTTATTAGGTTCGATGGGTTCAATAAGTTCATTTTAATAAAATTCAATAGATTTGACGGGTTCAGTAGGTTCATTTTAACAAAATTCATTAAGTTCAATAGGTTCATTTTAATAAAATTCAAAATGTTCAATAGGTTCATTTTAATAATATTTATTAGGTTCGACGGATTCAATAAGTTCATTTCAATAAAATTCAATAGGTTCATTTTAATAATATTTGTTAGGTTCGACGGGTTCAATAATTTCATTTTAATAAAATTCAATAGGTTCGATGGGTTTAGTAGGTTCATTTTAACAAAATTCATTAGGTTCGACGGGTGCAACAGGTTCATTTTACTAAAATTCAATAGGTTCAATGGGTTCAATAGGTTCATTTTAATAAAATTTATTAGATTCGACGGGTTCAATAGGTTCATTTTAATAAAAATTAATAGGTTTAATGGGGTCAATAGGTTCATTTTAATAAAATTCGATGGGTTGATGCTAATAAAATGCAATATGTTCGAAGGGCTTCTGGAGGCGTTATGACTCCTAAATCTTTGGCTGGTAGAAATGTTAGGGGAACTTGAGTGGTGGCAAGAGAGCGTAATCTCGTCGATAATTGCGGTGATAACAATAAAACTGTTTTCATTTCTTTCATACACATTTGATCATCCTGCTTACTATCTTTAAGGCAACCGCACCCGGTCTATGATGTCGGATTATTGAACATGCCGCGCGGAGCTTTGAAGTACCGCATTACTGAGATTGTCATGCAGAATTATAACTACTATATTTCAAAACCTAAGAACCTGATCCGCAATCTAATTATACAGGGTGATTAAACAAAGATGGGCCAAACTTTACGAGGTGGTAGTACACACCAAACCAAGACTTTTTCGTTGTGGTTTACCAGGACGAAAATTAGTTAGAAAGTCGAAGTTATTAGTTAGTCGAAATTTAGTTTTCAAAGCGCTACAGATTGCATTCTTGCTATTTATAACTAGAATGTTTAGTTTTCAAGACATAAGCATTACAAACTTTTGAAAAGGAAAATTTTCAATATTCTTCAACTTGACAAGACGATTTCTCAAAGACTATACGAGCGTTGTGAAAACAGATTATTGATCTATGAACTGAATTTCTTTCTAAACATTTTTGTCGCTTACTTTTTACATCTGTAATTTTAGTTTAGAAAATATGTTGAGGGAAAGTAAGCAAAGTGAAACCATAATTGGGAAAACTCTTTACCATTTTCGATAAAAAAATGGTTCAAAATATTAAAATATTAAAAAATGTTTTAGATTCATAAATGGTACCATATTCTAGAGAAAACAAGTACAAATTGTTTGCATTAGGTTTGGAGGTATAACCGTACAAATGTGTTTACATTTTTTGTAGCGCTCCGATTTCAGCAGGTATCCTAACCATAGACGTTTTTCGGTCAAAACTACATTATTTGAATTGCATTAATGAAGCTCACTATTTTGCGTCAAGTTACTTACTATTTCAAGTCAAATTATACTTACTATTTCGCGTTATTTATTCGCGTCAAAACTACACTATTTGAATTACATTAATGAAACTTATTATTTTGCGTCAAATTACTTAACATTTTGCGTCAAGGTGTCTTTCAAAATTGCATTATTCGAATTATATTAATGAAACTTATTATAGTTCTTACTACAGTGGGTTATTAGGCATTAAGTCCAACATATTTTGAAGTGTTTTGATTTTATAAAATCATTTCGGTTCTATCGGACTGGAGACATTGCCAATTTTTTAGCTGTTGATTTGATCGCGGACCACTTATTTGTAAACCTTATGTTAAAACTGCCTATAGAGTGAGTTTCCAAAGTTAGGATCATGCTCCCACTGCAGATAATAACATTCATAAACTGGTTTTACACATTTTATGCTTTCGTCAGTATGCCGATATCTACAATAGCAGCAGTAGAGCATAATAGAATAGCAGTAAAGAATCTCTCTCTCTCCCACCTCCTCCCCTCTATCTCTAAAAATAAAATGAAAAGGTGGTAAGTCACCCCTTTTGCGTGTTTGTCCTCCCTTATGGGTGGCCCTGGATGAGGTTCACAATATTGAGACACATACAGTGCTGTCGACAGAATTTTTTGGGGTGGGACTGCCCAATGGGGATTGCACGCGGGGAGATCCGAGTTCGATTTCCGGCTCTTCCCAAACTGTCCCCGTGTTCACGTGGACAGTACAGGCACGTTCAATATGTGGTGTCCGATCAATATGCGAGTTGCTGTTGGAATTAGTGACGGGAGGTATCCCTCCTGTTGATCATCTTTCTGTTATTAACAGAGCAGTTGTGCGTCCACTATCTGGAGGTACTACTGAGGTGACTAAGCAGACCATTTTGAGTTCAGGAGTAAGACCCGAATTAATGCACTTAGGGGTAAAAAGGATTATAGGAGTGTCTGGAGGAGGTGTCCTGCTAGAAGTCCCAGATGAACCATCTGCGGCATCCCTTTTTAAGGGATTGGGGGACGACCAAGAGTTAAAGAAGAATTTCAAATTCGTAAAACCTAAAAAGCGCTGGCTCGAGATCATTGTTTTTAATGTGGAGGATGATTCAGATACGGAGGTGTTGGTGAGACGGTTAGAAGCCCAAAATCCGGATCTTTCGATCCAAAAGGGGACTATTTTTTTAATTTTAAAATTAAAGTCAGGATGGGCTGCCATTTTATTTTTGAAGTCTCCCCTCCTGTGTTTAGAAAAATTATCCAGAGGCGATCGGTTTATTTGGGCTGGCGGCGTTATTGGGTTAGGGAATTCCTTAGTATTCTCCAGTGTATGAAATGTGGTAGGCTAGGGCATAGCAATTCCAGATGTTCTGAAGGAGCGAAGTGCCAGAAATGCATGGGTGATCATCCTTCTACGAATTCTGTTGCCAATTTAAAGCGTGTTAATTGTGAATCTTTGAAAAGTTCTAAGGATAAGAAGCTTGACTGCAATCATTCCAGTCACAGCCATGGCTGCCCTTTTTTTTTAAAATCGAGTTGATAAAGTATCGGCGGCATATAGATTATGAGGGATAGTTTGGGGTATTTTTGGTGTTTTATTTTATTTGCTAGTAGTTTTATTAACACTTTACAACAAAGTTGAAAAGTGTTTATGACTTTGTTCATTCTGTCTGTCTGTCTGTCTGTCTGTCTGTCTGTCTGTCTGTCTGTCTGTCCGTTAGCACGATAACTGCCGTAAAAATGAGTTTATCAAAATGAAATTTTAGTATGTTGTTCAGACGGTCTGTAGGACCCATGGGAATATAAATAAATAATATCACCCAATTAGTTTTTTATTGAACCCGGGTTGAAAAAATGAAATACATTGAACCCTATGGGACCTAATTTTTCAAACATTTTTTAAGTAAATTTAAAATTCACGAATTGCTTCGAAATTTTTAGGAAATATTCACATTATCCCATAGAATATATAAAAAAAAATTCAGTAAAATATGTTAAGTAGTTTTTTAATTAAAAAAATTATTTAATATAGGGAAAAAAACAAATTCAATTAAATTCTGACTTTGGGATATCTTCCAGAAAGAAAAGAGAGAGATATTATATAATAAATATCTCTCCATTTGTTTAAACGTTTTGCATATGGGAGTGGCTTCATATTTAAAAATAAATTTGGTAGATAACAATTTTTTATTTTTTTTAAATTTTATATAACTCTTCATGATAAATTTAATTGATGGCATTTTAAATGCACTTTCCTACGTCCTAGAGAGTTAAATTTTGGTACACAGCTTAAATTTGTTGAACATTTTATTCGACAAAAATTTGATGGATCTTTAAATATAGATCATACATTTTTTTCGAAATGGCCTGAAAATAATCCCCGTTCACTTCTATAAATCATTGGTGTAATATTGTTAAAAATTCTGATGTGGACAGCACATGTATTTCACTGCAGACTCATATTCGTTCTCTTTATTTATTCAATGATAATTTGAGTTTATCTGCACAACATAAGTATTTTAAATGACATTGAATTTACACGTTAAACTTAAATTTGGTTCTCATTTGATAGCTAGACTTATTGTCAAAGGTGGCGTAGCGAAAACGCGAAAAAACTAGAATATCTCAAGAACGGCTAGTCCTAGAGTAATGGGGTTAGTCTTATTCTTTTTGTTGTCAAAAATCACATATAAAATAGGATTTTAATTGATATAATTGAGCACACGTAGTCTTTTATTTTTATATATAACGATTTTTGCTGGCCATTTCGCAAAAATAGCCCGTTCCTTTTTCCCGAATCGTAGTAGAATAACCTACAAATGATTTGTATACAAAATTTTGTTAAATTTGGTATATAAATCACTTGTAGGTTATTGAAATATTATACTCCAAATTTTGTTAAATTTGGTTCATTAGTTTTTAGCTAGAGTGGATAAAGGCAATTTCTGCGGCCATTTTTCAAAGAAGGCAGATTCTTTCCTTACGAATCGTACTATAATCTAATGAACATCAGGATTTCCCACAAAAAACATACCTACCAAATTGTATGAAATTCGGTCCATTAGTTTTTCAATTAGAGTGGATGTAATATCCACACAGACACACAGAAACATACACAGATACACCCTTACACACACAGACGTCTTCCTAAAAGTAGTTTTTTCGTGTTCTAGAAGTCCCAAAACGTGTAGATCCTTTGAAAATTCGAGTTCCGATCTTCGGCACGATTCCAATACTTTGAGTACATACACATACACATATATATTATCTGTGTATTATCTGTGTATCTAAATTCCGTGCCTATGCAATTACAATAGTTGTGATTTTAAATGATCCCTAAACTTTTATTATTTCTTCAAGGAAGCCTAATTTTAACATATGCAGAATGCAAATATCTCAAGCGATTGTAAGATGAATTACATAAGAATTGCTGAATTTTTTTCACACAAAATTATTTAGCTCTGGAGTCTGGAATACAAGTTATATGAATGAAATATTCATTGATTTTGCATAAAGAATCAGATGATTTATATTTCGATACACTTTTAAGTATTTAAGTATAATAAATTACTGTAGTACTGTGATAATGTAAAAGATATTACCACTGAATGAATCACATTTTAGAAATTTTTAAATGAAATTACATTTCAGTTGGAAAGTGTTTCATAATCAATGCTTATGCATGATTGATCTTTCTTGTTTTATTTATGAGGTTAATTGTTTTGTTTTAATATTATTATTGGGGTTTAGGAATTTTGATGTAGGGTTAGTGACTGTGTATATATATTGATTATGATGGGTTTGAGTAGTGTTATATGTGAATTTTTGTGTATATTGTTATTTGAATATTGTTATTTTGAATAGTGTGAATATTGTTATTTTGAATAGTGTGAATATTGTTATTTGTGAATAATTATATTTGTACTTTATGTTTATGTATTTTTATTTCTGTAGTATTTACATTGAATATTGGTTTACTAGAGGTTATTTGTTTTTCCTTGGTTGGTGTATTTAAATGGCGGACCTTTTGATTGATGCCGGGGATAAGTTTTTGGTTTTTTAGAAGTGAAGGACATTTTCCTTTGCTTTGGTTGTTTAATTATTTTATTTTTGGCGCCTTGTTTTTCTTATTATTTATTTTTGTTAGGATTGGATGTACCAATCCTATTTGTTTATGGGGGATCATCCGTTTTTCTGTTTTAATTGATTTGTTTAGTATAGTTGTCTTGTGGCAGGCTGGAGAGGCTCGTTCTGATATATTATAAAGGATTTCAGATGTTGTGGTTGCTAATGTTTTTATTGATTGAAGGATATTATATAGTAGGACTTTTGATTGAATCAATTATTGTTTTTGTCGAACTTTTGTTTGATATAATTTTGGCCTATTTTTCTTATTGGTTTTATTTTGTTATATGGTTTTGATGATTTATGCTTTTCCTTTATTACCCGTAAAGTGATGCAGATGATGTAAGGCTAATGTAACCGCCCTAGCCTGGCACTTTTTGTTAAAATAAACTTCTGGGGGTGTGGGTGCGTCGCCGTTCTTGGTGGCGCGGCTTGCCTCGTTGATCCCGTTGCAGGCGGGTCCCTGGCGTGCTGGGTGGGGGTTTCGGTCTTTTCCGAACTGGCGGCGGTGGTTTTTTCCGACTGGCGGCGATTGGCCTTGCCTGACGAGGCTCTGATCATCTGTCCCTTTTGGTATCCTGGGTTCCTGAGGGTGTGTGGCGGCTTGGTATCCTGGGTGGTGTGCGTGTGTGTAGATGAAGTCGGCAGCTTTCTCTGTCCGGTTTTGTCGGGTGGCTCGTTGACACTGTTTCTTGCTGGGGTTCGTCTTTTTTCCCGGTCTGAGATTTAGATGCTCAGCCTTACTGGCGAGCACTTAGGTCTGAGCTGTGGAATATATGATTTCATACATCCTTCCGAGAGGTTGTTGGTAGGGGAAGGGGGCTGCGGTCCCTGTGGGACCCTTACTCTACTGGTGTCCCCACTAGGACCCTCATTAGGATCCCCACTAGGATCCCCACTGGGGTCTTTACTTGGTTCCGGTCTAAATTGGGTTGCGCGTCCCGGCCATCTAAACAGATACCTTACACATTCAGTTAACTTGGACGGTCTGGGTCGAAGAACAAATTTTCAAGCCCCTATGTAGAAAATAAGCGAGCCTTCCTATTACCCCCTATTTTACAAGTTACTGATCTTTTTCTTAAATTGTTTATGTTGTCCGGGCCCCAAAGATTCCCTGGGCCCCCTCAACTTTATCGACGGCCTTGGATATCAAGTTTACTTGCGATCATTTCTCTTATTCTAGATATTTAATAATGGAATGATGGTGAGTACAATAGTTCTGACATTACGGCAAAAGTTTTAGATTTCGGATTCAATTTTTAATACCTTTAGGGATTTCCATTTAGGGCTTTACCAGAACTGCACGCATCTTTATAGTCTCTAAAAGAATGTCCCCTTCATTTGCAATGTATGTATTTGTTTAATCAATAATCAGAGTCTGGCCTATTTTATTCTCTTTCTTCCTAAACGAGGTCAGAAGACGATTAACAGGGGACCTATTAACACCGCTTAAAAAGAAAATGTATATTGGATGCTATTTTTTTACCTACTGCTCTAAATGTATTCATACTCGGAAAATATGGAATGGATTTTTATCTATTTTATGTTGCATTAATTGCTGTGAATGTGGGTTGGTTGGTCTCCATCAAGATGATTGAGTTGACTAGTTGTCAAAATTTGTTTTAGGGCGAAGTTGAGTTTTGAGTTTTGCAAAGTAGTATAACTAGAGATTTGTAAATTTAAATAAAATTTAATTTAATTTTTTTTTATGCCATTAACTTTGTGTTGCATAGCCCTAACGCTTCTAATTTCCTTTCTTAGACTACTAAAATAATTTCTTTGGAATAGATTTAAGTCCCTTGTGAAACTTATATAACTTTTTTGAAATGAAAATTCTGTGCTATGAAAATCCTGTCGTAAACATCGAATACTTTTAATAAGAGTATGAAAATTAAAAAAAAATTACCTAGTTCTAATTTTTTATACTGTAATGCACTGTAATATAATTTTTCACGCTATTAATACACTGCATATTTACAGCATTTTCACAGCGCGAAACATTGTAAATTTTACATTACCTGTGAGATAACAAATATTTACAACTCCTGTACTGGATAATTTCCATGTACTGGATAATTTCCATGTACTGGATAATTTCCATGCTTGCTTAATTACGTTTATAGCATGTTCGTTGTATTGAACCTTATTCTTCATTGAAGAATACCCTACTTTGAATGAAAATGAAATAAAAAAAATTACAGAATGCAAATGTGGTGAAAATATTGGGGGATTTTATTATTTGTATAGTAACAGTAGCAAAGTAGTATTGTAGTATAGTTATAGTAACAGTTGTCGTGTGACCCAACACATAACTCACCTTTTTCTGCAGTCCGGCGTCCACTTCTAAAACAGCATATGGCTTATAATATAACATTAAAATACACACTACTTAATTGTTGACACTTGGTTTTTGGTAACTTAAGATAGTTTATAATACAAGGTGATTCAAAACGATGGGACGGAACTGTAAGGGGTGATAGAACACATCTAAACAAGCACTTTTCGTCATACAATGCATGATCGTAAATTAAGTGGTTAAGCACTAGGGGTTGACACGTACTGTTGCATGAAATCATGGAACACAAGAATGACAAAGGTGGTATGAAGAAAGTAAATAAATTACAGAACACATTTTAACGAATAACTTATAGAAACTGCTCAAAACAGCGATCGCCAACACAAATGCAGGCCTCACACATGCGACGTAGTGATCCCCGTACATTAGCGAATACACCAGGCGTTTCTGGTATAGCAGCAGCAGCAACAGAAACCCTGGCAATAAGGTTCTTAACGGAACCAACGGGGCTATCGTATATGAAACTTTCATATGGGCCTATAGGAAAAAGTCCAGACATGAGAGATCGGACGATCGTGCGGGCCAAGTGATAGAATCACCCTGACTAATCCATCATACTGGAAATAATGCATTCAAGGAGTTTCGCACAGCCAAGCTGAAATGGGATGGCGCTCCATCGTGTTGGAACCGCAATCGGATTTGGGCTTTCCTCGCGTTTCTGTCCACAGCTCCGTACACGAAATACATGTCGACCTTCTCCTGATGCGTGAAACAATTCATCCCCTCTAAAATCCACTGTAGAAATAACGACGAGTGCGACAACAGGCGCTCAATGCGTTCGTTGGACAGGGTCCTTCAGAGCTTAACCGCGTGCGTTATGACCATGCATTGAATGACGAAAAGTGCTTGTTTAGATGTGTTCTACCACCCCTTAAGGTTTTGCCCGTCGTTTTGAATCACCCTGTATTTATTAAAAATATTCTTTTGACTTAAATTTCTAATGGACAATTTACAATCCTTATTCATTGGATTTCAATCTAACCTAGAGACGAAGTGTGATGACAGCAAGGTGTCTTTTATAATTAATTATGACGCACTAAAACGCGAATTCTTCGTGGGAAATAAAAGGGGTACTTGTTGCTATTATTGAGTACGGGTTGCAGAGTTGTTTATAGGAATTATCTGCCAGGATCATCCCTATGCGGCTGCTTTCCTTTTATGTGTTGAACTCATATTGCTTTGATATTCGATCTTAAAACTATGCTGATTCATGACGATTCCTCACTCATCTTTGATTTCATCTCTCCCATTTTTTTCTCACCTCTGTCCATTTCTCTTTCCCAATTAACTCTAAATTTTTGTGTTGCTATTGAACATCTCTGCTGGCTCTTTCTTTATTTCTCCCCCTTGTATATTTTTGGCCAATTGGCTGATAGTACCCCCATAGCTCAGCTCCTATAGGCCGGCGATACCTGAAGAGAGAAAGTTCTCACTGGCTGGAGGTACACTGGGCGTAATTGCCAGCGGTGTGGGAACTTTTCAATGTGTGTGGGAACTTTTATTATCCACACATAAATTATTTTGATAATTTAAGAACGAACGCCTGTATCGCCAAGTATTGGCGATAAGCTGCCAAAAAATGGATATCAAAATATTATGGACGCAAAATGCATTGATTTAACTGTGCCAACTTGAAAAATTCAATTGTTAAAGACTTTTTCATCACATTACGATACACAGCAAATGTGAGACACAGTGTGTATATGCGTGAACGTGTGTGAGCTGGGTGTTAAGATAATTCAAGAACGAACGCCTGTATCGCCAAGTATTGGCAATAAGCTGCCAAAAAATGGATATCAAAACATTATGGACACAAAATGCATTGATTTAACTGTGCCAACTTGAAAACTTCAATTGTTAAAGACTTTTTCATCACATTACGATACACAGCAAATGTTTCAAACAAACAAACAAAAAAATTGCAGCCACACATTGGCGATAACCAGCCAAATATTTCATACCCAGGCGAACAAAGTGCAAAGATATCTCTCCAGAGACAACTGAGAAGCACTTACCTCTAATTGCCACGGCCGTTTTTCGCCGTAGAAAATGATTTCTGGTTACCTTTAATATCTCCACCTCGGGGCCATAGGGGCCCACTTTACGGATATCAAGAAGACGACCCGAATTTTAATAACAATTCCTTTCTATTTTTCGGAGAAGAATTACATTACATCGAGCACTCAAAGCATATTTCCTATCTTTTAAGAGTGGGGAGACATGAGGTTGATAAAATGAGAGCAGAGGTAACATGATGAGAATTAAACAGAAAAGTGTGTGTTGCTATTATATGTAACAGAGGATAAGTGCGAGCAGAATATAAATACGTCATGACTAGGTGTTTTTCGGTCTTTGATAAGTGTTTATATAGGGATAGCAAATCTTTAGAGAACATTATATTGTCTCTTTACAGTATTTCCAAGAAATTTCTTAAGCACCTCAGTAACTTTGTAAGGAAGGGTTCATGAGTGTACACGTTAGGTGTATCTATAATAAAATGACCATGCGTTTTCGAATAAAAGTGATTGAAGTATCCCTAGCGGAAAATGTAAAAAGTTAGCAAAACGAACTAGGCAACAAAGCGAGATAGACAAAAAAGTCAATTATGCAGTTGTAGAGTATTCAATAAGTACAACACTTTTGTGCGAAGGATAAGAAAAACTTGAGCAAAGTATAAAAGCACAAAACAATTCAATAATACAGCATATAGCTGTTTCGAGGATACTCTGGATCCCCTTCGTCAGTGCAAGAGAGCCAACAAACCTGAAGTCCAAAACAGGAATTGGCGCAAAAGGAAGAAGCAGGGGGGATTATATTATATACCCAAGACCTGGATTAAGAGAGAGTCAACCAGAAAGCTGCATGTAAAACAGCCTACTTGTCTAATAAGTACGAATCGACACCGGGAACGAACGAAACGCGTATACGGAAGGTAATAAATACCTTTTAATATCTCGAGAACGGTTTGTGTTAGCGTTCTAAAATTTATGCCAATCGTTTTCTAATGAAAAATTACATAAGAAATGACTATTTGCGTAACTTTATTAGTGGTTTTTTTTTTGACGATTTTTTCAAAATTTCATTCGAAAATTTAGGGGGGGGGGGGTTCTGAACATTCGATTGCGTATAAAAACAATAGGCTTCCAGTGTTTACGGATTGTGATTTTTGTACCAAATTTGGTTCGAATCGGTCCATTCGTTCGTCAGTTATCGTCTTCACAGACTCACTGACACACACACACACACACACACATACATACTTTCACACACACACACACACAGACATCACTTCAAAAATGTTTGATTCGTGATCAGGGATGCTTGAAACGTGCTCTCCCGTCGAAACCTCGAATTCGAATTTTCGACCCCGTCACAATGCTTTCCTTATGCATTATGTATATAAGGAAAGTAAATATACATTATGTATATAAGGAAAGTAAAAAATACTCGTAGATTTGCAGATTTTAAAAACTGAATTTGACCATTCTACCATGCCTGTTACAGACTGAAATTCAAGATATTTGATGGAAAATACAGAGGACAGCTACGAAAATTAAATATTAGCAAAATTGAAATAAGGAATTTGTACCTCTTATTTAGTATCAGCAAACAATTTATTACTACACTTACGTTTTCTCACAGCATCCATCTTCGGTGTCAATGCACAACTGTGATTGAATATAAATTGAATTTAATTTTCTAAGATATTGTATGTTCACCAATTTGGCGTCATTTTCGCCAGTTTAATAATTTTTTTTTTAATTTGGAAACATTTTCGTCAATTTGGCAACTTAAAAAAAATAACAAAGTTGGCGGCATTTCGCCAAATTTGTTGCCCAGGTCGCACAAATTGTCATTTTTTGCCAAGCGTTACAGGCAGACGGGCACTTCTCGGCCGTTCATTCAACTGCTCCATACCCTCGAGTGAGTTGGACGGTCTGGGTTGTCAGGCAGACGGGCAGACAGACGGAGAGAAGGGCTTTTCTCATATAAAAACTACGAAATATTTTGAAACTAAATATAATTTTTAAAAATAATTTCTATAACATTTGATGTATAAAGTACAATAAATATAAATGCATACCTATTACAGTTTTCATATGAATTACATAACAAATGCGATGAGACCGCGTGAATTTAACAAATTCGACATAGGAATTGGACTAAATTTATTTAAATGCTTAACTTTTAAACTAATCCGAAATTTAAAAAATATTAACTAGGTGTTTACTTTCGGGAGTCGAGATACCTAGTTGCCAAACTTCATGTCTGTGGGTCGCTTAGACCTTTTTCTACAGACGACAGAAAAGGACAGACAGACATATATACATCCTCTTTTATTATTATAGAAAATGTATTTAAGAGAATGCAAAAAGAGAAAAATCACTTTAACCTCTTCTGATGTTTAATTACATTTGAGTTATAAACACGTCTGCTTTCATATGAATTATATGCTATTATTATGGAAATCACATCTAATGAATATAAAACTAAATCGCAAGCAAAATATTTTATTATTAATACTAGTGTGCTTTATTATTAAACGAGATACAAGTATTATTATGACCTTGAATGTGTTTAACAATTCCCAAGAGATATAAACACACACAAAATGCTGACATTGTTTGTTACAATTGGGTGGGGTACATCTTAATTACCATAAAAGGAAAAAGGAATTGAATAAACAGCATAATTTGACTGCTCATAGAATAATAATCGGTATAATGGGAAAACTGCCCGGATCCCAAAATTTCGACATTTAAATGCAGATGCCGTTTAATTATTTATATGAAAATAAAGTAACCGGACCTTGCAGTTACAAGTTGGTATTCAGTTTTCGACAAGTTACTTAATGCTATTTTGAACACATAAAGCTCGTAGAAAATATTTTCTCTATTTTTCAAATCTAGTGTTGGATTACGATAATTTTTACTTTCCTTATATACATAGTATAATGTATAAGGAAAGTATTGCGACGGGGTCGAAAATTCGAATTCTAGTTTTCGACGGGAGAGCACGTTTCAACCATCCCTGATCAGGAATCGAACATTTTTGAGGTGAAGTCTGTGTGTGTGTAGATGATATCTCACGAACGAATTGAGCGTTAGAATGAAATTTGGTACAAAAAAATTACAATCCGTGAATACTGGAAGTCTATTGTTTTTAAACACAATCGA
The DNA here is from genome assembly GCA_951213105.1 of Amaurobius ferox. Classification (NCBI taxonomy): domain Eukaryota; kingdom Metazoa; phylum Arthropoda; class Arachnida; order Araneae; family Amaurobiidae; genus Amaurobius; species Amaurobius ferox. The sequence continues at coordinate 74,681,903 of OX578148.1, forward strand.
ATGTTCGAGTGAAATTTTGAAAAAATCATCAAAAAATCAAAACCATTAATAAAGTTACACAAATAGAGATTTATTATATATTTTTTCCTTAGAAAACGATTGACATAAACTTTAGAACGCTAGCACGAACCGTTCTAGAGATATTGCACATTTTTCAAATAAATTTATAAAAAAATCCCATAAATTAAAGAAAAATATTAACTGTTGCGATACATGTTTGCTTTTCATATGTAATATCATGCGATCAATTGGGTGACATCATTCTCGTGGATCTAACTCGTTCCATTCATGAGAAAAGATACTTTGAGTAACATTTTTGTATTTGAACGCCAATAGTCATTTATCTGCTATATAAATAATTTATTTCTCCGACCATATCGTTTGGCGATAATTTGGCGACAAATTTGGCGGAATATCGCCAACTTGGCGATACTAATATCACAAAATAACGTATATTATTCTCAAAACAATAACTAACTTTTTTCACAAAACAGCCGCTATTATTCTCAAAACATTGACACATGTCATAGTTCAATGTAGCTTGTATCAAATCATCTGCTATCCAAATGGGTGATGACTTCTTTTATAGACTAGAATATAGACTAGATAGAGAAACTTCTAGAAATCTCTCACATCTCGTGGAATATTCGTTATTTCGAGGTGTTTCTCAAACCGTCAAAAAGTCCCCATATGTCTTCAAATTGGCGGTAAGTCGTCAAATCTGTCAATCATATTTTATGTCATAGGAAAAGTTGTCTGTACGGGCGTTTTCTTTGTCAGGTTTTTAAAAGAGACTCCAGTGAGAGAGAGCATCTTACATGTTCGTAACAATATGTACAAGATCATTCGTTTAAAAAATATTATGACTATCAGTTGTGATTCATTAAATCGTCATAATTCGAAATCGAATGCTTTCTCAATCTGTATAAAAAATTTCGGGCTAATCTGTAGAGATTTTTCGTTTAAAATAAAAATAATGATAATACGGTTGTGTTCAGTTGCAGAAGTCGTGGAGGATGACCATTTCTCGCGAAATACGCCGCCTTCCAAAAGTTGAACGCGCGGCAATAAATCTGACACATGTCAAAAAGTTCTGTTTTATTTGATTGACTCCATTTCACTAGTCAATTTAGTAATATATTCTTGAGTATAATAAAAAAAATCTGATGTGGGCAACACATGACTTTCCTTACATAATGCAATGAATTTACTATTTTTACAATAAAAAAATATGTTTTTCTTATAGTAGCTATTTATATTCTTACCAAGAAATTGAATTTACGTCAATGAGTCGTCATTTTCACTGATTTAGTGTCATTTTTATCCATTTGGCGAGATTTCCGTTAATTTGGCAACATTTAAAAAAGTAGCCAAGTTGGCGACATTCCGCCAAATTTAGCGCCAAAATCTCGCCAAGCGTTATGGATGGAGAAATAAGTTATTCTTATAGCAGATAAATTACTATTGGCGTTCAAATACAAAAGTATTACTCAAAGTATCTTTTCTCATGAATGGAACGAGCTAGATCCACGAGAATGATGTCACCCAATTGATCGCATGATATTACGTATGAAAAGTGAACATGTTTCTCGACAAATATATTTTTTATAATTTATGGGATTTTTTGATAAATTTATTTAAAAAATGTGCAATATCTCGAGAACGGTTCATGCTAGCGTTCTAAAGTTTATGTCAATCGTTTTCTAAGGAAAAATTGCATTAGAAATGTCTATTTGCGTAACTTTATTAAAGGTTTTGATTTTTTGATGATTTTTTCAAAATTTCACTAGAAAATTGAAGGGGCTCTGATCATTCGATTACGTTTAAAAACAATAGATTCCAGTATTCACAAATTGTGATTTTTGTACTAAATTTCGTTCGAATCGGTCTATTTGTTCGTCAGTTATCGTCTCTACAGACGTACTGACACACACACACACACACAGACATCACCTTGAGAATGTTTGATTCGTGACCAGGGATGCTTGAAACGTGCTCTCCCGTCGAAAACTCGAATTCGAATTTTCAACCTCGTCACAATACTTTCTTTATACATTATTGTAAATAAAGAAAGTAATAATAGAAAATAAAAGAAAATATATTTAGGTATATTTTTTTTCTTTAAAGTGCTGACTTCCCAGTCTGTACAACCGGAAAAATATTTATATACTATACGAACAAACCAAATAAGCTTTATATGGGACAACGGTGCCGACTTCTTGGGTTCGAGATATTTTTTGAGTCCCCAATAATTTTGTTGCGGATTCCTCGAACCCCTAATATTTTTATTCAACTTTAGTGGGGAAAATATATGCATACATTTTGTTTTGTTATCAATTTTTAAGGTTTTTCATTATTTACTTCTTGTTTACTCTGAGACCAGAAATAGATCTCGCATTACATATGGTGAGACAGTTTTATGTGCATTATTTATTGTGTCCGAAACATCGGACAATACCTCCAGTCTGAATGACGCTAGGATTTACAGCACGTGAACCCAAAGGTCAGATAAAACCACAAATTTAGGGGCGTCCAGGCAGAAGAGGGGTCGAACCCTGAAGCAAATGTGAAGTAACGACATTGGATGGAAAGGCTATCGAATGGAGAAAGTGTTTGTAGCGTCACACTGAATGCCGCAAATGAGAGCAAAGAGGGAGTGTCAGTCCCGAGGCAAAAGAACCACACCCGGTGACTCAAGAACGACACTTGTACGAGATCCTTACAATAAGAACGATGAGTTTGTGAGAATGGTGGTAACAGATTGTAACAGTTCGACATTATGACTAGAATGATGCTGATACTCAGTTAAAGATATATAGGTATGACTTGGCGAATACAGATATGACTACGAGAATGACATAAGTACGAGTGTGCGAGCCAGCAGTACAATATGATCGGCGAATTACGCGTAAACGAATTACACTGCTAGTTGATTCAAGTATTATGATCGGCGATGTACATGCTGGTGACAAAGTCTGAGACAGACTTGAAGGTATGTGTTCCTCAAATATGATATCTGGTACTAACTACATTTCAGGCATTTGAATACTGGTCCCACATGGTCGCTCTGCCGAAATAATTAATAAGAAGAATAATTGTTGTAATTAAATAATTAAGTACTTTATGTTGTTAATAAATGTTTTATTGTTAAAGTGGTGTGATCCATTTAGTATTATATTAATTAATATTCCTTTACAGAAATCACGCAAAAGATAAAACAATTGGAGGGTTAATAGTGGCACATAATGCAATGTACAATTTAATAATGAGTCCACTATGTACGATTTTACGGCCATGTTAAGATATATAGATTATGTTAATACTCGAAGTAAGCTAAAAGTGGTTTAACTTTAAGATCTTTTTGTTTTCGCTCACCACATTTACTATATATAAAGTGTGTATAGAAAAGATCCCCTCAGACTGTTTATTGCATTCTGAATACAAGATTTTAACTCAAAAAAAATTTAAAGCGAGATTTGCTGACTTTTTTAACATTGGTAAAAATACCTAAGAAAAAAAATTACATTATCTTCTTACTGTTATAAAGATAATTGAGTTGGAAATTTATACAATGTCTTTATATTGTATATAATAATTTTGCCTCTACAAAAGCAAAAAAAATGAAATAAACAATTATTATTTTTTTTTTTTCTGTACTTAACTATAATTTGCTCCATTTTAGCATTTCAGACGTCTTATTGTACCAAATGATCTGACTGAATGAAATTTGAATTAGACTTCAATATTTTGGAAAATGTATGGGTCATTTGATTTAAAATTTGCAAAATCCCCAATAATTTTTCGAATCTGCGCCAATGGATGTGACCTCCCATCATTTTTGACACAAGCTTTGCATCGACGTTTCATCCCTTCAATTAGGTGACCCAACGTAGCAGAGGGCAATAACTGCCATTCCTGTAGAAGGACAGTTTTCAGCTCTTGGAGAGTTGGAGGGGATATATCAGTAGAGGCAGCTCTTTCAAAGGCATCCTAAAGATTTTCGATGAGATTGAGGTCCATAGAATACTCTAATAACTGCATACGAGTAATATCTTTGACCTTAAGGTATTCTTCCACCAACCCAGTTCTGCGTGAACGAGCATTAAAGCCTATCAATAGAATATATGGAACCTCTTCTGGGTTCAAGGATTTAATCCTGGTATCTTTTAGCCGTTACAGTACCTCTATGAACACGTACATGTCGGTGCGGTATCGCAAAGAAAATCCAGCCCATACCAACACCACTACCACGACTAAATGATGTTCAAACGAGGTTATTGGGCTGGTTGCGTATTATTTTTTCTCTCCAGATTCTTGCACGTTTATTGTCTAAATCTAGGGAAATTGTGACTCATCCGTGAGAAATCACGAATGGTCTGTCATTGCGATTCTGCCCAAGTGGCATGCTGAAGACACCACTTTAATCGTATTCCTCTGGTCTTAGCGCTCAAGGGACAAACACTCGTGTATCCTAGCATATAGTACTTTGACAAGTAACCTTCACCTCACAGTACTGGAGATATCGATCCTATTGCTGCAGCATCTTATTATCTTATTGCTGTAGTATCCATTGCTTGGAGAGCATCGGAAATTGCGTTTGGCCAATAATACTATGTACTAGACGTCAGAAGGAAGCAGCTCAATATTAGAGCATCAGCTGACCAGTGCGAAGATTTGTGGTTCGATTCGCGGTTGGGACAGCAAGATCTGATATAAAAATAGAAGGAGGTGGTCAGTGATATTCTTAGTTGCACATTAATCTGACATTAGAGGGTGGAGGATGCAGTGTCCACTTCGACGACGAAAGCTTGTAATTCAGTCCCAATAGCTCAACGGTAGAGCGTCTGCTGGTCAGTGCGAAGATCCGTAGTTCGATTACCTGATGGAGCAGCGAAATTCTATACAAATATAATGCTTTAGGTTTTAGTATATATATGATTCTATATAAGAAAAACAGTTATCTATATCTGTATGTCTGTAATTCTTAGCGATAAATTTGGTGAAAAAACTTGCAGCATTGGCGAAAAGTTTGGCGACTTTCTGGAACAGGTCACAAATGAACAAAAATGTTGCCAAATTTACGTAAATGTCGCCAAATTTCTGAATTATCTCGAAAAATTAAGTTGATTTGAGACATTGTAACACCTGATTAAAATTTTTTTTGCCCTATTGTCAACAATTCTGCAATCAATGAAATATTATGTAATTGATTTGTCTACGCTTGGCATCTGCGCTTCAGTTTAAAAGTCTGGCTCACCCTAGTTAAAAGAAAATCCACTCTGTGTTTCTTAATTTTTGTGAATGGGCTTTATTGTTGAAAATAAACAAATACGTATACTAACTTCAACAATAACATAAACTTTATAAACTACAACAGATATAAACAAATCTCTATTTTCTCGCACCATTGTTGACCATTACATTCAGATAGAAATATGCAGATTTTCAGCAGAGAAACACATTCACATACAACTTCAAAACTCTATAAAGCAGTCAGATTTTTAGTTTAAAAAGCAGATAAGGTAGATAATGCTTGGTAGTAAAAGGGGAACAATTTCAAAGAACTATCGGTACAGCGTAGATGAGTTCTCGTCAAACCGGCGGCACATTGTCAAAGAGAAAGTGAATGTTCCGAGCAATCATAGATGGACGTCTGTAGAAGATTTGGCGTTAGAAGGTTTCGCTATTAGCCAGGTGCTAGGAAAAGGGTCATTCAGCACAGTCAAGTTAGTTACTTCTAACGTTAACAACAATTGCAATGAAATAACAAACATAACGTGTATAATGATCATAATTAAAGTATTTTTAATCAGACCTTTACTTAGATATTAGCTGTACGAGAGTATATGTGCTCTAGGCGTCTGTGGAATTTTTAATGGCAGTAAAATGAAAATAACAATTTAATTGGCTCTTAGTTTTTCATTTTTTCTTTTGATAATAGTCGTTAGTTACAGAAATACGCCACATCCCATATTCGCAATGGTTATGGCTTATAAAATTAGTATCAGCACGTAAGGAATGACCAGAGAAATTGATTCCACCAGGATTTACTTGCCGGAACAAACGGCATGGGATCAAACACACAAAATTACCTTTTGTTGTGTTGTCACGTGTTAATAATATACGTAGAAGCGAAGCTGGATTATGGACTCTTTTCGTACTATTTTACAACAATGGTTATTATAATACCTCTTTTTGCATTGTCACTTGTTATATATATATATATATATATATATATATCAAGAGTGAGATTCAGGAAGAGTCTTCTATGTATAAAATATAAAACAATAACTAATAGCATACAATCAATAAAGACACAACATAACACAATGATGAGTATTCCAACGTAGAAAAATAAGAGGCAATCATGCCGATAAAGTGGAATAACGCTAGGCTCAAGTTGGGGGTCAAATTCAGAATAGCTTCTTCTTCAAGGCTGAGTATCCAACTAAATTAATCTAGATACTACATATATGTTTGCTTCTGAACATGGAGATGTGTAACAACTATGGACTATACAGGGTGTCCCAAAAACATTGACCTCGGCTTTTATTCCTTATATATTGATCTTAGGCATATATAATGAATTACGAAGTTGCGGAAAAAAAGGTACAGAATTTTATGAAATCGATAAAAATTTTCAGGGGATTAAATTTTAAGAAATACAAAATTTAAATTTTTATACGGCCCCCGTACAAAAACATTTCCAATGAGTAAAATGTGCCCCATACAATAATAAGGTGATGTACAAAATTTTAGCATTTTAAAAGAAAACAATGATTACGTAAACGAAACGATATGAAAGAAAACAATGATTACGTAAATAAAAAATAATTTTGCTATTTATTGGTACAAAAGTATGGACACTGTGTAGAAATAAAAAACTTTACACAAAGATTACAAAGCTTGTTTAAAATGTTTTCTATCCATGCCAAATATCCATTAAAGAGGCAGATATTATTGGCTTATGACGCATTTCTGCGTTTTAAAGTGCATGCATATACTGTAAAACATTTCCGTGCTATTTTCATACGTAAATAAATGTCGAAGTCTGTAGTTTTGTCTTTAATTTATCCTATGACAGTATAACCGATAACATTATCCAAATTGTTTCCTATCTATGAGTTTATCGAGACAGTTTGTACATTCAGTCCCTGTTTTCGTATATAAGCTTAATCTTATTATCTGCGATTTCCTTATCCGCGGCATGTTGATGGAGAGTAATCCCCGGGGATAATGATTAACTACTATACCCATCTGTTTAATTCCGACGAAATGTATTTCTGAAGATTACAACTTCAAATTCAGATAAGTCAGCGTTTAGCAATGTGTATAACTGACGATTGCGATTAAAATACAGAAATCAAATTATTTTATCTTGCGTAATAGCACTCAAAAGGCTGTCTGAAGGTAGTTTTGTCCAGGTGCAAAAGTTTAAAATTTGAATGCTTTGCAAAATTTCAAAGACAACGGCTATATGGTTTCTCCCAATTTAGAAGTATTGAGAGGCTAAAGAAGGCTGCTGTTGGCAATCAACATCTCAATCGAACAAGATATATAACTTTTATCAGGTATAGAAATTTAAAATTTGAATGCCTTGCAATGTTTTAAAGACAACGTCTATGGTTTCTCGCAGTGTAGAAGTATTGAAAGGCTAAAAAAGGCCGCTGTCAGCAATTAGCATCTTATTGGAACAAGATAAAGAACTCTTACCTGCGATTTCAACTGATTATTCTCTATCGTTGAACCTGGATCATAACCCATCCATAAATTCAAACAGGCGTCAACTCGTAAGTTGTTTATATCGGACTTTAATTATTTGCTACACTATACATTTTAGTCGATCTTTGCGTAAAACAAGGCTGTTATTACTTTCCTTATATACATAATGTATAAGGAAAGTATTGTGACGGGGTCGAAAATTCGAATTCGAGTTTTCGACGGGAGAGCACGTTTCAAGCAACCCGGATCACGAATCAAACATTTTTGAGGTGATGTTTCTCTCTTTGTGTGTGTGTGTGTGTGAAAGTATGTGTGTCTGTGTGTGAAAGCCCCGGGCCGTCCGACTCGTCCAGAGGACTTAGAGTATCTATTTGGACGGCCGGGAAGGAAAGTTAGCAGAAGCCAACTCCCGTGTGTGTGAAAGTGTGTGTGTGTCAGTGAGTCTGTGGAGACGATATCTCACGAACGAATGGAGCGATTCGAATGAAATTTGGTACAAAAATCACAATCCGTAAATGCTGGAAGCCTATTGTTTTTAAACGGAATTGAATGTTCAGAACCCTCCTAAATTTTCGAGTGAAATTTTGAAAAAATTATCAAAAAATCAAAACCTTTAATAAAGTTACGCAAATAGACATTTCTTATGTAATTTTCCCTTAAAAACGATTGACATAAACTTTAGAACGCTAGCATGAACCGTTCTTGAGATATTGTACATTTTTCAAATAAATTTATAGAAAAATCCCATAAATTAAAAATATATATTAACAGTTGAGAAACATGTACACTTTTCATATGTAATATCACGCGATAAATTTAGTGACATCATTCTCGTGAATCTTGCTCTTTCCATTCATAAGAAAAGATACTTTGAGTAATACATTTGTATTTGAACGTCAATAGTCATTTATCTGCTATAAGAATACCTTATTTCTCTGTCCATAACGCTTGGCGAGATTTTGGCGACGAATTTAGCGGAATGTCGCCAACTTGGCGACTTTTTTAAATGTTGCCAAATTAAGGAAAATCTCGCCAAGTGAAAAAATGACGCTAAATCGATGAAAATGACGACTAATTAACGAAAATTAAATATCTTGGAAAGAATATAAGTATCTACTATAAGAATAACCTATTTTTTGGCTGTAAAAGTAGTAAATTCATTGCATTATATAAGGAAAGTCATGTGTTGCCCACATCAGATTTTTACTTTCCTTATATACATAATGTATAAGGAAAGTATTGTGACGGGGTTGAAAATTCGAATTCGAGTTTTCGACGGGAAAGCACGTTTCGAGCATCCCTGATCACGAATCAAACATTTTTGAAGTGATGTCTGTGTGTGTGTGTGTGTGTGTGTGTGTGTGTGTGTGAAAGTATGTGTGTGTGTGTGTGTGTGTCAGTGAGTCTGTGCAGACGATAACTGACGAACGAATGGACCGATTCAAACCAAATTTGGTACAAAAATCACAATTCGTAAACACTGGAAGCCTATTATTTTTATATGCAATCGAATGCTCAGAACCCCCCTAAATTTTCGAATGAAATTTTGAAAAAATCGTCAAAAAATCAAAACCACTAATAAAGTTACGCAAATAGACATTTCTTATCTAATTTTTCATTAGAAAACGATTGACATAAATTTTAGAATGCTAACATGAACCGTTCTCGAGATATTGTACATTTTTCAAAAAAATTATCAAAAAGTCAATAAAATAAAAAAAAAATATATTTCCTATTGAGAAACATGTTCATTTTTCATATGTAATACCATGCGATAAATTGGGTGACATCATTCTCGTGGATCTAGCTCATTCCATTCATGAAAAAAGATACTTTGAGTAATACTTTTGTATTTGAACGCCAATAGTAATTTATCTGCTGTAAGAATAACTTATTTCTTAGTGCATAACGCTTGGCGAGATTTTGGCGACGAATTTGGCGGAATGTCGCCAACTTGGCGACTTGTTGAAATGTTGCCAAATTAACGAAAATCTCGCCAAAGGGATCAAAATGATGCTAAATCAATGAAAAGGACGACTAATTGTCGAAAATTCAATATCTTGGAAAGAATATTAGTATCTACTATAAGAAAAACCTGTTTTTTTTTACTGTAAAAGTAGTAAATTCATTACATTATATAAGGAAAGTCATGTGTTGCCCACATCAGATTTTTTACTTTGCATTCTGGTAGCAACACGATCAAGTATTAAAAATTTCTCACATTTATCCTGAAGAACCTTCTGGGCATAATAGTCATTTTAAAGATTTTTAGTTCTGAGAAACATTGGCCAAGCCTAACCGTGCTATATCCTTTATTACATTGATATCTCCAGAAATAGTATGTCAATAATCCAGCTTTCATCTTCATCAGATATTCAGGTATTTGAACTGGGTCTAGCATTGTCTTCCAGAATATGAGGTATAAGATACAACAACATTTTCTGGATTTCAAATTTTATTAAGGTGATTCACAGAATCATTCATACCCAATTTACAGTCTCACTTATTTTCTTCTTCTAGATCCGTGAAGTACGAAGGGAAGGACATAGCCGTCAAGATAATGTCCAAAGACCAAATCTCCGAACATTTTGAATCGAAGTTCTTGCCAAGAGAAATCGATGTTCTGTGTCAGGTCAACCACAAAAACATCGTTCACATAATCAAGATCTTCAGCTACCCCAAGCATGTTTATATTTTTATGGAATTAATCCAGCGTGGAACACTGCTTCAACTCATAAGGGCAAGTTCAAAAGTTATTAGAAATTCCGACTTTTTAATTTCACTACCTTAATTTTTGATCCTCTCTTACTCTGATTGAAGTATCTTTAGAAAATCGAAATAGTCAGATAAGTTGCCAACGGCCGTACCGTGCTGAAAACACCGGTTCTCGTTGGATCACCGAAGTCAGGCAGCATCGGGCGCGGTTAGTGCTTGGGTGGGTGATCACCTGGGAACACCGCGTGCTGTTGACACATTTTGGGCGCAGTAGCTCGATGGTTTGCGCGCTGGATTTGCACGCTGCCACAACTGCCGTCGTGTTCATGCGGAGTACGATCACGTTAAACATGTGGGTCCGTAAGTCCTTCCGAGAGGTTGGTGATAGGGGCAGGAGGGTACGGTCCCTGTGGATTCCTCCCCCACTGGGTTCCGGTCTAAATTGGGTGGCACTTCCCGGCCGTCCAAGCAGTTACCTTACACCTTTCTGGTAGCCCGGCCATTCAATTTGCTGCTGTAAGTCCCTGGACGAGCCGAATGGTCTGGGCTTTTGACACCTTTCTGGTAGGTCGGACGGTCTGGGTCTCAACAACAACAACGTAAAGTGATATCCAGAGACAAACCGAGATAAGCTAACGTTGTAACGTTGAATTAAAGTACCCTCCAGAACAGTACTGTTATGAACGTGTAAAATATTCTCTCTCACTGGAGTCTATTTTGAACACCAGATAGAGAAAACACCCGTACAGGCAACCTTTCTTATGACGTGAATCTATCTAGGGTTGGCTGACGCTGAAGTTTGGAAGACGGTTGCCAGATTTGGCAATTTAATGCAAATTTGGCAACTTTTCGAAGGTTTAAAAAACACCTCGAAATAACCAATATTCTACGAGATATGAGAGATTTCCAGAAGTTTCTATAGAGAGTCTATAAAAGGAGTCATCATTTAGTTGGAGAGCAATTGACTTAATACGAGCTACACTGAACTGTGATATTTGTCAGTGTTTTGAGAATAGTAAGTGCTGTTTTGTGAAATGAAATGCGTCAATGTTTTGAGAATAGTAGTTTTGAGAATCTGTTGTTTTGTGAAATTAGTGGAGAATTTTATGAAGTCTAAATAACCTTTCGATTTTTATATTTGTTTGCATTATAATTTATGTTTGCCTAAACTAACCATTCTAACTGGTTCGGTTGATAGACCATTCAACGAGCTAATCAGCATTTCTGCGTTCCTAAGGTGAAATAGGATCATGTTTCGGATCGTGAGAGATTCAGTAGAAGAGGAAGGTTTCTAGTAAGAGTTTGGACGGGAGTGAGCTGGAGTAAAACAAAAGGCACGATGATAGATTTGGAGGAGATCGAAAGTTGGTTGGAAGCCTAGTGGAAGGAAACTCCATTTGATACAATGATGACTAGGACGAGTCTAGTATTCGGGGTGTGGTCGCAATACGGGGCGAGATAACAGAATGCCAGTGGTAAGAATATTAGCTTTGTAAATGCGTATCCATGTAAGTTTTATCACCATACCACGTAATGTTATAAGTATTTTATATAATTGTATTATCATTATGGCCGTGATAAATACTAGTAGTTAGTAATGTATTCAGTTTAGAAATGCAGCAGATGTTATAGTAAGAATTGAAATTGAAAGGTGTTTGTGTTCATGATAAGAATTCAAAGTGCATATATAGTATATTAGTGTAGTATGAATATTATGTTCAATTCGGTCCTTACAATGGCGTCCAAACAAGTCAACACTGTAGGTTACTGCAAAGATGTCGGAGGTCTGAAAGTGACCCTAATACGACTAGTATGGATTCAGTAAACTCTGGAAAAGTGAGCGATGATTTCAAATTGAGAGGATAAAGACCATGTAAGATACTAACCTGGGTAAAAGTAGTAGCAACAGGAGACTAACCTGAGGTAAAAGTAGCAGGAGGTGGTCAGTCAGATTATCAGTTGCCCGCCAGTCTGACATTAGAGGGTGGAGAATGCAGAGTCCACTTCGACGACAAGAGCCTGCAATTTCGTCACTATAGCTCAACAGTAGAGCGCCGGATGATCAGTTCGGAGATCCAGGGTTCGATTTCCCGTTGGGGCCGCAAGGGTCTTTACACTTTAAGTGCTGTTTTACTGTATTTTGCTCCTGTTTATGCTGTGTTTATAAATAAACGCGTTAGCTGTCCAGAAATATTTACCCATTTTTGTATCTTGAGCTCACACTTACAATATGTCCTAACAATACAGGATATGTCCTAGCAATACATACTGCCTTATGAGCGTTCGCTACAGCTCATTTTTTTTTTATTTCTACTAACGTACAGAAAGTAGAGTAATGAAGTTTTATTTTTGTAGTAGTAGTAATAAACTTTCAGCCGTGTCAGAGATTCCTAATTGGTTGTATTGTGGGCTGTGTAGGTAGTTGGTATGCTTGTATGTAGTGATCTGTAAAAGTTTGTACTTACAATTACATGATAAATTTTGCTATCGTGTTCTTCGTTGATTAGGAACGTGGCCGCATCGGGGAGGCTGAGGCTTGCCATTACTTTCGACAAACGGCAAGCGCCATCCAGTACCTGCATCACCTCAACGTTGCTCATCGAGACCTCAAGTGCGAGAACATTATGATCACGCAGAACAAAGAGATCAAAATCATCGACTTCGGATTTTGTCGATCAGTAGGTATACAAATTTATCGACTGAATGAGTACTGACTGTTTAAATTAGTTTTGTTATGATTTTTCTTTAATTATTTATTCGTTCGATAGTAATTGGGGAAGGGGGAGATAAATGGATGTAAAGTTATCGCATGCTAGGCATTTTATGCATGATAGGCATTACAAAATGTAAAAAGACATTGTGTAACAGATAAGTAAAAATTAAGCATTGCCATTACGCCAAATTAAGTTAAAACGCAGCATAGAGATGTTTCAGAGATACATTAGATCATCGTAAGGTCTAAAATGTCCAACAAACTGGAAGTGAAAAAGACTAAATGGCTACAACTGTAAGAACCAGAAGAGCTTATTATGCATACAAGGACAAGTGATTTCAGCTTTTTTTTTTTTTTTTTATTACGTCCTGCGGAAATTAAAGAGAAATATAAATATAAATGTTTTGAAAGTAGCAAATTAAAAGGAAACAGACACTCTTCATTACAGCAATAAAAAAATTCCATTGCCCCCAACTGTCAGAGACTTTTGATAGTGTCCTATTACGTGACGGCGAAGGAAGAGTTGGATAATGAATAATGGGTCCTTGATCGGCGATTTCTGCGTAAAAGGCGAATGCTAAGGATATGATTCAACTCGAGGTGAAAGGGTAGGATTACGTTGCAAAGAGGAACAACAAGTCGAAGGCAGATCTAAAAATTAGATACTTAAAGAACAAATTCTTGAGCTTCTTACAAAGGAGCGTCCTGGGCCACTTGGAATATTTAAGAAGTCATGGATTGTAGACCATCGAGCTATCGATTGAGACTATATCTCGACCTCGCAAGAAATTATGAGATAATCTTTGAACACAGTTAAAAATATGTCTCATTTTCAGATCTTTGTGGATATCCACGAGTTTAACATATCGAGGAACATGAAAAACAGAACGAAGTTTTAGACTTTGGACAATTGAAGTTATGTACATATAAGACTTCAGTAGAACAGAATTCGAAAGCCATCAATGGACAATATGCATGTGACGTCACAGTAACATGGTTCAGACCTAACAATAGCACGTGCTAATTAATGCGGTCAAAAATTTTATAGGTACATACTATGATATTTTCATTCGAAAGTTCATTTAATTTGAAAAATGATGGCTTCGTTTTATTATTTAGAATTTCGAAATCATAATGCATCGAATTTTGAAAGAATAATGCCATTAATAAGTTGACTTCCAACTATGAGATAACTCATAGTTTGCAGTATGCCGCTACTACGAGTTATCTCGTACCTGCCCGGTTGATCTATAAAGTCAACTACGACCATTCTTGTGGCAAATATGTACTAACTGTACGTGTTGAACGCATGTGGCAAGTCGAAACGTGTACTTCACCAAAATACCCAAAGTGTGTTAATCAGGTAATTAAACATATATTGGATACCTCAAAATTTCAAAATCGAAAATTTTCGTGAAAGCAATACTTCATTCTATTTTCTATAGAATGAGAAGGTAATAATCTATCAATAGTGTGCAAGACATTTAACAAATGAAAGTACTTTAAATTCAAATATTTATTTTAAAATTACATTAATAAGAACATTTATAATTTGATTTTAAAAGATCTTTCTACATTAAAACAAGAAAGATCAATCATAAGCATTGATTACGAAACACTTTCCAACTGAAATGCAATTTCATTAAAAATTTTTCAAAAATGTGATACATTCTGTGGTGATACCTTTTACATTATCACAGTACTACAGTAATTTATTATATTTAAATATTTAAAACTCTATCGCAATATAAATCATCTGATTCTCTATGCAAAATCAATAAATATTTCAGTCATATAACTTGTATTCCAGACTCCAGAGCTAAATAATTTTGTGCGAAAAAAATTCAGCAATTCTTATGTAACTCACCTTACAATCGCTTGAGATATTTGCATTCTGCATAAGTTAAAATTAGGCTTCGTTGAAGAAATAATAAAAGTTTAGGGATCATTTAAAATACGATTGTAATTGCATAGGCACGGAATTTAGATACACAGATAATACATAGATACACAGATAATATATGTGTGTGCGTGTGTATGTATTCAACGTATTGGAATCGAGCCGAAGATCGGAACTCGAATTTTCGAAGGATCTACACGTTTTGGGACTTCCAGAACATGAAAAACGATTTTTAGGAAGACGTCCGTGTGTGTAATGTGTAAGTGTGTATCTGTGTGTGTTTCTGTGTGTCTGTGAGGATATTGCATCCACTCTAAAATCTATTGCATCCACTGAAAATCTAATGAACCGAATTTAATAAAATTTGGTAGGTAAGTTTTTTGTGGAAAACCCTGATGTTCATTTGATTAGAGTACGATTCGTAATAAAAGAATCTGCCTTCTTTGCGAAATGGCCGGCAGAAATTGCCTTTATCCACTCTAGCTAAAAACTAATGGACCAAATTTAACACAATTTGGTGTATAATATTTCAATAACCTACAAGTGATTTATATACCAAATTTAACAAAATTTGTTATATAAATCACTTGTAGGTTATTCTAGCACGATTCGGGAAAAGGGAAAAAATAACGGACTGTTTTGGCGAAATGGTCCGCAAAAATAGTTAAATATAAAAATAAAAGACTACGTGTGCTCAATTATATCAATTAAATTCCTATTTTATACGTGATTTTTGACAACAAAAAGAATAAGACTAACCCCATTACTCTAGGACTAGCGGTTCTTGAGATATTTTAGTTTTTTTGCGTTTTCGCTACGCCACTTTTGACAATAAGTCCATCTATCAAATGAGAACCAAATTTAAGTTTAAGGTGCAAATTCAATGTCATTTGAAATACTTATGGATGTTATTTTGTGCAGATAAATTCAAATTATTATTGAAGAAATAAAGAGAACGTGAATATGAGCCTGTAGCGAAAGACATGTGTTGTCCACATCAGAATTTTTATCAATATTACAACAATGAATAGAAGTGAACGGGGATTATTTGCAGGCCATTTCGAAAAAATGTAGGATCTATATTTAAAGATCCACCAAATTGTTGTAGAATAAAATGTTCTACAAATGTAAGCTGTATACCAAATTTTAACTCTCTAGGACGTAAGAAAGTGCATTAAAAACGCCGTCAAATAAGTATATCATGAAAAGTTATGTAAAATTTAAAAGAAATTTAAAAAATTGTTATCTACCAAATTTATTTTAATGTGTGAAGCCTCTCTCATATACAAATTAATTAAACTCTTGGAAAGACATTATTTATAAGATATATCAATTTTTTCTTTCTGAAGGATATCGCAAAAGTCAGAATTTAATTGAATTCGTTTTTCTCCCTATATTAAATAATTTTTAATTAAAAAACTACCTAACATATTTTGCTGAAATTTTTTTTATATATTTTATGGGATAATGTGAATATTTCCTAAAAATTTTGAAGTCATCTGTGAATAATTTTAAATGTACTTAAAAAATGTTTGAAAAATTAGGTCCCATAGGGTTCAATGTATTTCATTTTTTCAACACGGGTTCAATAAAAAACTAATTGGGTGATATGATTTATTTATATTCCCATAGGTCCCACAGACCGTCTGAAAAGCATACTAAAATTTCATTTTGTTAAAGTCATTTTTACGGCAGTTATCGTGCTAACGGACAGACAGACAGACAGACAGACAGAATGAACAAAGTCATAAACACTTTTCAACTATGTTGTAAAGTGTTAAAAATGATTTTTTGAAGCATTAAAACGTAGTATGTGATCTCTTAAAAGAGCGTGCAAATAAAGATTTTCTAAATATATTGAAGCAATTTTTTACTGTGTGTAAGGAAAGTCGATTTTTAACATTTTACAACAAAGTTGAAAAGTGTTTATGACTTTGTTCATTCTGTCTGTCTGTCTGTCTGTCTGTCTGCCCGTTAGCACGATAACTGCCGTAAAAATGACTTTATCAAAATGAAATTTTAGTATGTTGTTCAGACGGTCTGTAGGACCTATGGGAATATAAATAAATAATATCACCCAATTAGTTTTTTATTGAACCCGGGTTGAAAAATGAAATACATTGAACCCTACGGGACCTAATTTTTCAAACATTTTTTAAGTAAATTTAAAATTCGCGAATTGCTTCCAAATTTTTA
Source organism: Amaurobius ferox (assembly GCA_951213105.1). Classification (NCBI taxonomy): domain Eukaryota; kingdom Metazoa; phylum Arthropoda; class Arachnida; order Araneae; family Amaurobiidae; genus Amaurobius; species Amaurobius ferox. The sequence continues at coordinate 74,699,149 of OX578148.1, forward strand.
GGAAATATTCACATTATCCCATAGAACATATAAAAAAAGATTCAGTAAAATATGCTAATTTAATTAAAAATTATTTAATATAGGGAAAAAAACAAATTCAATTAAATTCTGACTTTGGGATATCCTCCAGAAAGGAAAGAGAGATATATTATATAATAAATATCTTTCCAAATGTTTAAACGCTTTGCATATGAGAGAGGCTTCACATTTTAAAATAAATTTGGTAGATAACAATTTATCATTTTTTTAACACTTTGCAACAAAGTTGAAAAGTGTTTATGACTTTGTTCATTCTGCCTGTCTGTCTGTCTGTCCGTTAGCACGATAACGGCCGTAAAAATGACTTAATCAAAATGAAATTTTAGTATGTTGTTCAGACGGACTGTAGGACCTATGGGAATATAAATGAATAATATCACCCAATTAGTTTTGGGTTGAACCAGGGTTGAAAAACTGAAATACATTGAGCCCTATGGGAACTAATTTTTCAAACATTTTTTAAGCGGATTTAAAATTCACAAATTGCTTCGAAAATTTTAGGTAATATTCAAATTGTTCCCTAAAATGTATAAAAAAAAATTCAGTGAAATATATTCAGTAGTTTTTTAAATAAAAATTAAAATAATAATTACACCTTTTATATGAAACGATCACGTGACCATGATATGAAACGATCACGTGACCATGATATGAAACGATCACATGACCCACTTCAAAATGATATATGGCATCCATTTTGTTTCAAAATCATGATTATTTTAAGTTCTTTTTATTTCATATTGAGTGTTATATCCGTCCTAAAACTACTTTATTTTTGCTTAAATTCTGTGCATCTACATACTGAAACAACGCAATGACAATATATTTGAGTTTAAATGCTCATCTAAATTTGATTATTTCTACAACTAAGCCTATTTTTCACCTAAATAATGTTCCAATACAATGCACGATTCCAATACTTTGAGTACATACATATACACACATATATTATCTGTGTATATAAATTCCATGCCTATGCAATTACAATAGTTGTGATTTTAAATGATCCCTAAACTTTTATTATTTCTTCTACGAAGCCTAATTTTAACATATGCAGAATGCAAATATCTCAAGCGATTGTAAGATGAATTACATAAGAATTGCTGAATTTTTTTCACACAAAATTATTTAGCTGTGGAGTCTGGAATGCTAGTTATATGAATGAAATATTCATTGATTTTGCATAAAGAATCAGATGATTTATATTTCGATACAGTTTTAAATATTTAAGTATAATAAATTACTGTAGTACTGTGATATTGTAAAATATATCACCCACTGAATGTATCACGTTTTAGAAATTTTTAAATGAAATTACATTTCAGTTGGAAAGTGTTTCATAATCAATGCTTATGCATGATTGATCTTTCTTGTTTTATTTAGAAAATATTAGTAAATTCACTTACTACATCTTCTCTTATCTTTATCTGTACTCAATGCCAAGATTTGTTTTGCAGTTGACAAAAGTGGTCGCCGTGAACTGAGTCGGACGTTTTGTGGCAGTACGCCCTATGTGGCACCTGAGATTCTTATGGGAAACCCTTACAACCCGATTTTGAACGACGTGTGGAGCCTCGGTTGTGTTCTTTATATGATGGTGACTGGGACTATGCCCTTCGAATTCTCGAATGTCAAAAGAATGGTGACTTTTCAGCTCTTAAGAAAGGTTTATTATCCACCGGAGTTGAAACTCAGTCAATCTGTACAAGTAAGTAACATTTTCTACAGTAATTAACTGGAATGTAGCTCAACTCGACTTTCTGTTGCCAGAATCCATTTTCAGTAGCTTTCTTTTTCAAATTTTACAGGAAAGTTTTTGAAAAATCGGTATCATTGGTGTAAATGATTGCAATTATAGCGTGTTATTCTTCCCTTTGAAGGACTTGAAAAATCTTTTGATGATAACATACTTGGTAATGTACCGCCCGGGGATCCGAAGTTGTCTCCTTGAGAGATCTGATAAGGTCACGAACAAAAAAAAATCTGATGTGGGCAACACATGACTGTCCTTATATAATGTAATGAATTTACCACTTTTACAGTAAAAAAATAGGTTTTTCTTATAGTAGATACTAATATTCTTTCCAAGACATTAAATTTTCAACAATTAGTCGTCATTTTCATTGATTTAGCGTCATTTTTATCCATTTGGCGAGATTTTCGTTAATTTGGCAACATTTCAAAAAGTCGCCAAGTTGGCGACATTCCGCCAAATTCGTTGCCAAAATCTCGCCAAGCGTTATGCACTAAAAAATAAGTTATTCTTACAGCAGATAAATGACTATTGGCGTTCAAATACAAAAGTGTTACTCAGAGTATCTTTTATCATGAATGGAACGAGCTGGATCCACGAGAATGATGTCACCCAATTTATCGCATGGTATTACATATGAAAAGTGAACATGTTTATCAATAGGAAATATTTTTTTTTTATTTCATATAACTTTTTGATATTTTTTTTAAATGTACAATATCTCAAGAACGGCTCGTGTTAGCGTTCTAAAATTATGTCAATCGTTTTCTAATGAAAAATTATATAAGAAATGTCTATTTGCGTAACTTTATTAGTGGGTTTGATTTTTTGACGATTTTTTCAAAATTTCATTCGAAAATTTAGGGGGGTTCTGAACATTCGATTGCGTATAAAAACAATAGGCTTCCAGTGCTTACGGATTGTGATTTTTGTACCAAATTTGGTTCAAATCGGTCCATTCGTTCGTCAGTTATCGTCTCCACAGACCCACTCACACACACACACACACACACACACACACACACACACACACACACACACACACACACACACACACACACACGCACGCACACAACCACACACACACACACACACACACACACATACACACACACACACATACACACACACACACATACACACACACACACACACATACACACACACACACACACAGACATCACTTCAAAAATGTTTGATTCGTGATCAGTGATGCTTGAAACGTGCTCTCCCGTCGAAAACTCGAATTCTAATTTTCGACCCCGTCACAATACTTTCCTTATACATCATGTATATAAGGAAAGTAATAATTGCAGCTATTTTTGACAACAATGATTAAAACTATAAAATCTTGTGATCATTTCATTGAGACATAAATAAACCCTTTTATGCATGATTATGTTGAAAGATTTCTTCGAAAGATTGGCCATTTACTTTGATTGAATGCGCTGGAAATCTATAGTCTTCTGTTTTTTTTCTATATTAGTAATCGCGCCAAATTTTATTATGTCACATAGAGTTACATACAAATTCAAAATGGTTAATTTGTACTTAGGGATGTTGAAAACATATAAATCCATATAGGGGCTAAATACGCGGAATACAGGCGGGGGGGGGGGGGGGGGGGTTCACGAAACACGAAAGGGAACGAAAAATTTTAAAGGTCATAGAAATAGTAGGAAACTGGATTGACATCAAATCTTGCTGGTGGACCTGGGCTGAATCCTTTACGCCACCAGATCTATACTTCACAAGTTGAACGTTTCGGTTATCCTAATTCTTTTCTTTACATGTACTGCTGTCATTGCTGCTGGGAACTTTCAATAATGTTTCATAAAGAGTCGCTAAATCTACCAGAATTCCGACGAGTCAAACAAATTGGCTGTTTAGAAATTTTGATTTCCAGTAATGTAGTTGGTAGAAAACTGAAATTGCAACTGCGAAATCTGGATTTTTTTAAAGCTCCGAAATATGCCTATTATGGCAAAAATTTGCAATGGATGACAACCAAGATTTTAGTTAATTTCAGTGGTAATCCCAAAATAATGTGCAAAAAAAATAAAATAAAATTAATGTAGGCTTGTGTTTAGGATGTTTTCTACCTTTGCAGTTAAAAAAAGACGCATTGAAGCATATTTTACAAACGGTCTATTTTTACTTTCCCTGCAATACATGGTAATGTATAGGGAAAGTATTGGAATCATGCCGAAAATCACAACTCGAGTTTTCGACGGATCTACACGTTTCGAGACCTCTAGAATACGAAAAAACCATTTTTAGCGTGACGTCTGTGTGTATGTCTGTGTGTCTGTGTGTCTGTCTGTGTGTCTGTCTGTGTGTCTGTCTGTGTGTCTGTCTGTGCAGATTTTGTATCCACTCTAACTAAAAAACTAATGGACCAAATTTCACAAAATTTGGTAGGTAAGTCACTTGTGGGCGGGGCTGGTGCTGATTAGTTTTGGGTACGATTCGGAATAAAAGAACCCGCCTTTTTTGTTCAATGGCCCGCAAAAGCTTGTATCCACTGTAGCTGAAAAACTAATGGACCGAATTTCACAAAATTCGGTAGATGAGTCACGTATAGGTCACCCTGGTGCTGATTAGATTTTGGTACGATTCAGAAAAAATAACCTGCCTTTTTTTGCAAAATGGCCCGCAAAAATTGCCAAAATCTAAAATAAAAAACTGGGTATACTCAAATATATCCATTAAATGCTGATTTAATACGTAATTTTTAACGACGAAAAGAATAAGACCAACCCCATTACACTAGGACTAGTCGTTCTCGAGATATTTTAGTTTTTCATACTTTCCCTACGCCACCTTTGAAAATAAGTCCGGTTATCGAATGAGAACGAAAATTGAAATAAAAGTGAAATAAATTTAATTAAAATAAAGAGAACGTTAATATAAGTCTGCAGGGAAAGTCATGTGCTGCTCACATCAGAGTTTTACTTTCCCTGCAATACATGGTAATGTATAGGGAAAGTATTGGAATCATGCCGAAAATCGCAACTCGAGTTTTCGACGGATCTACACGTTTCGAGACCTCTAGAATACGAAAAAACCATTTTTAGCGGACGTCTGTGTGTGTGTCTGTGTGTCTGTCTGTGTGTCTGTGTGTCTGTGTGTCTGTCTGTCTGTGTGTCTGTCTGTGCAGATTTTGTATCCACTCTAACTAAAAAACTAATGGACCGAATTTCACTAAATTTTGTAAGTAAGTCACTTGTGGGCGGGGCTAGTGCTGATTAGTTTTGGGTACGAGTCGGAATAAAAGAACCCGCCTTTTTTTGCGAAATGGCCCGCAAAAGCTTGTATCCACTCTAGTTGGAAAACTAATGGACCGAATTTCACAAAATTTGGTAGATAAGTCGCTTGTAGGCCACCCTGGTGCTGATTAGATTTTGGTATAATTCGAAAAAAAATAACCTGCCTTTTTTTGCAAAATGGCCCGCAAAAATCATCAAAATCTAAACTTAAGAACTACGTATGCTCAAATATAGCCACTAAATGCTTGTTTAATACGTAATTTTTAGCGAAGAAAAGAATAAGACCAACCCCATTACACTAGGCCTAGCCGTTCTCGAGATATTTCAGTTTTTTATATTTTTCCTACATCATTTTTGAAAATAAGTCCAGTTTTCAAATGAGAACGAAAATTGAATTAAAAATGAATTAAATTTAATTTAAATAAATAGAACGTGAATATAAGTCTGCAGGGAAAGTCATGTGCTGCCCACATCAGATTTTTAAGACATGCTGTACTGAGTAAGCCATTAAAGTTTTGATAAGTCTTTTGATTCTAAGTTTGAGGTTTGAAACATATGCTCTGAAAGTTTCGCACAAAAAATTTAATTTTTTAATTTTTTTGGTCAAATATAGGTTAAGTGCATTTTGAATATGTAGTAATATTTGTTGTTTATTCTAGAGCTTGATATCCAATATGCTGGAACCTGATCTCACCAGTCGATATACCATGAATCAAGTTGCTTATAGCAACTGGATACAAGAAAAGAAGAGCCAGTTTGACCCAATTAATGCTAATGAGGTGAGGAGAGACAGGGAGAATACCACAGTTCCACAGATCTTACTGAGGAACAGCGTCTCAAGAGGGACGCAGACGATATCTTTGAACGAGTTCGACGAGTTTGACATTTTCGAGAAGCTGGATAAAATGAGGGGTCGAAGAGGTAGCACGAAGAAATGAGTTTATAAAGAAAGGTACAGAAAAGTTAGTCATTGTAAGAATGAGAAACTAAATGCAATTTAAGCAGATACTAGCTCAATAAATGTTTTGAACGTTCGGTCAGAAATGCTCTTTGTCGCTTTTATTAAGAAAACTAAAATAAGAAACACCACTCGACTTTTTCGTAAATCATTATTTATAAATGTTTAGAAATATTAATGTCATAGCGAATCATATTTTATCTGAAAGTCTTCAGTATCCACAACTGCACAATGTTCGCGCAACTATATTTCAAATGTGTTATTTGTAAATTATTTTTATACAGACTTCGTTTATTATTTATAAATTTTAACAAGCTTTATTAAATCCACTCCCAGCACTATTTCACTATAAACGTTCCAATCATCGGCACAGTAAACATTAAATTTTCACATATACTTTGGTCTGAATTTTATTTTTGAAAAATTATATGTTTAAATGTTATAAACATTTCATTTATTACTTTCCCTACAATACATGGTAATGTATAGGGAAAGTATTGAAATCATGCCGAAAATCGCAACTCGAGTTTTCGACGGATCTACACGTTTCGAGACCTCTAGAATACGAAAAAACTATTTTTAGCGTGACGTCTGTCTGTGTGTCTGTCTGTGTGTCTATCTGTCTGTGCAGATTTTGTATCCACTCTAACTGTAAAACTAATGGACCGAATTTCATAAAATTTGGTAGGTAAGTCACTTGTGGGCGAATTTGGTGCTGATTAGTTTTGGGTACGATTCGAGATAAAAGAACCTGCCTTTTTTGCTAAATGGCCCGCAAAAGCTTGTATCCATTCTAGCTAAAAAACTAATGGACCGAATTTAACAAAATTCGGTAGATAAGTCACTTGTGGGATGCTTTGGTGCTGATTAGATTTTAGTACGATTCGGGAAAAAATAACTTGTCTTTTTTTGCAAAATGGCCCGGAAAATTCGCCAAAATCTAAAATAAATAAAAATCTACATATGCCCAAATATATCCATTAAATGCTCGTTTAATACGTAATTTTTAACGAAGAAAAGAATAAGACCAACCCCATTACACTAGGACTAGCCGTTCTCGAGATATTTTAGTTTCTTCGTATTTTCTCTACGCCACCTTTGAAAATAAGTCCAGTTATCAAATGAGAACGAAAATTGAATTAAAAGTGAATTAAATTTAATTAAAATAAAGAGAACGTGAATATAAGTCTGCAGGGAAAGTCATGTGCTGCCCACATCAGATTTTTTACTTTCCCTGCAATACATGGTAATGTATAGGGAAAGTATTGGAATCAGGCCGAAAATCGCAACTCGATTTTCGACGGATCTACACGTTTCGAGACCTCTAGAATACGAAAATACAATTTTTAACGTGACGTCTGTGTGTGTGTCTGTGTGTCTGTGTGTCTGTCTGTCTGTGTGTCTGTCTGTCTGTGCAGATTTTGTATCCACTCTAACTAAAAAACTAATGAACCGAATTTCACAAAATTTTGTAGGTAAGTCACTTGTGGGCGGGGCTGGTGCTGATTAGTTTTGGGTACGATTCGGAATAAAAGAACCCGCCTTTTTTGTGAAATGGCCCGCAAAAGCTTGTATCCACTGTAGCTGAAAAACTAATAGACCGAATTTCACAAAATTCGGTAGATGAGTCACGTATTGGTCACCCTGGTGCTGATTAGATTTTGGTACGATTCAGAAAAAAATAACCTGCTTTTTTTTGCAAAATGGCCCGCAAAAATTGCCAATATCTAAAATAAAAAACTGGGTATACTCAAATATATCCATTAAATGCTGATTTAATACGTAATTTTTAACGATGAAAAGAATAAGATCAACCCCATTACACTAGGGCTAGCCGTTCTCGAGATATTTTAGTTTTTCGTACTTTCCCTACGCCACCTTTGAAAATAAGCCCGGTTACCGAATGAGAACGGAAATTGAATTAAAAGTGAAATAAATTTAATTAAAATATAGAGAACATTAATATAAGTCTGCAGGGAAAGTCATGTGCTGCCCACATCAGATTTTTTAGGTTGGTATCAGGTTAGCTAAGTTAAGAATTGGATGCCTTTACTCTGACTTCTGCTAATTCATATATGCGAATTCCAAAGTGTATGTCTGTAACGTCTTTTTTATATAATTAGCGAATGAATAGAAACTTGCAAGTTGACACATGACTCAATCGTTCGATAAAATGGACACTTTTGTTAAAATCGAATTTTTAAAATAAGGGGAGACCGGAGTAAGACGACGATGTTAACGAATTTGATTTTTTTTTAAATTCGTAAAACTTATAATGCATATTTTTTGCAATATAAATAAATTATTCATACGTTTCATTAGTAATAAAAAAAACTATATCGGATAATCTCCCAAATTAAACCATACGAAAACATGTTTTAACGTATTGTCAAAAAAAATCATCTTGCCCCAGTGCTGGGGCAAGATGACAACTCGCAAAATTTGACCTAACAAGACTTTTGAGGTATTTAAAGAACGTGCAAAACACTAATAGAGTTTAAAGGTGTGCAATTAATGAATTATGTTATTTACAAAAGTCACAGATGAATTTCCTTCCTTCGTATCCAGTACAGTTTTCATGCCACCAAGCTACGTATTGAGAGCAAGCATAGTGTCCAGTCTTCGGGTGGATCAATGTAAAGTTCATCACAAGCTGGGTAGTTAATATCCTCGCTCTTTTGATCTGCGCTTACCTCGAAAAGCTACCGTTTAGCAATTTTCTTCTTATCTCTCTGTGTTTTTCCATTTCATCCTTTGAATTTTGTTTCTCAAGCAACAAATTTCTAATTAGTGAACTTGTTAAAACGCTGGTTAACATTTTTCTTCTCTTTTTTGTTGATCTTTTAACTTGTGGTAAGGGTTTAAAGTTAAATATTGATGTAAGATGGGAGCATCTTGATCCCGGAATTTGTTCACAGTTGGGATTATTTACACTTTCAGTGTCGCTATCATTAGCACCTAAAGAAATAGGCGTGCTTTTATTTGTGGAAGATGACGAACTTCGTCATCTTGCCCCGAATGACTAAAAGAAACAACATGGCTGGTGTACAGTAAACTATGCATCAGATTAAAATTATGATAGCTGAGTATTTAATACTATAAAGTGTAACCATAAATTATATCAGAATTTTATGACTTACCTTTAAGTAGCTCAAGCTTATTTAGTACAAGTCGAAAATAGTTTCACGTCCCTTAATAAAATTTGACTAAGAATATAAGTTGTACGTGCAGCAAGAATAGGGCCTTCCGCGTGCGATTAGTTGCTCTGATACAGGGGATTGTACCTATGCTCGTCAAGTGCTGTCACCTAAGAATAAGTCGTTAAAACTGTGATTCGTCATCTTGCCCAGCTCGTCATCTTACCCTGGTCTCCCCTACATGTATATTCTTTAAGGTTGGGGTTTGAGGTTGAGGTGTCATGTTCATTTGAGGTGATTTAACAACCTCATTTGAGGTTTGGAAATGTTTTACAACAAAACGTACAAAATACGAAATGATAGAAAATTATACTTACCTATGAGTTAGAAGCTTGAAATTTGCTACAAGAGTGAATCGTTTGATTGGTGGAAGGTGAGCAATTTTAATTTTCCAATATTTATTACTTAAAGGATACTGTCCATCAAAATGTTCCATTTGTACAATAAATGGGAAGTACTCACTTTAAATGCAATGTGAAATTTGGTACATGCGTCAATCTGTCTGTAAAACACATGGAAAAAATTCGAATTTTTCGTAAAAGTTCGTTTGATGGTCTGCTCCACGCCGAAACGATTTCACCCACACTTACCATATTAGTGTGAGTCTGTTGATAGATAGAGCCGCAGTTTGATACACGGGTCAATTGTTCGATAAAACTCCCGAGAAAATTCAATTTTTCGAAAACTGTTCATCTGAGAAAATACTCCACATACAAAAATTTTTTTCGAAATATTAAATAATAGAAAAATGTAATTCTTGTTTAGACACAGAGATTTAAAAATTGGTGTATTGTTTTGATATTAAGAATGTGAGCAATTTAGTTTTTCCAATGTTTGTTAAGTGTGCTGCACGCCAAAATGTTCAATTTGCCAAATGAATTAGACACGTATTGTTTTAAGTGAAATATAGACATGAAATTTGGTGCAGGGGTCTATAGTAAAAAAGAAAGAAGGTATCTAACACCTAAGGAGGGTATCTAACACCTAAAAATTTTAATTATGAAATGATAGAAAGATGTACTTCTCGTTGGCATTCAAACTTGAAATTTGGTGCAATAGCTCGTTCCATCATCGATAGTAATTTCAGTTTTCAAATTTTTAATGGTGTAGGGTTGCCATACAACAAACTCATAGATATTGCAAACACCCTCTTTCAATCGAGATATAGGTATTATGTTTAGTACACGCATCAATCGATGGTTTGAAACTTCTGTGAAATTTAAATTATCCCAAAATCTACGTTTGATTGGGCGGTCGAAATTAAAACGTTCGAAATATGCACTGTTTAGAAAACGATGTTTCTAATGAAATATAGAAATTCAGCCCACCTCCACGGCAACCTGATGGTTTACGCAGATAGAAAAAGGAGGCAGAAAGGGTTTTATCACTTCCAGCCAAGCCACAAACAGGGGAACGAGGTCTTCCGAATCATCCACGGCGCGGGTTTGGAAAGACAATCCGCCGAGTCTCGACCCCGGTCGCCGAGGAGTTTGGTAACTGGTCACAAAGGCACAGTTTCTCCCCGCCACCTGGAAGAGTCTGCTTCATGAAGCCCGGGGACAATCCACCGATTAATTTTTATCCACTTAGAAAAGGCTGGTCAGAGGCCCATACGCCGAGGTCCCCCTCCTAGGGGAATCAATAAAATATAAACTCGAAATTTGGTTTCTGTGGATATCATTCCATAGTGAGAAAGGGGGGGGGGATATAAGTTTACAATATATATTATTTAAGGGACGCTGTACATTAAAATGTTCAATTTGGCGAATAAATGTAAAACACCGTTTCAGAAATAGTGACCAGGTATTTGTTATACGGAACACGGATAATACGTAGATCAAACTGCTTCTAATGCAGGGAAAGTAAAAATATTTCGTTTAAAACAACATTCAACGCAAAATGAATAGTGCCAAAATAAAAAGCGCAACCTTTACTCGTAAGAGCAAGATCGGCTTAGGCGAGTTAAGGTTGCGCTTCTTGTTTGCCCTGACAAAGTAGGCCGTTTCTTACCCCCGAAACCACCGGAACTATAAATTTTGTACCGTATGTTGCTTTACTAAGTACTTTTAGTTTTTTTCACATATAATTCTTGTCGGTTTGTGAGAAAATACCTTGAAAAATATTTAAAATCAAGTCTTCGGTATAATGTTAATTAACGTATAAGTATTGAGTAATCAATTGAATGTTATTCAATAAAGAAACTTTTTATAATTGATGTGTATACACTTGGCAGTTATACTTTAGTTTAGAAGTAGGTTAACTCAGTAAATACGTTCTGTGGAGTATTGTAATATGAAATGTAATAGTTAAATTAATTACTTTTCATTTAATATTTAGGTTTTATAAGATAACATTCGTTCCGAAAGATTGTAAATTATGTATCAGTGTGTATCGTATAATTTCTTACATTGCATGTGTTGTTCACAATAATTCTCCAAATTTACATCGAAAAGATTTGCTCTCGATCTCTCGTAAAAACATTTTTTTGGTACATACCTTTCTTTAAGAAGTTACATTGTATTAATGATCATGGCTCATGGCTTGTCTATGAGTATATGGTACATCATTCAGTTGGTTTACAGCAAATATCTTATTATTCTCCTTATTAAGGAGCCTTTAATTTTCGTATCACAATCAACATTTGTCACTGTTGTCGTGTGTTCAGTCCAACGACTTTTCTCCAATTATTATTACCATCTCGTTCGGCAATCTTGATTTAATTTTATCTTGTTTAATGAAATACACCTTTCCCGATTTTCATTGACTTTACTTTTTATGAGATTTTAGGGTCATCCTGATTGGACCCCCCTTTTTGATGGAGCTTGTACGAGTCTTTCCCGAAAGCATCGGTTACGCTCATGTTGCCATCGTGATATTTCCCATGTGATGATGTCATCGCTGATTCGTGAATTTTAGAGTCGTAAACCTCTCCGAACTGTCAACCTTGTCTGTCACCCTTGCTTGTCAACCGTGTTGCCATTTGTCTCAGTTTTTTGTTCAGTTTGTATTGGCTGTTGTATTTCCTGAATTACAATTGCCTAATGGGTTTCATATATTCGTCGATTGGGATTATACATTTGTCAATTAGTATTTGTGGTATGAATCTCTATTTACCTGTTGCCGTCTGGAAGGGATCACGTAAATTAATTAAATAATAAAGTCGTGGAGACTAGCACACGTATAATTCAATTGTTTCTGGGATAAATACATATCTTTAATTACAGGTTATATTTACAAAAGCATTTGCATAAATTATATATGCAATTTATCAGTGATTATAGGCATTCTTTCCTTCGTAACTCTATGCATGTCAGAAATTCTGTAAAATTAAACTTGTTTAATTTAAATTCAATTCGTCCAGAGGCATTTACTATAAAATTAACAGGCAAATGCAAGAGTAGAAGGCTCATTATTAGGAATACTTTTGGAACACTCGGTGCATTGTGAAGACAAATCTTGTATCGGGGCACGTCACAGCGTATGTGAATTCATGTTCTTGATTCAAAAACTTTTGTCCTTTTGGAAAACTTAATTCAAGCACACATCACCAAAATCAGTAAGTGATGGTGGAGATGTGCCATGTTGGAGAAAGGGTTGGATTTCTCACTGTGGCTCCCTGGCCGATAATTGGTCAAGTCGCTGATGTCCATAAGCTTGCCTCAGGTTCTGAGTGGTTGTATTAGACTTAACCTCCTTTGCTGGGAAGCAGCTGAATCAAGAAATCCGAGTTTTCAACCCCTGTGAAAATACATCTGGCCATAAAAGTCTCCTTTTTAGCCCATTTTATGCCCCCTGTCAGTGACCTCTCTGAAATATTTAAGTCCCATTTCGAAATTTAATGACACGTTATCTCCCATCCCGCTTTAAAAGGGAAGGGCATTCTATTTCAAATTTCTCGAATTTCTGTGTAGTTCGATTTTCACACATTTCCTTGATGTTTACACATCGTATGATGTGTCATTGATACTGTCTACTTGGAAGTTTTTAAAGAACGACGATGTGACGGTTCGTGTCACAACAATTATTTTATTTAGTAAGTTATTCGCCATAAATTTTTGTCTGGCAAATCTTCTTGTTTTATGACAAATTTCTTCTTATTATTACATTTGCAAAATTTGTACACATATTATACATATCTACTTGGGTGGGTGACCACCTGGGAACACCACGTGCTGTTGGCACATTTTCGGGCGCGGTAGCCCGGTGGTGTCCATGTGGGTCCGTAAGTCCTTCCGAGAGGTTGGTGGTAGGGGAAGGAGGGTATGGTTCCTGTGGATGCCTCCCCCACTGGGTTCCGGTCTAAATAGGGTGGTACTTCCCGGCCGTCCAAACAGTTACCTTACATCTTTCTGGTAGGTCGGACGGTCTGGATCTCAACAGCAACATATTATACATATCAAAAATTTCACACTAAATAATATACACATATCTATTTTAATTTAAATATTTCAGCTATGCAATATTAATTTTCATTAGTCATTTGCTACCTTTAACAATGAATGAATAGAAGAAATCTTTTCTACTATACATGTAATTACACAGATGAAATATTTTTTTTATACTCAGAATTATATGAATTCTAAAATCAGTTAAGCAGAAGAACTCTCTATAAATAGAAAATGTACTTGGCGCAGTGCGGGATTTCAAATGCAAACCTCTGATCAATATTTCATTGGAACTCACAGAGAATTCCCGAAAACCAAATAACGTTTTGACAATACGCTCGCTTATAGGAAAAATAAAATAAAAAACTGTTACGCGGGTGCACACCCGTCTACGTTGCGCAGCTCATTTTAAATCCCAGACAACGCCTGGTACATATTCTAGTATTTCTTATATATATTATGAAAAATCGAAATAAGGTCCTGCATATAAAGCATGAATGTAAAAGCTCGTCTTATGATTTTTGTTTTCTCAAGAAAGTCTTTCGTAAGGGTACTACTCACTTTTACCGCCCATTATAAAGGTATCTCCCACTTATATCGCCCATTATAAAGTCATCTCCCACTTTTACAGCCCATTATAAAGGTATCTCCTACTTTTATCTCCCATTATAAAGGTGTCTCCCACTTTTACCGCCCATTATAAAAGTATCTCCCACTTTTACCGCCCATTATAAAGGTATCTTTCACTTTTACCGCCCATTATAAAGGCATCTCCTACTTTTGAGGAATAGATTCTATAGACTATTTGAAAAGTCTTAAGGTTGGTAAGAAGACGGTAATTATATATATTTCATATATATTGTAAGAAATAAGGCCCTTTATATAAAGTACGAATGTAAAAGTTCATCCTATAAGACTTTCTTCCCGAATTTTTCAATAAAGCACATTATAAGGTCATCACCCACTTTTACTGCCCACTATAAGAGTACCTCCCACTTTTGTATAAATGTATTTAATACATTTTAAAAAAAATCTTACTGATCTGATAGAACACTCAAAATGTCAATAAATCCTCTTGAAACCGAAACCGTTAATAAATAATCATAATATTTTTAACCTAATGCCAAGTTTCAGCATTAAAATAAATGATCAGTATTCGACAAATGTGTTGTGTACCTACGCCAACAAGGAATAAGATACTCCCAGAACTCAACTACTCTTATTCACACACACCTTACTTACAAGTGCCGCGTATTTATAGCTGCCTCCGTAGTAGAGTTCAGCCCCGCATAGCAGGCTGGCGTCCAGTGGCGGCTCGTGCATAGGCACTGCGGCAGCGACAGTGCTCTCTCTCCCTCGCAGCCTCGCGTGCAGCTTCCTATTTGCGCATGCGCACAACAGTCAAACACATGCCGCTGGAACTGTGCAGCGTGGTGTTTGACTGTTGTGCGCATGCGTACATAGGAAGCTGCACGCGAGGTTGCGAGGGAGAGAGAGCACTGTCGCTCTCGCAGTACCTATACACGAGCCTCCACCGGGCGTTATTTCGTTGATGTACTAGATTTGTATATGCCGCACTCCTTTGTTTTCATTTATAGTCCCCAGGGGTTACTGATAATTGTGCAGTCTGTCAGGAGGTTTCCGGATTCTAAAGAATCGTTGTGATGGCACTTCTGGTATCGCCGGTGGAACAGATTTCTCTGGTTCGACTGAGGCTCCTGAACTTGGAATTATGGTTTCAGATTCGAGGAGTCTTGACGAGCTTTGGTACAGTTGGCGAAGTAGGGGGCTTGGAGCGTATTAAAAGTCTCGTCCATCTCTGGCAGGGTTGATGCTGCAGGGGCTTTGAGATTTTCAGAAATATCCTTCATGGTAAAATCCAGATTAGGTATATCTTAAGGTCCCATCTCTTAAGTTGAATACGGTTCCTCTTTACGCAATTTTCCTCCAGATCTCGTTCCCTACTTGAACACTGTAAGATAATAAACCATTTTTATTAATCGCTGTTTCCAATTTCCTTTTTTCAGCTCCGGAATAGATTCTTGCTGCCACTTTGTCTCCCTCTTTAAATTCACACTAGTTAGGTTCCTTGTTAACCGATGCACTTTGTTTCTGCTGTACATAATCTTGTTATGTTTTAACATGTTATGTTTATGTTTTAGTTATGTTTTAACATGTTAGTTATGTTTTAACATGTTTAAGTTATGTTTTAACATGTCCAATCTGGTTGTAATGCACCTTTCAAAAAACAATATGCTAGGAGACTTATTTGTTACCGAATGGGGTGTAACTCGGTAGTGTACCAGTAATCTTTGTAATTTAATGTTTAAATCGCCATGGTCGATTAGACTAGATTTTAATGTATCTTTAAATAAGTGTACTACAATTTCAGTCTGACCATTGGATACTGGCTGGTAGGGGGCAGATGCAATATGTTTAATGTTATTCATTTTCATGAATTGATGAAAGTCTTAACTCATGAACTAGCTCCATTATCATTGGCAAGTGAATAAGGAATACCGTACCAGGCAAAAAGTATTCGTAATTGTTCTATGGTTAGACTAGAAGTAATATTTTTGATGAGAATTACTTCAAACCATTTTGAATAATGATCGAAAATTATAAGAAACATTTCTCCTAAAAATGGTCCTGCATGGTCTATGGGAATTCTTTGGCATGGCCCTTTCGGCCATTTCCATGGGTTTAATTAGTAATCATAATGTTTTTAACCTAATACCAAGTTTCAACATTAAAATAAATGATAAGTATTCGACAAATGAATTCACTGGAATTCTAAATTGAATGCAAAGTTTCACCAATGAATATCATATAAATAATAGAATCAAAAACAGGCTAGTTTCAACCATAAATAAATCCCCGAGAATTTTGAACAACCTTATACATCATATAGGTTCTCTTAGAATTTTAAACAATCCATTAAATGACATAGCATTATTAACATTGTGCAATAGATGACAGCAGCAGTCAAGATCTCTCCAAAATACGAAAGGTATATATATTTAAACAAGAAAGATCAATCATCCATAAAGCATTGATTATGAAACATTTTCCAATTTCAATGCAATTTTATTTAAACATCTCTAAAATGGGATACATTCCTCGGTAATATTTTCAAAATTATCACAATACTACATTAATTTATTATATTTGAAACTTAAAACTTCATCCAAACAAATGAACTTTATTCAAATGATGGCATTGAAATATAAATTGCCTGGTTTAAACATCTCTAAAATGCAACACATTCCACGGCAATATTTTTAAAATTACCATAATACTACAATAAATTATTATATTTGAAAACTCCATCGAAAGCAAATAAAACTTTATTCAAATGACGACATCGAATTATAAATCGCCTGGCTCTCTCTATAAAAGCAGCATTTCATTCATAAACGTTTTTCCATTCATTTCATTCATCACAATACTATAATAATTTATTTTATTTAAAAACTTAAAACCATGGAGGTAGAAGTAATTTAACTCTATGCTTAAAACTTCATCGAAAAAATCGTATGGTTCTCTGTGTAAAATCAATGAATATTTCATTCATATCAGCTATATTGCAGACTCCATGAGCTAAATATTTTGCTTTAAAGAAATGCAGCAATTCTTATATAACTCATTCTATATCTTTTGGTGTTTACGTTTTCTTAAGTGAAAATTAGGCTTCGTTGTAGAAATAATCAAAGTTTGAGGATCATTTAAATTCAAATATATTCTAATTGCGTTGTTTCAGTATGTAGATGCACAGAATTTAAGCAAAAATAAAACGGTTTTAGGCCGAATACAACACTCAATATGAATTAAAAAGAATTTTAAAAATCACGATTTCGACACAAGATGGATGCCATATTTTATTTTGAAGCGGGTCACGTGATCTCTTCATAGAAAGGGTGGAAACCCCAGATCGTCCGACTCATCCAGAGGACTTGAGTAACCATTTGGACGACCGGGAAGGTTCATAGAAAGGGTGTAATTATTATTTAATTTTTATCAAAAAACTACTGAATATATTTTGCTGACATTTTTAACACTTTACAACAAAGTTGAAAAGTGTTTATGACTTTGTTCATTCTGTCTGTCTGTCTGTCTGTCTGTCTGTCCGTTAGCACGATAACTGCCGTAAAAATGACTTAATCAAAATGAAATTTTAGTATGTTGTTCAGACGGTCTGTAGGACCTATGGGAATATAAATGAATAATATCACACAATTAGTTTTGGATTGAACCCGGGTTGAAAAAATGAAATACATTGAGCCCTATGGGACCTAATTTT
The DNA here is from genome assembly GCA_951213105.1 of Amaurobius ferox. NCBI lineage: Eukaryota > Metazoa > Arthropoda > Arachnida > Araneae > Amaurobiidae > Amaurobius > Amaurobius ferox. The sequence continues at coordinate 74,717,050 of OX578148.1, forward strand.
TCTAACATTTTTTAAGCGGATTTAAAATTCACAAATTGCTTCGAAAATTTTAGGTAATAGTCAAATTGTTCCATAAAATATATAAAAAAAAATTCAGCTAAATATATTCAGTAGTTTTTTAAATAAAAATTAAAATAATAATTACACATCTTATATGAAACGATCACGTGACCATGATAGGAAACGATCACATGACCCACTTCAAAATGAGATATGGCATCCATCTTGTTTCAAATCCGTGATTTTTTAAAGTTCTTTTTAATTCATATTGAGTGTTGTATCCATCCTAAAACTACTTTATTTCTGCTTAAATTCTGTGCATCTACATACTAAAACAACACAATGACAATATATTTGAGTTTAAATTCTCATTCAAATTTGATTATTTCTACAATTAAGCCTATTTTTCACCTATGTAAAATGTAAACAGCAAAATATGTAGAATGAGTTGTATTAGAATTACTGTATTTCTTTAACACAAAATAATTCAGTCCATGGAGTCTGCATGGCTGATATGAATGAAATATTAATTGATTTTATAAACAGAAGGACGATATTTTTCGATGAAGTTTTAAGCATAAAGTTTATGAATTGTAGCTCCATGGTCTTAATTTTTAAATAAAATAAATTATTATAGTATTGTGATGAATGAAATGGAGAAAGTTATGAATGAAATCCTGCTTTTATAGAGAGATCCAGGCGTGTTATTTTTTCTATGACGTCATTTGAATTAATTTCAGTTGTTTTCGATGAAGTTTTCAAATATAATAAATTATCGTAGTATTATGATAGATTTAAAAATATTACCGTGGAATGTATTGCATTTTCGAGATATTTAAACCACGCAATTTATATTTCAATGCCGTCTTTTGAATGAAGTTCATTTTTTTCAATGAAGGTCTAAGTTTTCAAATATAATAAATCAATGTAGTATCGTGATAAGTTTTAAAATATTACCGAGGAATGTATTGCATTTTCGACTTTTTTAAATAAAATTGCATTGAAGTTGGAAAGTGTTTCATAATCAATGCTTTAAGCATGATTGATCTTTCTTGTTTTATATATTTTATGGGATAATTTGAATATTTCCTAAAACGTTTGATGCAATTTGTGAATTTTAAATTCGCTTAAAAAATGTTTGAAAAATTAGGTCTCATAGGGTTCAATGTATTTCATCTTCTCAGTCCGGGTTCAATCCAAAACTAATAGGATGATATTATGCATTTATATTCCCATAGGTCCCACAGACCGTTTGAATACCCTACTAAAATTTTATTTTGATAAAGTCATTTTTACGGCAGTTATCGTGCTAACGGACAGACAGACAGACAGACAGAATGAACAAAGTGATAAGCACTTTTCAACTATGTTGTAAAGTGTTAAAAATTGATAAAAATTCGTCTATTATTAGAATGAATTCCTTTCAAAGTTTATTTGAACGAGAATTTTTCGAATTTCACGATGGTATTACGATGGAAAGTGTATAATAAAAATTTCGGTCTTTAACAATTTTTGCTACAGACGAACAAACAGTCAGACATCTTCCTGTACATCGTATTTTTCCATCATTTGGTTTTTTGTTAACACTTTACAACAAAGTTGAAAAGTGTTTATGACTTTGTTCATTCTGTCTGTCTGTCCGTTAGCGCGATAACTGCCGTAAAAATGACTTACTCAAAATGAAATTTTAGTATGTTGTTCAGACGTTCTGTAGGACCTATGGGAATATAAATGAATAATATCACCCAATTAGTTTTGGATTGAACCCGGGTTGAAAAAATGAAATACATTGAGCCCTATGGGACCTAATTTTCAAACATTTTTTAAGCGGATTTAAAATTCACAAATTGCTTCGAAAATATTAGGCAATATTCAAATTGTTCCATAAAATATATAAAAAAAAAATTCAGCGAAATATATTCAGTAGTTCTTTAAATAAATATTAAAATAATAAGTACACCTCTTATATGAAACGATCACGTGACCATGATATGAAACGATCACATGACCCAATTCAAAATGATATATGGCATCCATCTTGTTTCAAAATCGTGATTTTTTAAGTTCTTTTTAATTCATATTGAGTGTTGTATCCGTCCTAAAACTACTTTATTTTCGCTTAAATTCTGTGCATCTACATACCGAAACAACGCAAATACAATATATTTCAGTTTAAATGATTATCCAAATTTGATTATTTCTACAACTAAGCCTATTTTTCACTTATGTAAAATGTAAACAGCAAAATATATGGAATGAGTTGTATTAGAGTTGCTGTATATTTTTAACACAAAATCATTTAGTCCATGGAGTTTGCATGGCTGATATGAATGAAATATTAATTGATTTTATAAAAAGAAGGACGATTTTTTTCAATGAAGTTTTAAGCATAGAGTTTAATTACTTGTGGCTCCATGGTCTTAATTTTAAAATAAAATTAATTATTATAGTATTGTGATAAATGAAATGAATGGGAGAAAGTTATGAATGAAATTCCGTTTTTATAGAGAGATCCAGGCGTGTTATTTTTTCTATGACGTCATTTGAATTAATTTCAGTTGTTTTCGATGATATTTTCAAATATAATAAATTATCGTAGTATTATGATAATTCTAAAACTATTACCGTGGAATGTATCGCATTTTAGAAATATTTAAACCAGGCAATTTATATTTCAATGCCGTCATTTGAATGAAGTTCATTTTTTTCAATGAAGGTTTAAGTTTTCAATTATAATAAATTAATGTAGTATTGTGATAAGTTTTAAAATATTACCGAGGAATGTATTGCATTTCCGACTTTTTTAAATAAAATTGCATTGAAGTTGGAAAGTGTTTCATAATCAATGCTTTAAGCATGATTGATCTTTCTTGTTTTAATATGAGACCGTTATGAATTTCATTCACTAAGTATAAACATTATATTTTCTCTCATGTATACATCAATTTTATTTGAATTCATTCTACTATGATAATTTTCTATTCCCTGTCAGTCGTACAGTCTCCTATAATCCGCGTTATTTTTAACACTTTACAACAAAGTTGAAAAGTGTTTATGACTTTGTTCATTCTGTCTGTCTGTCTGTCTGTCTGTCTGTCCGTTAGCACAATAACTGCCGTAAAAATGACTTTATCAAAATGAAATTTTAGTATGTTTTTCAGACGGTCTGTGAGACCTATGGGAATATAAATAAATAATATCACCCAATTAGTTTTTTATTGAGCCCGGGTTGAAAAAATGAAATACATTGAACCCTATGGGGCCTAATTTTTCAAACATTTTTTAAGTAAACTTAAAATTCACGAATTGCTGCGAAATTTTTAGGAAATATTCACATTATCCCATAGAATATATAAAAGAAAATTTAGTAAAATATGTTAAGTAGTTTTTTAATTAAAAATTGTTTAATATAGGGAAAAAACAAATTCAATTAAATTCTGACTTTGGGATACCCTCCAGAAAGAAAAGAGAGATATATTATATAATAAATATCTTTCCAAGTGTTTAATCATTTTGCATATAAGAGAGGCTTCACATTTAAAAAATAAATTTGGTAGATAACATTTTTTCATTTTTTTTAAATTTTATATAACTCTTCATGATGTACTTATTTGATGGCATTTTTAATGCACTTTCCTACGTTCTAGACAGTTAAAATTTGGTACACAGCTTAAATTTGTTGAACATTTTATTCGACAAAAATTTGATGGATCTTTAAATATAGATCATACATTTCTTTCGAACTGGCCTGAAAATAATCCCCGTTCACTTCTATACATCATTTTTGTAATATTGTTAAAAATTCTGATGTGGACAGCACGTCTTTCCCTGCAGACTCATATTCGTTCTCTTTATTTCTTCAATAATAATTTGAGTTTATCTGCACAAAATAACAACCATAAGTTTTTTAAATGACATTGAATTTACACGTTAAACTTAAATTTGGTTCTCATTTGATAGCTGGACTTATTGACAAAGGTGGCGTAGCGAAAACGCAAAAAAACTAGAATATCTCAAGAATGGCTAGTCCTAGAGTAATGGGGTTAGTCTTATTCTTTTTGTTGTCAAAAATCACGTATAAAATAGGAATTTAATTGATATAATTGAGCACACGTAGTCTTTTATTTTTACATATAACGATTTTTGCGGGCCATTTCGCAAAAATAGCCCGTTCCTTTTTCTTGAATCGTACTAGAATAACCTACAAATGATTTATATACAAAATTTTGTTATATTTGGTATATAAATCAGTTGTAGGTTATTGAAATATTATACACCAAATTTTGTTAAATTTGTTCCATTAGTTTCTAGCTAGAGTGGATAAAGGCAATTTCTGCGGCCATTTCGCAAAGAAGGCAGATTCTTTTATTACGAATCGTACTATAATCTAATGAACATCAGGATGTCCCACAACAAACATATCTACGAAATTGTATGAAGTTTGGTCCATTAGTTTTTCAATTAGAGTGGAGGTAATATCCACACAGAAACATACGCAGATACACCCTTACACCCAGAGACGTCTTCCTAAAAATAGTTTTTTCGTGTTCTAGAAGTCCCAAAACGTGTAGATCCTTTGAAAATTCGAGTTCCGATCTTCGGCACGATTCCAGTACTTTGAGTACATACACATACACACATATATTATCTGTGCATCTGTGTATTATCTGTGTATCTAAATTCCGTGCCTGTGCAATTACAATAGTTGTGATTTTAAATGATCCCTAAACTTTTATTATTTCTTCAACGAAGCCTAATTTTAACATATGCAGAGTGCAAATAACTCAAGCGATTGTAAGATGAATTACATAAGAATTGCTGAATTTTTTTCACACAAAATTATTTAGCTCTGGAGTCTGGAATACAAGTTATATGAATGAAATATTCATTGATTTTGCATAAAGAATCAGATGATTTATATTTCGATACAGTTTTAAATATTTAAGTATAATAAATTACTGTAATACTGTGATAATGTAAAAGATATCACCACTGAATATATCACATTTTAGAAATTTTTAAATGAAATTACATTTCAGTTGGAAAGTGTTTCATAATCAATGCTTATGCATGATTGATCTTTCTTGTTATGAGATCATGTGGTATAAATATGCATTTACCTCTTGCCTGCTGGACTAAAATATGTAAGCAAATAAAGTTAAAGAAAATCTCTCTGCCCATGTTGGGGAAGGGGGTTGATTTTTCACTGTGGTCTTAGCCACTGATTGTTCAAATCGCTGCTATACATTAACTTGCCCTAATCCTGACTTTTCTGAATGGTTGTATTAAATTCCATCTCCGTCGCAGTGAAATAGCCAGTGCGTGAAATCTGGGTTTTTAGCCCCTGTGCCAGTAATAAATCTGGTCATAAAAGTTCTTTCTATAAGAGGTCTTAAATTGCTTCTTTTTAGACTCTCTGTCGCACAATTTAATCCCCTTTTCAATACTCTCCTTGAAATATTTAAGTTCCATTTCGAAATTTAATGCCACAGTATTCTTTTTGTTTTCTGTCAATATAATGCGCAAGTTATGTTATACATGATTTTATATCGGGAACGCCCTTCTCTCTGTCTGTCTGCTAACGTTTGGTGATCAAATTTGGCGACAAAATTTGCGACATTTGTGATAAATTTGACGATTTTTTGGAAAATGTCGAAACATTGAAAAATATCGTCAAATTGATAAAAACGTCGCCAAATCTACAGAAATTCAATATATCGGGAAATTAAGTTACCTTGAAACTGACTTAAAATGTTTCTTTATCGGATTGTCAAATATCAAGCAATCAACGAAATGTCATTAAATAAAGAAACATTTGGTAATTGATTCGAGTATGCTTGACAGCTGCGCTTTTGCTTAGAAGCCGGTTGGCTCCAGCTTATTTAAAATCACTCTGAATAATTTTTGTGTGAATTGGCTCTATTGTTGAAAATAAAGGAACACATAGACTGACTTCAACAATGGCATTAACTTTAGAAGCTGCAACAGACATAAGCAAGTTTTTTATTTTCTCGTACCATTGTTGACCATTATATTCAGATAGCAGCATCCAAATTTTCAGCAATATAAAACATTCGTATACAGTTTAAAAATTCTATGAAGTAGTCAGTTTTTTAGTTTAGAAACAGATAGATAATGCCTGACAGTAAAAGCGAAACATCTTTGAAGAACGTTCAGCCTTATGTAGAAGAGTCCTCATTAGAACGGCTGCACATTGTAAAAAAGAAATCGAATGATCCGAACCCTAGGCGGACGTCTGTGGAAGATTTGGCATTACAAGGTTTCTCTATTGGCCGGCAAATAGGAGAAGGGTCTTACAGCAAAGTCAAGTTAGTTACTTTAACGACATTTACGTCTTATTGAAATTTTAACGACAATTACAATGCAATAACAAATATAACGTTTATGATGATCATAGTTAATGTATCCTAATCAAAGCTTTATTACAGCAATCAGAACCCACCTATACTGTAAAACATTTTCTTGAAACGTTTTTAGTGATAAAGAAAACCGGTGTCTCTCCTGTTTGAAAAAATAGGAGTGACCAAAGTGGAATGGGACACAGGGTTTGAACTGTGGAACAAGGTAGGGAACAGCTTTCCACAAGGAGCGCTGGCGTAGGCTGGCATTCTATCAATTTTTTACGTACACATCGCGTCGTTTATTAAGCACGTTTTATTTACGGTTCCTCGTTGACAGATTTTCGAAAAATGCAGTTAAATCGTGTATGCTATTGCAATAATATGAAAATTTTGATCCAAGGTAAGCTATGCTCCACAGTTTTTCTGGATTAACGTTTAACCCACTGAATAAAACATGTTTTAAAATACTTTCGTATATATAGCAATCTAGAAAATAATGGGGTCAGTGATCACGTCGGATTTTCTCAAACAATATGTTTGGGGTAAAACTGGTTTATAGTGCTTTTGGGCTGAACGGATTATACTCTGTTCCATCCAAGCACTATAATTCAATGGAAATATTATGCTGATCAGTTTGTTCATCAATGAAAACATCATAATCTGCTACTGATGTTTACATTGATCCCTCATCAACCCTCTGTCTTCAGAACCTAAACTTAAATTTTCGTGGATGCTTGACGTTCATATTAAGAACTCTAGTGTGTGAAGTTTTCCAACCCCGAAAAATGCCATGAAGGTTCACAAAGTGAAGCAAGGATAGAAACGAATAGCAAGGAATAGAGGCAAAGCTTCAATTCTTGTATAATTTCCTTACAAAGTCAAGCTAAAAGAATGAGTAGAAAAAGCCGAGCTAAACAAGTGAAAGAAAGTAGAAGAAAATAAAAGCTGTTAGATAAAATAAGAGAAGAAAAGACTTAAACTAAAGCAGTAGAAAAAAGTAGAGAAGGAGTAAAATGGAAACGTTGCATGTTCATATTGCAAGTAACTGTATTCAACCTTACATGAAGGTTATTTTTCATGTATTGACAAGGAAACCTCAACTTTTGTTCGGGCTAGTTTCAGCTGGAATTGGGTGGACACGATAGGTATTAGAGAGAAACTAATACTCCTGAAATATCTCTTGAATTAAGCGTGGAGATCCGTAGAAAAAAAATCCCAAAGTTTACATGGATTAGCATGTATTGTAACTTTTATTCGAAGTATAATATGTATATTTACATAGTGTGTGTGATTAAGCAGAAACAAACGTACATGTGGTATGTTTATGTAAAAATGACTCAATATTACATTCATGATTGTACATTATTTTTGTAATGGAAGCCAAATATTTTATTACGAATACAAATTACTGTATAATGAAATTACAATTATTCAACATATTCTTCGCAATAATGATTCTTTTCGTAGAAATCTGTGAACGAGTACTGTATAATGACTTCCATTAATTTGTTTTGTACCAGCCATAAATGTACATTCAAATATGTTCAGAGTTGTAAAAAGAGAAAAAGAAATTTTTCCCATGCTAATCCATGTAAACTTTGGGATTTTTTTCTACGGATCTCCACGCTCAGTTCAAGAGATATTTCAGGGACATCAATTTCTCGCTAGTACCTACCGTTTCCACTCAATACCAGCTGAAACTAGCCAGAACAAAAGTTGAGGTTCTCTTTTGAGTTTAACGTGTGGGCCCATAATGCCAAGATAATGCCAGTAGGGAGGGATGGAAGCTGGTACAAATTCCTGGGGCCCGTGCTGCCTCCAGGTCTGGATTTATGAATTCACGTAATGGATTAACAATTTCTGTACGTAGTATTTTCCTTTCACGGAGCTCAGAATTATTGTTTATCCTGGGCATAGGCTCGTTTCCGTCGGTCTGGGTCCTGTGGAAAACCCAGGCCGTCCGACTCATCCAGAGGACTTGAGCAACTATTTAGACGACCGGGGTCTGGGTCCTGTGTATTCTTTCTTCCAAAGGATAGTTCTTCTTCTTTCCGAGTATTTTATTCGAAATTCTCTTCCTGAAAACAAATAGGGTCTTATCCTTACTTTGAAGGAGGGAGGAATGAGAAAGTTTGCCCCAAGGACTTCTGGATCCCCATTGTGAGAGCTGCATCGTACGCCGGGTTGGAATACTTCATACTGAAATGTTTCTCCGAAAAGTTTTTTGTAAGACTGTGCATAAATTATCCAGCTATGATATTCGCAAAGGTGTTTCTATCATAGAAATGCATAGCAATTTAATTTATATGAAACTTATACAATATTTCTTTGCATATGCTGGATATAAACTTATGTCCCACATTTGGTTGCAGTCATGAAATGTTTTTATATACCGATAAAAGTGCAGTTTGTCTTTCGGTTTTCATTGTCCAACTTCATTAAGGATGAACATTTAAATGTCAGGCATTACTTATTTTTATTGTATTAAATAATGTAAATAATTTATGGGGGTACTTAAAACTTATACAAGAAGCTATTTTTACACACGCGCACACGCACAAACACACATGGATGTATCCACTCTAACTGAAAAACTATTGGACCGAATTTCATAAAATTTGGTAGGTAAGTCACTTGTGAATGATCCTGGGTATGATTAGATTTCAGTATGGTTCGGTATGAAAGAACCTGCCTATTTTGCGAAATGGCTCCAAAATCGATGTATTTATTCACTCTAGCTAAAAAACTAATTAGCCAGATTTCATAAAATTTGGTAGATAAGTTATATGTGGATATCCTGGTCCTGATTAGATTTTGATATCATTAGGAAAAGTAAAATCTGCCTTTTTACTTTCCTTATATACATAATGTATAAGGAAAGTATTGTGACGGGTCGAAAATTCGAATTCGAGTTTTCGACGGGACAGCACGTTTCAAGCATCCCTGATCACGAATCAAACATTTTTGAAGTGATGTCTGTGTGTGTGTGTGTGTGTGTGTGTGAAAGTATGTGTGTGTGTGTGTGTGTGTGTCAGTGAGTGTGTGGAGACGATAACTGACGAACAAATGGACCGATTCGAACCAAATTTGGTACAAAAATCCCAATCCATAAACACTGGAAGCCTATTGTTTTTATACGTAATCGAATGTTCAGAACCCCTCTAGATTTTCGAATGAAATTTTGAAAAATTCGTCAAAAAATCAAAACTGCTAATAAAGTTACGCAAATAGACATTTCTTATGTAATTTTTCATTAGAAAACGATTGGCATAAATTTTAGACCGCTAATATGAACCGTTCTCGAGATATTGTGCATTTTTAAAAAAAATTATGAGAAAGTCCCATAAAAAAAAATTCCTATTGAGAAACATGTTCACTTTTCATATGTAATACCATGCGATAAATTGTGTGACATCATTTTCGTGGATCTAGCTCGTTCCATTCATGAAAAAACATACTTTGAATAATACTTTTGTATTTGAACGCCAATAGTCATTTATCTGCTGTAAGAATAACTTTTTTCTTCGTGCAGAACGCTTGGCGAGATTTTGGCGACGAATTTGGCGGAATGTCGCCAACTTGGCGACTTTTTTGAAATGTTGCCAAATTAATGAAAATCTCGCCAAATGGATAAAAATGATGCTAAATCAATGAAAATGACGACTAATTGTCGAAAATTCAATATCTTGGAAAGAATATTAGTATCTACTAAAAGAAAAACCTATTTTTTTACTGTAAAAGTAGTAAATTCATTACATTATATAAGGAAAGTCATGTGTTGCCCACATCAGATTTTTTTATATGAAATGGCCTACAAATACATATCGCCAAAATCTAAAATGAATAACTAAGTGTGCTCAAATGTACCAATTAAATACGTGTTCTATTCATAATTTTTGACGAGAAAAAGAATAAGAACAACCTCATTACTCTAGGGATAATCGTTCTAGAGAAATTTAAGTGTTTTTTGCATTTTTATTACACCGCCTTTGAAAAAATGTCCAGTTAACAAATAAAAACAAAAATGAATTTGAGTCTGCAGAGAAAGGACATGTGCTGCTTGCTCCCATCAGATGTATTTTTACTTTTATTGAATATACAGAATATAGTAACATACGAATATCAGTCTTTGAGCTGTATTGAATTTAAATGTATGTCTAATTTAAATTATTTTAAATTATACGCATAACCATTTACAGTAAAAATAGTTTAAAAACTTTTAAATCATAGATCTGTAAAATATATCAGAAAATACATTTTATCAATGAAAGCAGCATTGTTTCTTATATCTACACAATGGTGGAATATTAAAGATTAATATATATATTTTGATTAAATATGTTACTAACAAAGGGTTTCGAGTATGTGACAGTAGTTAAAGGATCCCTGAACGGAATTGTAATGAAGAATCTTGTTTTTGTATCCAGTCGTTCATTTGTTTCATTAACAAACATAAATTTTGATGTTTTTTCTCTCTGCACCTAATGTATTTCATAAGTTTCTGTTAACTACACTGAAGTCTGAGCATTTTTCTCTCTTCAGGCAGTTGATGAAAATAAAGCATTCATATATGGAATATCACTATTATTACTTTCCTTATATACATAATGTATAAGGAAAGTATTGTGACGGGGTCGAAAATTCGAATTCGAGTTTTCGACGGGAGAGCACGTTTCAAGCATCCCTGATCACGAATCAAACATTTTTGAAGTGATGTCTGTGTGTGTGTGTGTGTGAAAGTATGTGTGTGTGTGTGTGAAAGTATGTGTGTGTGTGTGAAAGTATGTGTGTGTGTGAAAGAATGTGTGAGTGTGTGTGTCACTGAGTCTGTAGAGACGATAACTGACGAACGAATGGACCGATTCGAACAAAATTTGGGACAAAAATCACAATCCGTAAACACTGGAAGCCTATTGTTTTTATACGCAATCGAATATTCAGAACCCCCCTAAATTTTCGCGTGAAATTTTGAAAATGCCGTCAAAAATCAAAACCGCTAATGAAGTTACGCAAATAGACATTTCTTATGTAATTTTTCATTAGAAAACGATTGACATAAATTTTAGAACGCTAACATGAACCGTTCTCGAGATATTGCATATTTTTCAAAAAAATTATCAAAAAGTTATATAAAATAAAAAGAAACATTTCCTTTTGTGAAACATGTTCACTTTTCGTATGTAATACCATGCGATACATTGGGTGACATCATTCTCGTGGTATTATCTCGTTCCATTCATGAAAAAAGATACTTTGAGTAATACTTTTGTATTTGAACGCCAATAGTCATTTATCTGCTGTAGGAATAACTTATTTCTTCGTCCATAACGCTTGGCGAGATTTTGGCGACGAATTTGGCGGAATGTCGCCAACTTGGCGACTTTTTAAATGTTGCCAAATTAACGAAAATCTCGCCGAATGGATAAAAATGACGTTAAATCAATGAAAATGACAACTAATTGTCGAAAATTCAATATCTTGGAAAGAAAATAAGTATCTACTATAAGAAAAACCTATTTTTTTTATTGTAAAAGTAGTAAATTTATTACATTATATAAGGAAAGTCATGTGTTGCCCACATCAGATTTTCACTTTCCTAATATACATAATGTATAAGGAAAGTATTGTGACGGGGTCGAAAATTCGAAATCGAGTTTTCGACGGGAGAGCACGTTTAAAGCATCCCTGATCACGAATCAAACATTTTTGAAGTAATGTCTGTGTGTGTGTGTGTGTATGTGAAAGTATGTGGGTGTGTGTGTATGTGAAAGTATGTGTGTGTGTGTGTGTGTGTGTCAGTGAGTCTGTGGAGACGATAACTGACGAACGAATGGACCGATTCGAACCAAATTTGGTACAAAAATCACAATCCGTAAACACTGGGAGCCTGTTGTTTTTATACGTAATCGAATGTTCAGAACCCCCCTAAATTTTCGAATAAAATTTTGAAAAAATCGTCAAAAAATCGAAACCACTAATAAAGTTACGCAAATAGACATTTCTTATGTAATTTTTCATTAGAAAACGATTGACATAAATTTTGGAACGCTAACATGAACCGTTCTCGAGATATTGCACATTTTTCAAAAAATTATTAAAAAGTCATATAAAATGAAAAAAAAAATTCCTATTGAGAAACATGTTCACTTTTCATATGTAATACCATGCGATAAATTGGATGACATCACTCTCGTGGATCTAGTTCGTTCCATTCATGAAAAAAGATACTTTGAGTAATACATTTGTATTTGAACGCCAATAGTCATTTATCTGCTGTAAGAACAACTTATTTCTTCGTCCATAACGCTTGGCGAAATTTTGGCGACAAATTTGGCGGAATGTCGCCAACTTGACGACTTTTTGAAATGTTGCCAAATTAACAAAAATCTCGCCAAATGGATAAAAATGACGCTAAATCAATGAAAATGACGACTAATTGTCGAAAATTCAATATCTTGGAAAGAATATTAGTATCTACTATAAGAGAAAACCTATTTTTTTTTACTGATAAGTAGTAAATTCATTACATTATATAAGGAAAGTCATGTGTTGCCCACATCAGATTTTTTTATTTGCATTCTACATATTCCTAAGCACTTGAATTTTGTAGCGCACATGCACACGTGGGCAATGTTATAAGCGACAGCTGATTAAGATATTAAAGAAAGATAACCAAGAAAATTGCTATGTACAGTTCAATGAAATATATTGATTAATCCTAAAAAACCATATCCTCAAAGATATTTGTTCAAAATTGAAATGTAATATGAACGCTACATGTGTTCATATTGATGATTGCATCTTTCGAGTGAAAAAAGCGTTATCTCTCTAAAAGTAGATGAATTCGCTTACAGGATATCACGTGATATACTTTGTGGGGAAGAGTACGCAGGCCTTTTAGTTAGGGGACTGTAAGTGACACTGGATTCAATGACGTCACAATTAAAAGATGTGACGATTTTGAGCTAATGCTAGATTTGGATTAGCGAGGATATATACTATAACTGCCCAGAATGGCATTTCCGTAGTTGCAAAACTCTCCATGCAATGTATGCTCTGATAGGTTGCTTCTTAAAGATTCTACTCAATTTTTTTCGTTTTTTTTTATTCATACAGAAATATCAGGTTTTTTTTTAGTTGTGACGTTATTATGTGGCTAAATCGCACCTCGGATTCAAATCCGAGGAAATCGCACCTCGGATTCAAATCCGAGGTGCGATTTAGCCACATAATTTATATTTCTAGATTCTACCAATACTGCTCAGGTTTAATCCAGTCATATCCTTTCCTGCATTGATATTTCCAGCGATAACAAGTGTGGTAATCCGGTTTTCGTCTTCATTAGACTCAGATCACATTGTCTTTTATACTTGTTCTAACAATGTCTTTTGCAACATATAAGATACAACAGCAGTTTACAGATTTCATATTTTAGTACGATACTTCATTTAATACTTTGGTCCAACTTACGGCCTCACCTATTTTCTTCCTTTAGGTATGCAAAGTACGAAGGGGAAGTAATAGCCGTCAAGGTGATACCCCGGAGCAAACTCTCCATAGAATTTTCAGCTAAGTTCCTGCCAAGAGAAATCAATGTTCTCAGTAAGGTCAGCCACAGAAACGTTATTCACATATATAAGATCTTCAGCTATCCCAAGCATGTTTATATCTTTATGGAATTAATACAGCGTGGAAATCTGATTGAGTTCATAATGGTAAGTTGAAAAGTTGTAAGCTATTCACCTTTTTTTTCCGTACATCAAATGGTACAGTAGGACCTCGATTATCTAAATTAGTCTCTGATCAATGTACCTGTCTTGAGGATACATCCTTTCAAGGACATGCCCGTTAAGAGCACTAATTGAAAAGGTCGTGCATACATAAAACAAATACATTTTTATGTACAAAATTATACACAAAACTATTTATAAGCAATAGCTTAGTGACAATTAATCTTTATACCCATTATTGGTTTCTAAATTGTTTAATTATGTTTCATTGAGTAAGTAAAATGAGTGAGGAGGAATGGTATGCCGTTTATTCTTAACATCTCAATTAATCTTTGCAATTGGAGAGGGAGAAATGTATGAATGAAAAAATTCCAAATTTGACTTACCAACACTTCATTGGTCAGAATCTTCGATATCTAGACAACGTCCCTGCGGGAGGGAAGGTACATTTAGTATAATTGTCTTAACTCTTCTCGCTAAAATCCAACTTACTCTTCGAATTTCAGAAAGTCGCCAACAAATTTCTCATTCGTTCCTGCGCCAGCAAGAGACGCCCAGGTATTCTAACCATTGGTAGAAATTTATCACCATTTTACATTTGGTAAAAATCAGTAAGTGAAAGGGATCGAATTCGCTATATCCCTAAAACCCTACGGAGATCGCTATAAGAACCTTTCAGCTGTATGTCCGGGCACAAGTCCATATTGCATTCGTTTTTGGAGAAAATGACGCCAACATCAATATTTCTTGATATATGGGTTTTGGAATATGGGTATCAGTATCGGAGTATGGGTTTTACCATAAAACACCTCATGAATTAGGATAACCTTAGAGTTACTTGTAAAGTGTGACGTGATTAGTGATTTGTGGGGTGAGTATACATTCTTACCTTATTTTTATTAATTTTGTTTGGGTTTAAACAAATGTTAATTGCATGAATACGTAGTGGGAAAAAGGGGTCTTAAAACGAATATGGGTATCTATTTAAAGCTCATAAATAAGTTTCGAGCAAAAGTTAAGAAATACGAAAGATGAACAAAATTTTTGATAGATAAAACCATTTTAAAATTATGTTAAATTAGAAAGTGAATCCCAAGTTCCCAGAATTTTTCCCTAATGTTAAAAAGTACCAATTTGGTTTTGCCACACCATAGGATTCTACCAGCAGAAAGAAAATGCGTCTAAGGCCAAATTGCATAGCATACCGAAAAAGTGTACTCGTTTACTTATTTATTTATTTAATTTACTTAATTATTATTTTATCCTTATTTATTTTGTAAACAATAGCTTTCTTACAACTAACATGTAACATGCAAAACATGTAGCATATTTAAAGTAGTAATTCTACTCCGCATACGAGACTTTAACAGTCTACCGTAAACAGTAATTTGGAGATGAACAGGATTAAATCCATAACCTTTTAGAATATATATATATATATGGCAATAGTGGATCTCTACTTTCAAACTTTGCGATAGGCAACAGTGGTCTTTTCATTTTGGGCTCCAATGGTTAGCACATTTGCAGTTTTTTTATTCCAGATATTCTTGTTTCCTTTATTATTTTTCTATCTATATGTATGTTGTCCAAGTTATTAGAGTTTATAAATATTTTCTATTCCTCATATCAGAAACACACATTTGTGTTCATTTTGATTAAATATTTAGACCTGACGAAGAGTTTTTTCAAAATAAACAATTCATTTATTTAGGCCTAGAGTTTATCCACGTGTATACTTTAATGCTAAGATTTTATTTGTTTCTCAATTATCGATTACATTCCATTGATATTTGTTGATTATCTTCAGCTTGATGACTAGCAATTTGCATATTTTTCCATTTGATTGATGATTCTATATTTAGTACTTCATTTTATCATGTAGGCACTTTTTAAAGTTAGGATTTTTGAGTTGCAACTTCTCTCTATTTTATCATTGGATATTCAAACTATTATTACTAATATATATATATATATATATATATATATATATATATATATATATATATATATATATATATATATATATATATATATAATATATATATACATATATATACATATATATATACATATATATACATACATATATATATATATATATATATATATATATATATATATATATATATATACATAATATACGACAAGTGCTATACGTAATCACAAAGATGTAAACCAATATTACCAAGGAATAGGCGCAAATGCTGCTCTTTAATCCGAAGTAAATATACTATTGAAATCAAAAACGAGGATTAAGCTCAATGGAAGGGAAAACCAAATACAATGCATGCAATGGCAGAGGAGGATGGCGACTCCTCATTCCCGTTTAAAGCTGCTTTTCCAGCCCGGGCAAACGCTCACGGAACCAATGCATTGCAAAGGTTGATCCCCCATACGTGCCCAGTCAGAAGCACCCAAACATGGAGAAACAGACCACTGAGAATGGAAGTCAAGAAACGCACAACTAAGGAAACACAAAACCTCCTATTATATAAATAACTATGCGCATGTGCAAGTCTTCAAGTGATATGCAGAAACTATCCCAATTCCGCAAAATCCCTTTTGAAAGAATTTGCTTCATTTTTATTGTTGAAAAAAGAATTATAATATTTCTTCAGGAATTTAACAGGGTAATTCTTTTTTAATGCCTCTAATATTATCCCCTTGTTACTTGATATGCAATCCTTTGCTAAAGTGTTGCATATTTGGTTTCTCTTGAAATGTCCCAAAAGTATATTTCTAAAAATGAATCTTGAGAGGTTCGTTTTCCAAGTGATGATATTGTTAATTTTTATGCCATAACTTTTTCTTTTGTCGTGTAGACTCGTATAAATTCCATTCCTTGTATTGTACTTAATGGTGATATCCAAGAAATTCACCGATCCATCCTCTGCACGTTTATTTTCAACCAATTCCAAGCCACTGGGGTAAAAATTGAATTCCAATCCTGCTGCATTTTCATAATATCCATACAGCACGTCATCAACATAACGAAAGTACGGTATCTCATATAATAGGTGTGTTCCATGCTCATATTTAGTGAGATATATGTCAGCCAATATTGATGAACAACTTCCCCCCATTGGAATTCCTTTAATCTGTTTATAATAGCACTTTCCGTCAAAAAGTATATTTTCCCTCAAAACCAGATTGATAAGGTCCATATATTTTCGATATGTAATGTACTCTTTCAAATTATTTAACTCATGCAATTCCTTCAATATAAGGTAAAGTTGTGCAATATCAATATTATTGAAAAGATCGCGAAAATCATAACTTCTGAATCGCAATTCCTTGTCACAGAATTTAAGTCTTTTAATGATATCATGGCTGTTCTTGATAATAACAGTTCCCTGCTTTTGAAGGTTAATCATAACTTGCTTTAGGATATTTAAAAGTTTTAAGTTAGCAATGGTCAAATAAGTTCCGCATCCTACGGTGACAGTGCGGAATTTAACGGGTTCCTTATGCATCTTTGGTATAAGCACTAAGTAAGGGAACTTAACATTTTTAAGATCAATATCAATTCTTTTGTATAAGGCTTTGATCCGATTGGTCAAAGTTTTACTATTATGCGATACCGATGTATACATATCCTGATCAAGGTAACATTTCTGTAAATTTTCCATATAATATTTTTTACAGGTAAATGCGTAATTAGCCACGATTTTATCTGTATAAGTGATTACAAAGCTATCTCTGATGTTTTTGATGGATCTAGGTATGGATGATACTTTAGTATTTGTGTATCTCTTTTGATAGTGCAATTTGAAACCATTAATAAAATGATATTTCCATTCATCAAATGTCTGAACAGGAACACTGTATTTCACAGCTAAACGATAAATGAATCGTATATATATATATATATATATAATCTAAGAAAAAGAAGAATTAAAGGAACTTGGGATAACCAAATGCTTTGCATTCAATGGTTGGGGAGGATTGCGACTCCCCCTCCCGTTTAAAGCTGCTTTTCCAGCCTAGGCAAACGCTCACGGTACCAATACAAAGCAAAGGTTGGTCCCCATTGCGTGCTAATACGAAGGCACCCGAATACGGAAGAACAAGACCAACCAAACAGAAGGAAACTGGACCAAAAGTGAATCCTGCCCAACTCGCTATCTTATATATGTTCATCTTACGCATGCGTGCAATCTTAGCAGGTACGCATAAACTTTATTTACTTGCAGATTGAAGAAGTAAACTGTCAAAATCTGCCTGATCCTTGAAAATCGATCTATAACAATCCTTTAAGAAATATAAAGGATAATGTTTATATAAAGCCTCTTTTATGATTTTTATATTGCTATTATTGCAATCTTTTTTAAACGTGTTGTAAATTTGATTTCTCTTGAAGTGTCCGAGTATGATGTTTCTGAAAATATTTTTGGTAAGATTTGTTTTCCAATCGATGAGATGATTGATCTTAATTTTATATAATTCTCTTTTGTCATATAACGTTGTATAATGACCATATAATCCATGTTTTTTTATTGAGATGTCCAGAAAATTTACCGCTTCATTTTCTTCTTTACAATTTTCTATTAATTCCAATTCCGGTGAGTAAAAAGTGAAATCGAAATTGGTGGTGGCTTCATAACACCCCAATAGCACATCGTCAACAAACCGGAAATATGGTATCTCAGACAAAATATGGGTTCCTTTTTCATATGTTGTGAGGTAAATATCAGCCAAGATTGATGAGCAGGCTCCTCCCATTGGAATTCCCTTTATTTGTCGGTAATAATTTTTTCCGTTATATAGAATATTTTCTTTTAATACTAGTTCAATAAGGTCAAGGTATCTTCGATAAGTAATAAAATCCTTCAAATTAAATTCTTCATATAATTTTTTCAAGATTGAGTATAAATTAGATAAATCAATGTTGTTAAATAGGTCGCGGAAATCAAAGCTTTTAAAACATATATCTTTATTACAATGTTTTAATCGATCGATAATTTCTATTCCATTTTTGATCATGACATGATTCTGTTTTTTGATATTTTCCATCACAAACTTGAGGATGTTCAATAGTCGTTTATTAGCTATTGTAAGATATGATCCACAGCCTACGGTAACTGTACGGAATTTTACAGGCTCTTTATGCATCTTTGGAATGAGGATTAAATATGGAAATTTAACATTTTTTATTTCATTACCGATTCGTTTGTACATAGCTTTAATCCTTTTGGATAGAACATTTCCATTATTGTGTAATGGGGTGTACATAGTACCGTCTAGATAGCAGTGGAGAAGTGTATCTATGTAAAACTTTTTGCATGTAAATGCAAAATGTGATACCATCTTGTCTGTATAAGTTATAACAAAATTTTCTTTTACAGTTTGTATAGCTGCAGGTATTGAAAGATTCCTAATTCTGGTATCTTGTCTGATGTAATGAAACTGAATTTCTTTTAAAAAATTATATTTCCATTCTTGAAAGGCTTGGATAGGTAAACTGTGTTTTACTGCTATTTTATAAATGAATTCTTCTAGATCTTGATTGAAATTTTCGACTACTTGGTTATATTCTTGTGATCTGTATTTAGTTCCGAGTTTGAAAATATTTTTTAGAGTGTTATCTGAGATAATATTCAGATCACCTGTAATGATGTGATTGTGATAAGGATCTTTAAGTTTGCTATCATGGCATTTGCATTCTGTTGTTTTAGTATCCAATTTTTTACATATATTGCTGTAGTTGAAGAATCTTCTAAAACAACAGAATGCAAATGCCATGATAGCAAACTTAAAGATCCTTATCACAATCACATCATTACAGGTGATCTGAATATTATCTCAGATAACACTCTAAAAAATATTTTCAAACTCGGAACTAAATACAGATCACAAGAATATAACCAAGTAGTCGAAAATTTCAATCAAGATCTAGAAGAATTCATTTATAAAATAGCAGTAAAACACAGTTTACCTATCCAAGCCTTTCAAGAATGGAAATATAATTTTTTAAAAGAAATTCAGTTTCATTACATCAGACAAGATACCAGAATTAGGAATCTTTCAATACCTGCAGCTATACAAACTGTAAAAGAAAATTTTGTTATAACTTATACAGACAAGATGGTATCACATTTTGCATTTACATGCAAAAAGTTTTACATAGATACACTTCTCCACTGCTATCTAGACGGTACTATGTACACCCCATTACACAATAATGGAAATGTTCTATCCAAAAGGATTAAAGCTATGTACAAACGAATCGGTAATGAAATAAAAAATGTTAAATTTCCATATTTAATCCTCATTCCAAAGATGCATAAAGAGCCTGTAAAATTCCGTACAGTTACCGTAGGCTGTGGATCATATCTTACAATAGCTAATAAACGACTATTGAACATCCTCAAGTTTGTGATGGAAAATATCAAAAAACAGAATCATGTCATGATCAAAAATGGAATAGAAATTATCGATCGATTAAAACATTGTAATAAAGATATATGTTTTAAAAGCTTTGATTTCCGCGACCTATTTAACAACATTGATTTATCTAATTTATACTCAATCTTGAAAAAATTATATGAAGAATTTAATTTGAAGGATTTTATTACTTATCGAAGATACCTTGACCTTATTGAACTAGTATTAAAAGAAAATATTCTATATAACGGAAAAAATTATTACCGACAAATAAAGGGAATTCCAATGGGAGGAGCCTGCTCATCAATCTTGGCTGATATTTGCCTCACAACATATGAAAAAGGAACCCATATTTTGTCTGAGATACCATATTTCCGGTTTGTTGACGATGTGCTATTGGGGTGTTATGAAGCCACCACCAATTTCGATTTCACTTTTTACCCACCGGAATTGGAATTAATAGAAAATTGTAAAGAAGAAAATGAAGCGGTAAATTTTCTGGACATCTCAATAAAAAAACATGGATTATATGGTCATTATACAACGTTATATGACAAAAGAGAATTATATAAAATTAAGATCAATCATCTCATCGATTGGAAAACAAATCTTACCAAAAATATTTTCAGAAACATCATACTCGGACACTTCAAGAGAAATCAAATTTACAACACGTTTAAAAAAGATTGCAATAATAGCAATATAAAAATCATAAAAGAGGCTTTATATAAACATTATCCTTTATATTTCTTAAAGGATTTATAGATCGATTTTCAAGGATCAGGCAGATTTTGACAGTTTACTTCTTCAATCTGCAAGTAAATAAAGTTTATGCGTACCTGCTAAGATTGCACGCATGCGTAAGATGAACATATATAAGATAGCGAGTTGGGCAGGATTCACTTTTGGTCCAGTTTCCTTCTGTTTGGTTGGTCTTGTTCTTCCGTATTCGGGTGCCTTCGTATTAGCACGCAATGGGGACCAACCTTTGCTTTGTATTGGTACCGTGAGCGTTTGCCTAGGCTGGAAAAGCAGCTTTAAACGGGAGGGGGAGTCGCAATCCTCCCCAACCATTAAATGCAAAGCATTTGGTTATCCCAAGTTCCTTTAATTCTTCTTTTTCTTGGATTACATTCTGCTTCGGAGTATAGAGCGGCTTGGCGCCTTTTCCTGAGTAGTGCCTTTGATTTTTGTGGATATGCATAGGAATTCTATTTGAATTTGTTTACTGGCTTTTATATGATATATATATATATATATATATATATATATATATATGTATATATATATATATATATATATATATATATATATATATATATATATATATATATATATATATATATATATATATATATATATATATATATATATAAGAGAAAAATTCTACAAAGAAATCTCAAAAAAGGGGGGTGGGTGGAGAAAAGCCAACAGGGAAATTTGAAAAGGCCTAGGGGGGTGGTGACCCCTAGTTCCCCGGTTAAAAGTCGACTTTTATTCCATAGGAAACACTCCCGGAGCCGAAAAATACCTGAGGCCAATCTCCGTACAAACGTCAAAGCAAAAGACGCACAAAACAGTCCGAACAAGGAACAAATGGACTCCATTACGAAGTTGCAAAAGCAAGGGTATACATACAAAGTCAGAATTCAGAGTGACAACACACAAGAAAAGTAAAACGGCCAACTGAAATCCCTCAGTCAAAAGAGAGAAGGGAGTAGAGTGTATAGGACTAACACCATCGTTGCCATTTATAACCCAAAACTAAACGTTTGCCAAAATCATTTTCAAATGCGTTGACTGTTTTATTATGATAGGTATTATAAATATGTCTGAGGAATCCAAGGGGATAGTCTTGTTTGATAGCCTCCTTGATAAATATAACATCACTTTTTATACGGTCTTTTTTATAAGTATGCAAGCGGGCGTTCCGTATAAAGTGATTCATTACGATATTACGAAAAACTTTCTAACTTAAATTAGACCTCCAATTGATAATATAATTCACTTTAATCTTGAAATGTCGTCTTTTATCATAAAGTATCGTATACAAGGGTTCATCTTCAGCGAAGTGAATGATAATATCCAAGTAATTAATTTCATCGGCAGAATCTGCAGGAGTTTCAATTAAATCCAATTGTGCAGGGTAAAAGTCGAAGTTAAATTTAATATTGGTTTTTTGATGTGCCACAAGTATATCATCCACAAAACGGAAATACGGCAATTCGTTTAATATATGTGTGCCTTTTTCATAGTGATGGAGGTATAGATCTGCCATCATCGAGGAGCAGCCTCCCCCCATAGGTATACCTTTTACTTGCCTATAATAATTCAAACCATTGAATAAGACGTTTTCAAAAAGCACAATATCCAAGATAGCCTTGAATTTGTGTAAAGCTATGTATTTATGTAGGTGATATTGACTATGGATTTCTATCATAATATCATATAGATCTTTCAGATCTATGTTATTAAAGAGATCTTTAAAGTCATAAGACTTGTAAATCAGGCTTGTGGGATGTTTGTTCAAATACTTTATTATATCTCCACTATTTTTAATCATTACTGAACCACCTTGCATAATTTGAGTCATAATAGGTTTTAAAAGTGTAATAAGTTTCGTATTTGCTGTAGTAGTATAAGCTTTATAGGCTACCGTTACTGGTCGAAACTTTACAGGTGTTTTGTGTAGTTTTGGTATCAATACCAAGTACGGATATCGAATATGATTGATGTTGATACCTATGCGTTTAT